>LPNX010394454.1:0-75703 GCA_001517045.1 Pseudotsuga menziesii
TGCCATGGTGAACCAGCTGTGTTATAGTCGTCAATTTGCATGCTGCTAATGTTGTTAAAATCACATTGGAACCAACAAGTTCAACAAATTCAGAAATTTTGCTATTAATAATTTTTTATGTACAAATATGGCTCTTTAAAACAGAATAAAAAAGTGTGACACGACAAGCACAAGCAATTTAAAGTGGTTTGCTTCCATGTCTAATGTCGCCTATCATTATTGAAGTTTGTTGTTCAGTAAAATGACCAAAAGGGGCATTAAATACAATCCCCATATACATTCCACAAGCCAAATATGTGAGCAGTATCATATCATTCATGTCCCAAACGGTTGCAAATATATTAAGGCATTGAAATATATTTTTTCAAGCAATGCCACTGAGCGACTGATATCTCGTTTGGGCCAGAGCTTGATATCTCGTTTGTTGATTTCATCAAAAGGCCTTACCATGAAGGAAAGATACAGGAAGCAGCAACTATATTAAGGGAATTGGAATTAAGGAAAGATACAGGAAGCAGCAGCAGCATTCTATAGAGGATGGGAGGTTTGCTTATACTGATGATGCTCTTGTTCTTGTAGCTCGCATTCTTATTATAAGGAAATCCACAGGGTCAAAATATCCAAGAAGTTTGTGCAAGTCTTCCATCCCTATTTCATTTGGAAGTTCTTCTCGTGGCTTTTCATTCTTCAAATGCATTTGAAAAAATCATGGGTATTGTCTATTCACACTGAACCATGCACAGTTGGCAATTCTGATCACAACTGTATACTCCATGTATTGTGCTAAAGTTCGTGGTGGATGGCTTGGTTTAATCCTTTGCATGAACGTGAGGTGCTATGAATAAAAAGTAGCTCAGATTATTATGAAACATTGGGTCTCTCTCGCTATGAGAACATAGATTTTGCTGTCCTTAAACGAATGTACAAGAAAAAGGTAGTGTTTTGTCAGGCTAGTAAGTGATTACCAATTATTTTATTAACATAGAATACTATGTGTCGACTATTTCCCTTGAACACTGAGGGAAATATGATCTGTTGTTTCATCCTGCAATGTTTTCTTAGCATTGAGCAATTTTTCACTCCTTTGATTAGGCGATACTAGTCCATCCTGACAAAAAAATGGGCAATCCAGTCGCAGAGGAATCCTTTAAGAAGCTTCAAAGTGCATATGAGGTAAAAATCTATTTCCTTGCTTGCCAAATTGTGAATAAGGAAATCCCGTTTTTTGAATTTTATTTTTGAATTAAAAGTTATATGAATTGGATACTTTCAGGTTCTATCAGATTTGATGAAGAAGAATACCTATGACATGGAATTGAAGACAGAAGAGCTTTCAAGGAGTCTTCATCAAAATTTTCAAAGTGGTGTTCAAAAGGTATTTTGTTTCAGTGTTTCTTATCTTGTAATTAGATTGGCATGGCATTGTAATTACAGGGGAGCTATCACAGCTGGAAAATATCATTCTAGATATACTCTCTCAGCTTCAAACATTATACAAAGACCATAAAGTTTGACAGGTCATTATTTCTGCTACACTTGCAATCTGACTGTTTCTAAAGGGTGTTGTTCTATTTGTGCCAGGGTGTGCCACAAGGGTCATAGAGTTGTTTACTCTCATTTAAGCCGTTTCTTTTGTGATTGTGGAGAAGGAGGGGTAAGAGGGACAAGCTGCCTCTGCTTGAAGCCTCGAAAATATGTTTCTTCCAGCACTACATCATTGAGGGGGGCTAGTGGCGTTGATCCATTCTTGCCTCTCTCAGATGAGAGGGATCATCTTCAGCCATCTGACAGTGACTCTGATCTTGAGGATGAAGGAATCTTCGATTAGCCAGTCTAGATATTTATCACACTCTTTGCTCTGGTTAAAACGAAAGTTACATAGGGGGATGGATCCTTCTTGCAGCTTGTGACCTTTATTAATATTATATATATCATGAACAGGCATGAGTACAAACAAGCGAGAAGGTTTTCCAAGATATGAGTAACGAATCTTCTTTAAGATTTTTTAAAAAGTGGTCTGTAGGGTATACCCCACAGATGGTGGTGGGGAAACTGTGATGGGATACGGTAATTACTGGTGATGGGATATGGTAATTAGTGGAACCATAGCATGGTTTATTATCTCGCTTCTATGGTTGGGATGTACCTAGTCTTGGAGACACATGGACAATACTTCCTATATTCCTGCACATTCTTTTCCGTGTGCTGGCCTGTATTATATTTACACCCGTCCATGTACTTATTGATAGTTTGGGGCATCCAAATGATGGGGACTCTCTAGTATTTATAAGCATCATAGAGCATAAAAATGCCTATTACCAAAATGTGAGTTCTGCCCTCAGTTAAGAGACACGGGTTTGGACCTTTCCCCTTGACATGCCCTTAGGAATTTCTCTTCTGTGTAAGCATTATCTCATGGAAGGAAACTGGAGAGATATAATATGTTGGGAATTTATATTCTGTGTAAGTATTATCTCATGGAAGGAAACTGGAGATAAAATACGAGTCTAATTTTTGTGGCACTGGAAAATGGGTTTTCTTCCTGTTATTGAAAGCTTCAGCACCCTTATGAATGGTCTTTGCAAGAAGGGCAGTTTGGAAGAGGCTAATAATATTTTTAAACTAATGCTAGAGAAAGGTTTAGTTCCTAACGTTCAGATTTACAGTAAGATGATAATTTCAAACTGTGAAAGGGGATGCATAAAGGGAGCTTTAAAACTGCATTATGAAATGCAAGATAAGGGGTTATTACCAGCGCTGGAAAATTATCACTTGCTTATTTATAGACTTTGCAAAGAAAGGGACACAGATGGAGCTCTAACGATTTACAATGAAATGGAGGCCAAATCTATGTTGCCAACTGTATCCTGCAAGCTAGAAGTGGTTTTATGCTTCTCAACCAATAACCTGGAGGGCTCAGGTAATTTCAGTATTGTAGAAAATCAGTAGGATTGACAAAAGGAATACATATAAAAGACACAGGGGTTAAAGACCAGATGTGAATGTGGAACCTCAAGGCATCCCTTGGCAGTCTGGCTCGAGTGAACACAGTTGTTTGGAAGCGGCCGAAGTTATGGCTCTCTAATCACAGGTGGACAAGAAGTACATGGCATTCATTCTAGGGTCATAGTTTAATTGCCAAGCAATGTGGCTCGCCACTATTGTCTGCGGAACTCCGCAAGAGGATAGAAAGCTCTGGTCTTGGCAAAGCTATATGGTGAATTTGTTGGGTCTTCAGACAGAAGGAAAAGGTCAAAACTCTGAGGCGCATTTGCTGTGTTCTAAAGAAGAGAGCACTAGTAAAAATAATGGTCAAGCCGCTGTGGTAAACTCTGTAGCAATGGCTCCAAGACAGAGAGCTCGATGTAGAAGAGGCAGAAATGGTAGGAGAAACACCTACTCGGAGGAGTCCTTTAGCAGGGACATTCCCTATCACATTCGTCTAGAAATAGAGGAAGTTGAGGGTCAGATGGTAGGGATGGCATTGGAAGACCAGAATACTAACCAGACCATGGACCCATATTGGCTCATCAAAACCTTCAGAGTATTTTCAGATCTGTTTGGTGAAAACCCAATTTACAAACCTAATTATCTCAGTCCTTCCAGCAGGCGACGCCTGATGGCTACACATATGTCTTCAATCAATAATTAAAGAAAATTTTAGCTCGGTAATATCTTTGCTTAGCTCTGTTCTTTTCATCTATTCTAGTTTAAGGGAACAATTACAAGAACCCACAGTTTGACTCCCCCTTCTGTTATCATTTATCTATGAAATTATCTGTACACATAGAACATGACTCCGACCTTGAAATGGCAGCGTAACAACAAATATTAATTGCGGAAGAAGAGGGTATCACATACCAGTGCTGAAAAGAAGATAAAATGGAGCTATTCGACGGCCATAGAATTGGATTGAATTCTTCGAAATTTGCCCTGCAAAAAAGAGGGCTCCGGCTCTAAAATATTACGCATTCCACTGTCTTTGCCACTTCGACGAGATTAAACATGGAGATATATGCCTGAAATTACCGTTGCTTTCTTTGAGAAGAACATAATATGGTCAGACAAGATTGCAGAACAGTTCATATAGGCGAGATTGCAACATAATCATAAATCTAAATAAAGATATGTCGTATGGCCTACCCCTAGGAATATACAAAGATCACTATATCTTCTAAAACCCCTTTTGTCTTACTAGTATATTTATCAACTAGATGAATAGCTTCGAGAGCTGGGTGTTAACTAGGTAATTGGATTTCATTAGTTTCCTTTGTCACTACATTAATGGCATATCTTAGGTTAACAATATTTTTTGGATTGAAGTATTGTTAATATGGATCCACATATTTGGTCATGTAAATCATTCCTACCATCAAGTCAACTAATTTTCCAATTAATTAAACAGTTTGGGGGTCTTCTCATTTTCCCACAGGTTTTCTTAGACATAACTCTCAAACAAGGTTTGCATAGATTGGAACACATTTATTTTATTGAAACAAAGGGATCTTAATGCATACATTTCTCACTTCCCTTGAAAATTCAAATTCAGGTTCTATGAAGGTACTTTTATTCTCAATCTCTTAGAGTATGGGGGAGTTGAAACAAGATTGGGTACTTGATAATGATTTGAATTTTTTACAATGATTCCTTGAATTTTTGGGGAAGATTTATCAATTTGACCTTTTATCTCTAGAGGTTCCTCCTCCTCATCTTGTTTCTGAATGAGGCAAGGCTCTTATTTTTTCATCACTTTCCTTTATTTTAGGTGAATATCATTAATATCAATAGGGGAAATAAAGTACGTTGGAAAAATGATAGGGAAGTTGGATGCCTCAATGGTTTAATAAGGTCAATCTACTTTATTTTTGGGGTTCGGCATGGGGTGGGTAATAATTTGAGGAGGTTTGTTTGATGGTGGATAGAGTTGTTGATAACTGTATTGAGGTTTGGGTGCATATCTATTATATTGAAAATTACCATAAGGAGAGATGAATCTATTTCCAAGGTTCTGTTTGGACCTCAAGGGAGAACTATTTCCATGGCATAAGTGGGTACCAATTTTGGTAGGAATACTATGTAGAGAAAGAAGCATTGTACTAGGATGGATCTTTTATCATGCCTACTCATCATGGTTTCCATGGTATTTTTTATGTCATGTGGAGGTGTTTCTTTGTTACTCCATTAGTGCAATGGTACATACATTTTAGTTTTGGCAATAAAGGACATTGATCAGTTCCATGATTACACTCATAGATAGCACAAGTTTCCACATTGTTAAGTGGGCACTCTTGTAAATGATCCTTATTTCTATACTTGGAACAGTGTATGGAAAAAGGTAATTTATTTTCATGTTGTTTCTTTTCAATATTCTTTATGTCTAATTGGTAACTTAGTGAACTAAAGTTATCAAATAAATTCCCAATTTCATCTTTATGTAACTCCTCCATATGAATTTGAGACTCTTATTATGACATCTATAGCCTCTTTTCATTGTTTAGCATTACCTCATGAGTAGATCCTATATAACTCACAAATTCCTTTCATAAGACAATCAAGAAATATCCCCAACTCCTAAAAAAAAAAACATCAGTACATTCATCCAATATACTTTTAAGAATAACGATATAGATATACTTACTATCAAAATTATGTTACTTTGAACTCTAGAGATTTATTTCATACTTTCATCCTCTTTTTGCATCATTTGAATATTTCTTTGATTAG
Source organism: Pseudotsuga menziesii (assembly GCA_001517045.1). Lineage (NCBI taxonomy): Eukaryota > Viridiplantae > Streptophyta > Pinopsida > Pinales > Pinaceae > Pseudotsuga > Pseudotsuga menziesii. The sequence goes on from LPNX010394454.1 coordinate 5,725, forward strand.
GTTTCTTGAATCACAATAATCTTGATGTTTTTTAAATATGGGTTTCCTCATTTAATAATTGACCAATTTATGCGTCGTTGCTTAAGCGACGCTTGTGAGGCTAGCCGTCGCTTAAGCGATGCTTATGAGCCTAGACGTCGCTTAAGCGACGCTTATGAGCACAATTTTAAAAAAAAATTATCTTTGTGATTTTTGGTACAGTTAAAAGAAAAAATCCACGCGCCGTCGGATTTTGGATCGAAATGTAGTAGTGATTGTGTGTTGGGCTGTTGATTCGCCCTAGTTTTGGGTTTCTATTGAGTTGTTTTGGCCATGCTACGGCCAAGAAAAACTCTGAGTTGTCTTGTGGACTTGAGCCGTGTTCATCTTTTGTTTGGGATTGTCACCCGGTTGTCTTTGCCTTCTTCACAGAGCTGTGAAGTGATTGTTTTTCTGCGGTATGCAGTGGTTGGTCTTCGGTCTATTGAGAGTGGGATTAGAGGCTGGTTATGCTTGAGAAGTTGGTGTTGAGGCCACCAGCTTGGAATTTATCCTATCTTAGCTCCTTGATGACCTGGTAAACCCTACTGTGTGGGTTTGGCTGATTGGCAAACCTTGGCTATGTGTAAGCCTGCATTGACCCTTATTCCTTGAGGAATCATGCCCATCTCGAGGGTGGCAGTGTTGCTGAGAGATTGATGAGAACGCTGGCCTATGGTTGGGTGGAATGTTGCAGTGACGTAGCTGGTTGCAGGGTGAGTTCTTCATTCAAAGATAAGTACTACTGACTATTTCATCTCTGCAATTATATCTACTGTTCCATGAATTATGATGAACATGTTAAATGCTGGAATGTGTGTGTTGCTTCTGCTGAATGTTGAATAACTGTGTATCTTTGTATGTTTTATGCATCTTAGTATGCATTATGTTAAGTTTCTTTAATATCAACATCTATCCATGTTCGTGTTCATGGGGGTTGTTTGCCCTTTTGTATTGGTGTTAGTAGCGTCCTCTTGCCCAGTCGGAGGGTTGGGGACATTACACTATCCCTATCCATGGAGCCCTATAAATACAAGCTCATGTCCATAGTTGATGGGAGGAGAAGAATAGTACAGTTATGCTGCTGAATTGATACCCTGGCCTAATCCATCAAAGAGAAATTGTAGAGCAAGTTGGAGCTATTGGGGACAAGGTGTTAGTTATGTGAAGGAGTGTCTCGACACTAAGGCACATGGTTGTAAGCTCTTTCATTTATTTTCTAATGAAAATTTAATTTCCTTCCCACATGATTGTTGTGTAAATCTCGCATATATGTTATTGGATTCCTTAGTCACTAATATGGACGTGTAGATGTTTTTCTAGTAGATTTTATGTCTTTGTATGTTTGATATGTCTTAAAGGTATATAGTTCTTTCGTCAGAGTTATATTCCAGGCTTCTATAACGTTCAGGGAAGGTCTTCAACCGAGTTGTTCACTCATTTGTTCTGGATCTGAACCATTCATACCAGAGAAACAACTTTTGTCCGCAAAAGGTGCATTATTCCTGATTACAGTTATCATTATCTTTATCGTCCATTACATAGACAACAGATACTTTACATTCCTTAGGTACGGATATTTTCATTTGTAAGTCAGAGATCTCTCTAATGGTAACCTTTCTGGGAATTCCTTTTACTTTAATTGTGTTTCCAATATCATCTATACATGTAAATGTTTTATCACAACAATTCAACATTACTCTATGTTTTTTTAGCCAATCCACTCTTATCAACATAGCATATGAACCTAATGGTAAAATATTCATATTGACATGTGTATTAAAATCATTCATTAATATTTCATAGCCTTTTACATAACTAGTGACTTTACATTTAGTACCTATGGCTAACTGTGCCAACAACGATTTTTCTAATTTTTCTAGTACTAATTTACATAATTGAACAATCCTAGGTGATACATAACTCAAACTCGCACCTGGATCAATTAGTATGGAAATGGTTGAATTTTTTATCATACCTTCGATCTCGACCATTGAAGTTTGATGGTATGCTTTTCTATTCTCCAACACGGCGTTGATTCTATGCATACTCCTCGCCATATATCCCATTGTGACAGGTTCCTTAATGGTATGAACATTATTAAAGTTTTTCTTTCTTATAGGACAATATTTAAAATCATGTAGCTCACCGCATTACCAACATTTTAAGGGTCCCCTCTGTGCAGTGTTTTTATTAAAAGTAGTGGGAGGTTCTCTCTCTTTTGTTGCAGGGTTCCGGGGTTTAAAACTTTTATAGTTATTTCCTTGATACCCTTTGTAATTATTCCCAGTATTTTTGTAATATTTATTATTCTTCTTTCTTGGATCAAAGTTATCTCGTCTTTTAGTTTCCCAATTTGGTACACTTTCTCTTTTGTTTTTATTCTGGTCATAACATAAATTCGTTTTTCTCATTGCTTCTTCCAGTGTCTTCGGATTTTCATACTCAATACGCTCCTTAAACATGATAGGAAAACAACTAAGAAAACGTTGTATTTTTTGTTTTTCATCTATTATATATGGTACATAACAAATCAGACTCGGGAATTTACTACAGAGCTCTTTCATGGTCATAGCTCCTAACCTTAACTCATAGAATTCCTTATCCTTTTCTTCACAGTACTGTTCTGAGAGGTACTTTCGTTTAAAATGTTTTTAAAGGTTTTCCAGGTTGTGTATCGTTATTTTATTCCTTTTACATTTTTTTATATCTTACCAACATATATCTGTTTTTCCAGTTAAATTGTAAATAGTCGTTTTCGCCTTCAGTTTGTCAGAGTAATTATAGATTTGGAAGTATTTATTCATTCCTGACAACCAGGATTATTCTTCTCCTCCTTTAAACATAGGTGGTTTATTTTTTTTAACTCCCCAGAAATATCTTCATAGGGTTTGTACTTCTTTTTCTGTTTATTATCATCACTACTTTCACTAGAATCCTATTGTTTTTCTGTGTGGTGTTTCACTAATTCCTTACTGGAAGTTTCATCCCCATGACTGGAAAATTCCAATTTTCTTCCCTTACATTTGTAAGGTGTAGTTTTTGGCATATTATGTCCAAGTTCTTTGTTTTTCTCTTTTTCATCATTATGTATTTTATCCAACAAAATGTTATTCATTTCTTCTTGATCTTTCAGAATTCGTTCATTATCCTCCCTAACTCTTTTTAACTTTGATCTTAGCTCTTTAACAGTTCTCTGCAATTCAGATGGGTTATCATTTTGACTCTCATTAATGTTTACTTAGATTTCACCCTCATTGTTTACAGGGTTTCTAGGGTGAGATCCCTCTTCTGGAGACATTCCTACATCTGTCGTAGTTTTCTTGCAAAAATAAAGTTATCCTTCTCTCCCTATTTCGTAAGAGAATCAAACCCAAAATAAAATAATTTTTTTTCGGGTTTAACAGCTTCAGTGTTAGGCCAATTCAAGCCTAGTGTTGTAACCATGCTCTGATACCATTCTGTCATGCACCTTTAAATTCCCCCCAAAAAGATTGATATAACATATAACCAAAAACACATCTTTAAGTTCCTAGAAAGCATTAGTTATTATGGCATGAGTTTATCTGTTGATGTTGTGTATATTTTCTTACACAATTATTAAACTTCTTTATGATAGGTTTCGCCAACTGCGGGTGTTTACAGAGTTTTGAAAACATGTTGCCAAACATACCCGAAGGTGATTTTTTGTTCCTTATTTCATATATATCTTGATTTGCAAGGAGGCTTGCTTATCCCTAAAGGTGGTATGAAACAAGTCTCGGGAGACTATGGTCATAGTCTTAATCCCATTGTTTTTATATGTAAGAAGGCTTTAAGGGATCTAAGGCTTAACCTTGGTCCTAAAGCGCATGTTTGTAAATAAAACATTGAAAAATAGCCAAAGGTATAACCTTGGTCCTCATACAAAAAGGCTACCATATAATCAGGTTTTAATTATTTGGTTCAATGTTTATAAACATTAAGGGCTATGGGGTTTACCCATAGTTGAACCTTGGTCCTAAGTGCAAGGTTAAACATTAGATAGATTTTGTGGTTTTGAATTACAAGTTGATATATATATATTAAAGTGGTTCACCATGGAAGCCCAATTTTACACCATGGATACATCCACTTAGGAAAATATCTTATATTCGCTAGGAAAATATACATGAACTGGGGAATCATTAATCACGATAAACGGTTCACCAGCCTTATATGTCATTACATACAATTGCTCCCAAGGAGAAAATGTCCCCGACGATATTCGAACCCGGGTTGGGGGCACAATAATCAAATATTCCACCCACCCGAGCTACGCCCAATGGACGATATATATATATATATGGGTTAAACTATAGCCGATCCAATAATTGCAAGCAATGATTGATATATTTAAAAGCGCTCGACCATGTGTTATGATGGTTATTAATGTTGGTAGTGTGTTTGACCTGTGGATTTATGGTGTTGCCCTAGCTGTGAGTTGATAGCGCAGCCAAGATTTTAATGCTGGCCCAAAAATGCATCTTTTTTGTCCACCTATATAGCATGCTTTCTAGGGTTTCAATAGATACATAAATAATTAAATATCAAAGATACATCAATAGGTATGGATTCCCTATCAAAGATACATAAATAATTAAATATGTATTGTACAAGTTTGAATATAATAACAGGAAAGAAGATCTAGTTCGAAAACATAATCAGAGCGATTAGTGAAATGATGCGTACCATAACCATATTCTATTTAGGTGCATAATGGATCAATACTTAAATCAAATACATAATGGTTCAATATTTAATTCAGATGCATAATGAATCTCTACTAAAGTAATTAGTTGTGATTCCAGGTAAAGAATGGAAACCCTAATGCAACTAGTTATAAATAATAAAAAATAGGAAATGAACTCGACACCACTGCTAGGAAAACAAAAATGGAATAGTCATTCCTCTCAACCAACTCCTAGAATAGCCAAATCACTTGCTACAGAGCCCCCGATCCTGTTTGTTGAACCACAATAGAAAAATACACTTTATGCTTCATCTCTTGCATTATCAAATTCAATCCCTGTCCAATGCTATCCTCCTGGTTGCTAATGGACATACTATTATATAGTATTTTTCCTAAGACTTGGTCATTTATGAGCCTCCTGCTCTTTAGCACTCAACAAAGAGTTGTGACCTGATTTGGGAAAGATGCCTCCTGCACCTTGAGTTCTCACTCAACAGCTACAACCACTTATCTTTTCCTATTATGGTTCAACAAACACTCTTCAACAACTATTTCATTTTGGTCCCCTCCAATATATTTTATTTATAAAAGAATACTCCATTGCATTTGTTTTATTTTTGACATTTTTGTCAAAAATATTTAAAATAGTAAAATAAAATATTCTAAAAGAATTTAATAACAATTTATTAAATCTTGGAGTATTATAGTATGACATGTGGTGGGAAGTTACTTCCACCACGTGTTATGTAGGTGGGGGCATTTAAATATTTTGTTCTGACGTAGTTTTCAAGCCTCAAAGGAGGGTTTTGTTTCCACTAGTCTACTCCCCTGTGGAGTCTTGTTTGGGCCCTGTATGTGGGCATTCCGCCACCCTGGAAGTGGTTCGTCAGGGTTCCATTTTTTTCAAATGCTACACTGCATGTTGGTCATGGGGGTTCCATTACATGTTCATTTGTGCACCCTGCAATATTTGTTAGGAGGCCATACCTATTTCTCAGTTTTGTGGGAGACAAATTGTGGTACAGCCTTTCCTTTCACTTGTCTTGGTATTGAATTACGATGGTGTTGGTGGATTCTAGTCGATAATACCCACTACCTTGGTGACTCTATGCTTCTATGTCAGCTACAAAGCGAAGGTGGTCATCACCAAACAGGTGAAATTTTGGATTTTTTTGCCTATTTCCTTGTTTTCTCCCCTACATTGTTTGTTGACCCCTTGTTGCACTTTGTTGTACGTGCAGATTGGAGATTCATTTTATTCATTATGAATTTGTCGACTGTTCCTTAACGTGGGTTGTAGCTAGAAAAGGACATGGCTCATTTATTTGCTCGATGGAGATATCAGTGGTGGTCCAACAATCCTCTGATTCAGCCACATTACAACTCATGCTCCCATGGGGGGGAATCTTGTAGGGTATGTTTGCATGAAGTTTTGGGGATGTGAATGGTTGCATGTTAATGTCTTTCTCTTGACCGGTTGTCATGGTTGATAATGTATGTCTCTTAACTGCAATTCAGACCATGTGTTTCTATTGCATACCAGAGAGTTTGTATGCCTTTAACCTTTAGTATTTAATTTTGGAGAAACAAGGGTTAATGCAGACTGTGGATGAATATGGGTGTGTCTTGATTGTATTTCAAAACATGTGTGGTTATTACGGAATTTTATGAGTATGGTTGATATGCATGATTGTAATTTTTGTATTTTGGCTAATATATTGATGCTTCCACTTGTTTGTTTTTTAAGGTACGTTACAACCATGAGTAAATTGACAAGTTTGGTGATGCTTCCACCTGTTTGTTTTTAAGGAAACATTACAACCATGAATTAAATGTTTAATTTTATATCAATTAGATTGTATTTTATAAGTTTTTTTGTTTAAATATTGGTGGTGGAGGGTTTGGTAGATGATTTTTTGTTTTTACTGCAAATGAAACTTGGATTTTGGCTTCAATTCGAGACATTTTTGTAGGAATATGCAGACAATACATTCTAAATGTGCTTGTTGACAATTATGTAATTTTTCATATGCAAACAATACATTCTAATTGTCCTTGTTGACAATTATGTAATTTTTCATGCTCTGTCGTCCACTGTGGATGGATGTGCAATACTTTTGGTTTTGGTAGAAAAATTGTGTTTTACTAAGGTTTTGATTATGGTAGCCTGGATTTTTATTACAACCTGGATTCATTTAGTCTTAAAGAGAATATTAGAATGGAAATATTAATATTATTATTATGATTATGGTTGATATGCATGACAATGATTTGGGGCTTTGTCTTAGTATGTTGACGCTTCCACCTATTTGTTTTTTAAGGAACATGTCAACCATGAGTTTATAGATAAGTTCAGTGATGCTTCCACCTGTTGGTTTCTGTTGGAGGATAAAGTCAGTAATTCGACTTGAATGATAGCCGACTTAATCAATCAGCCGACTAAGTCGGTCAGCCGACTAATTAGAGGTTAGGTCGGCCACATAAGGTCGTGTCGGTTCACCAAACCGACAGGTAGTTATTTGTAACTGTTTGTAATTAATATATATTAGGTTGTTGAGCCAGATGAGAACTTGGTTCAGTTATTTGTATTGCATGGACCCTTTCACTATAGTATAATCTGTTATTCTGCTTACTTGTTCTTGTCTCTTGTCTCTGTTATGTATGTCTGTTATTCTACTTACTTGTTCTTGTCTCTTGTCTCTGTTATGTATGTCTGTTATTAATGTGTATTATTGGTAACCCTATGTGATCTGTGAGATTACAACATTGGTTCCATTGACGGTAGTACATGTCTGAGATGTATACAAGCAGATGATATCAGAACAAGAGATTAAGGACTGGTGGGAGTGTAAAGTAGCAAACTACTTGCAAAATTACACATGAAGAAACAGATTAACGACTGCTCATGTAAAAGAAAGGTTCTTTACTGAGACTCGTGAGAAGTTTGTAGAATCAGTGCCCCAGCTTTTGAAGAAACTCTTGGATGAAAAATCCAGAAGTGATTAAAGACCAAAAGTTGCTAGACAAACTGATTCAAGGGGGAAGAACAAACCTGTCAGAGTGGTTCGAAAAGATCGTCGACAAATTCTGCAAGGAGAAAGCCGTAGAGGAAAGAAATTCAGTGGAAACTATCCAGAAGAAATTCTACACGGACCTCACTGAACAATTCTTGTGTTCCTTACCGACCTTGCTATTTAAATTTTTGATCGAGAAAGGAGTAGTTCATATCGTTGAACCTCGTCCATTACTACGCGAACCGCCACAAAATACTAACTGGGCGAAGAAACAAAAGAAGTGGGAGAAATTCATTTCCGAAAGGGAGTGGGAATACTTCCTAAGCAAGTGAACAGAACTATTCGGGCTTTCTAAAGCGTCAGGTAGGCAATGGGGGGGTAGTTGGTCGTATGTCGGGGTAAAGTGGAGAGGATTCTAGTCAACTAGAGAGATACCATTTACCAACAATGAAAATTTGACCTAAAAGGGAAATCGAAAGGACAGTGTCACATAAAGGTACGGTGGACTTTCAGAAAATAGAGAGGGAGAAGAGGCTGCAAAGAAGGGAAGAGAGAAGAGAAAGAGCCATAGCGCTGTAAAGAGGAATGAGCACTAGGGTGACAGACCAAGAGAGAAATCTTCCAGAGTCGGGTCATGACCGACATGAAGAAGTCGTGGAAGAAGAAGCGTCCCCTATTGAAGAATATTTGTGGATAGAGCAGTGATAATCTCTCCAATTAGAAATTCCCCAGGAGTAAGACCTCTATCTCCGACGAATCCGAGTACCAGGATACAAACCATTGTCGAAGAGGACCTCAGACTAGGAGCTGGTGACTTTGATATTTGGAGTCGACTAGACGACGAGAGAAATGATGATATTCATCTACTTATCTATCGATCAGAAGAAGGAAATTGGGTCACACTTCAAGTGTTACCCTCCAACTGAAGTATCCACTTACTTTACCCGACACACGAAGGAGCACCCCCCCTGCCAAATACAGCTTTGGAAGATACAGAAAATTTGGAGCTGCAGACAAATAATTGCAGTTGGACATCGGCAGGAGAAGTTGACCCTAACCGACTGCTTGTCGGAGAATAAATGACAACTAAGACGACCGATGGAAATAAGAGTTCTGTCAACAATATTTCTGCATAGAAGAATAAACAAAATACCCCACTATCCCCACCACCGCCACCTCCTAAAGAAGACAGTGATAGTGACTCTGACATGGGTCACGGGTCAGTGCACATCGCTCTATATGAGGGCAACAAGGATCCCAGACGACATTGGTTCGTCTGTGAGTTGACTTGGGAGGCAAACCAAGTTACAAATGAAGACAGACAAATGGCGCAATTCACTGGTGCCTTGAGGAAAAGGGCATTAACATGGTATATGACCTTTTCTGAGAGAACTCCCCAAGCAACTAAAGCCGAAGTCAAAGCAAAATTTCTATCGTTCTTTAAAACTCCAGATGCAAAACACCTTCGACTGCCACCTGAATCTAAAGAATCGACAAAATTATCAGGCAGTATATCAGACTAACACAGTTGCATAGAACAATGAGCAATGAAACAATGCACAAAATGACCAAAATAATTAAAGGTATGAAGGTCATCGGTACAAACGCCGGTTTGACAACCAACGTGGAGGCTATGGAAGTTGAGGTCGATTCTCTAGGAATTGAGACAACCGACCACGTCATCCCATCCAATGTTTCACATGTTATAAGGAGGGACATCGATATGCAGACTGTCCATACAAAAACAGGACTCACCTAAAATTCTGTACTAGTTGTGGAGTAGGGGATCACTCATTAAAGGATTGCCCTACTATGCTTGAAAAGATAAATAAAAAGAAAAATGTTAATGTCTTGTCGTGTGTGCAAAAACATGCTATTATCAATACAAAGAATTTACATATCGTAACCCAACAAGGGACAAAAACTGGGAATGATAACCCTCAAATAAGCAAGATAAAAGAAAAAAATGTTTATCCTGACCCAGTTAAAGAAAAACAAATATATAAAGATGCAACAAATATATTTAGAGAATTTTCTCAACAGGAATAAGAAAATGATAATCGACAAGACACAGTAAAAGAGCTAATACAGTTGGTACAAAAAGATAAAACAGTATCGCAATTCATCGACTTACTATATAAAATAAAACACAACAAAAACACCGAAAAACAAACAAAGAATATCTGCAGCTTAAACCAAAAAGATAAAAGTGATGCCGACCCACTTGTCGACCTGGAAATTGAAGGATACCATGTCCAACAAGTTGTACTCAATTTCGGATAACAAGTAAATATTATGACTCGAGACACATGGGAACAGTTAGGCAAACCTCGATTATATGAATCAAGCATATACCGGAAACTAGCTGACCAAGGCCTAATTGAACCTATTGGAGTCTGGAGAAATGTCGGCACAACGATAAAAGGAATATCGACCAAAGTCGACTTCGAAATTATTGACCCTAAGGAAGGATCCAGTTCCTTCCCAGCGTTACTAGGTCGACCTTGGGGGAGAAAAATGAAAGCCTCAATATCCTTGGACAAAGAAAGAATAAAATTAAAGGGGAATGGACAAAAATTCATAATACCTATTTATCCATCCCAAGGAGAACCTTGGATAGAACCAATCGATGAAGAAGTTGGCATCCGACAACTATATCAGATACAGAATAATGAATATTACACAGAACCTAATACATATGGTGAACTTTATTTAGGAAACCAAGACTCAGTAGGATACAATTTAGATGCAGAACTATATGATTGGGAGGTTGAAAACTATGAAACAAAAGCAAGAGGATGCTGGACCATTCAAAAAGTACAGAAGAAACTAGTCAGACAATGCTTTGTGGTGTCCAACATCCTAAAAATATTTGAGAAGAAAATTAGGGAATATCCTACCTTGCAACCAACAAATATAAATACCACAAAAATCCCAAGGTATAAAGAAAGAGAATCACCAGTTATGCATGTAGAGCAAGTATCTAGGAACATCGGTGAACATGGATGACTACAAAGTTTAGTAGAAACTTTTACAGGACAAGCTGCTAGATGGTGGGATACCCGTTAGTTAAGACTGCATACATGGAAAACAACTTTGACTTATTTTGTAGAAAGAATTGGAGGAAAGAAGTTAACCAACCAGGCTCAGATACCTATATTTACCCAAGGACAGTATCCAGAAAACCATATAAAGACATGTGAAAAAGAATGGAGAAAACTTGGATATAAAGTTGAACGTACATGGCCACACTTATTTCCATCAACACTCGCCGACTTACCAAACAAATGGTACAAGATGGAAGAAGCTTGGGGTGAAACATTCCTATGGCATGAACTCAAAGAAATTTTTATCAAAGACTTCAACTTTGAACCCCAAAATGAGAATTTGGTCAAAACTGCAAAACAGATCAAAGCATTTGTACAACTGACAAAAAACAAAACCCTAAGGGACAACCAACCGACAATAAACTGTAAAAATATAAAAACCGGGAAAATACCACAGTCAACAAGACTACACTTGGAAAATGAAAATTTGGAAGGGAAAAGCTTTAGATGGAAATCAAACCATGTCGAAACGACCAAACCTATTCGCACGGTACTCAAAGTTGAAACAACCGACAAGGAGGATACCGACCGAATGACTACAGCAGACTTCCTTGCCACATTCTCACAGTTTAAGGAAGGAAGTTGACCAATCACTGAAGCTAAAGCACCGGAATGGCTAGATGCTAAAGTCAAAACTAGAGAGTTTGACATATCAAATGATGATCGACCAAAAATAGAAAAAATTGGAGACTACTGGTCTGAAGCATAAACAACAGAGATCACAAACCTACTGAAAGAATTTCGGGATGTATTTGCTAGAGACTATAAGGATCTTAAAGGTCTAGTACATGAAATGGGAAAAATGAAGATCGACATAAAACCTGATGTTCAACCTGTCAAGAAAATACCATATAAACTAGCTCATAAATACAAAAAGATAGTCAAGAAAGAGATTGATAACATTCTTGCAGCAGGAATCGTCTACCCTATTGACCAATCAGAATGGGCAAGTCCAATGGTGGTTCAACCAAAGAAACATGATCCAACCAAGCTAAGGATCTGTGTCAACTTTAGGAACTCAATAAAGTTACATTAACAGACCCATTCCTAACTCCTTATGCAGATGAAATCTTAAATGAGGTAGCAGGACATGAATGCTATTCATTTACAGATGGATTCTCAGGTTATAATCAACTACCAGGACAAAGAAGATCATAAAAAGACAACATTTGTATGTGAATTTGGCTCATTTTCTTACAGGGTTATTCCTTTTGGACTTAAAAATGCACCTGCAGTCTTTTCAAGGATTATGGTTAAAACATTTCAGGAGTACATTTACAAAACAATGGCAGTATATTTCGATGATTGGACAATATACTCTACACTAAAGGACCATTGTAAATGGATAAGACTTATGATGGAATGATGTTGACATATCCAACTATCACTAAACATCAAGAAGTGCATATTTCTAACTACTATAGGAATACTATTAGGACACATTGTCTGTAAAGAAGGTATTAAAGTCGACTTCTCAAAAATAAAAATCATCCTCGACTTAAAACCTCCGATGAATCCAAAACAAGTCAGGGTACTACTCGATCATACAGGATACTATAGAAAATTCATAAGACATTATTCAGACATGAAATACCCATTGGAAGAATTGCTAAGAGATGACCAGGAATTTAACTGGACAGAGGAGTGCAACATATCATTCGAAAAACTAAAAAGAAAGCTAGTCGAAGCACCCATCCTAAGGTTTCCAAACTGGTCGATCAAATTCCATGTTCACATCGATGCATCAGGCGTAGCAATAGGAGCAATCCTAACTCAGCCAAGAGATGATGGAATGGACTATCCTATAGTTTACAGTAGCATAAAACTAAACAAAGCTGAAAGAAACTATTCGACAACCGAAAGAGAAGCATTAGGAATGGTCTTTGCAGTACAAAAATATCGACACTCTCTACTAGCTAATCCATTTATCTTTTACACTGACCATCAAGCACTAAAATACCTCGTAAATAAGCCTCTACACCATGGAAGAATTTGTCGATGGCTACTTCTATTCCAAGAATTTGAATTCGAATTCATTGTCAGACCAAGTAAGTTAAATGTCGGTCCTGACCACTTATCCTGAATCGACACAATGGAGGAACCGACGGGAGTCAAAGACAACTTACCGGATGCACATTTATTTCGAATAGAAGCAGTCCCGGTAGAGTTAGAAGAAATAGCTCAGTTTTTAGAAAATGGACAAGCACCAGAAGGTATGAGTACAAAGAAGAAACAGATCTTAGCCATGAAAGCTGCACCTTATAGTCTCATAAATGGATTCCTATATAAAATGGGTTTAGATGACAGCCTTAGAAGGTGCATATTGGAACATGAAAGAAATAATATTATGTATGAAAAACATTACGAACCTGCAGGAGGACATTTCCAAGCAGATACAACTGCAAAGAAAATCCAACAATTAGGGTTGTGGCATCGACACTTCACAAAGATTTCAAAAAATTTGTAAGCCAATGTGACTGATGTCAACGACTGGGTCGACCCCTGCCTAGTATAGAAATGCCCCTGATATCAGTAAACCCAAGTTTGACATTTGAAATTTGGGCCATTGATTTCATAGGACCATTTCCTATACCAACAAAAAGAATAGGTGCAATGTACATAATAACTGCAGTCGAATACGTAACCAAATGGGCAAAGGCAGAACTAGTCGACACATGTTCCAGCGAGATAGTTGTTAAGTTTATCTATGAGAATATCATTACCAGATTTGGATGTCCATTAACCCTAATCAGTGACCAGGGAACACACTTCATAAATAAAACTATTAAAACACTAACAGACCAGTTCCAAATCGACCACCGACGGAGTACAGCTTACCACCCTCAGTCAAATGGAGAAATTGAAGCATTTAACAAAACATTAACAAAAGGATTAACAAAAATATGTAACATTGACAAAGACGACTGGGATGAAAATATACATGTATTACTATGGGCATACAGAACAGCATATAAGCGTTCAACCGACCAAAAATTGTTTCGACTAGTTTATGGACAGGAAGCAGTAGTTCCTCTACACTTTCGACAACAGACACCTATTATCGTAGAAATTTTGCATGTCGATGTCGAACAAGGAAGAAAGGACCGACTATTGCAACTAAGTAAGCTTGAAGAACACCGACTAATTGCGTTACAACATTAGGAAATCCAGAAACACCAATAGAAGGCATGGCACAACCGAAACATCAAAAACAAAAACCTGTCAGTAGGAGACATTTCCTTAGTATACAATAGTCGGGTAAAAGGAAAACCCAAAAAGCTACATACAGAATGGATGGGACCCTATGTTGTTGAAGAGGTACATGCCAACGGATCATTCCGACTAAGGACGTTACAAGCCATAGTATTTCGGAAACTTGTTAATGGTGCCCGACTAAAGCGGTACAAAAGCTAAACCAGTTCAAAAAAAAAACCACCATAACGGTTAAACAAAAGCTATAAAAATGTGAAAATCCAAAAACTAAAATAAGATTGAAAAACATAAAACAGTATGACAGGAAATCACCACCACGACAACCGACATCATGCCCGTCGACATAACACCATCTACCGCTCACATAATCGACATCGACCAACGAAGGCGGAAGTGTTGGAGACATTTACCACCATACACACTCTTTTTGGTCAAATTGTCCTAGTTAAACCACTATCCTAAGTATTATTGACATTAATTGACATCAGTGGAGCATTAAATGTCATCATCCAGTCTCACCCACGCCTACCTTCAGTCAAGGAGGATAACTTAGCCTTCTCCTACATTCGGGGAGGCTAACTAGAGCACTTCGGGGGTGATCTGAGTGATATTAATGCACCTAATTACTAACTGGTGGTTACAATTAGTTAAACAGTTTATTGAAGGTGCCTCCTCTCATTAAATATATTATTTAATGAACTGGAGTCAATAGGGGCGCCTCCACCAACTTTTGATGTGCAATTCAACTTCAGTTAACCTCATCGGGGTTCATTGGAGTCAGTGTAGCGCTACCTATGGATGGTTGGTGAGCTATGGCATGCGTCTGATCTCTTTCAGTTGAGACTCATCATTTATTGCACTCTGACTTGAGTTAGGGTTAGTTGAGTCAATTAGGGTTTTGATCAGTGGTTAACTGAGTGTGGACCATGGCTTACAATCAATTAAACTAGACTCACTCATTCAATTCAAATGACCTCCTTGAGGATTCAAATTGCTCTTCATTCATGCTTGTAGCATGACATTATAATTGTAACCATTCATTCTTTATGTGAATACAGAGCGGCTACTATTCCTGTAGACCGATAACACTATTTCTGAGTTATTTGTTGATTATTTCTTGATGAGATTGATTATTTATTCCTAGATCAATGTGCAAGATTAATATGGTATCATAGCTCATGACGAGATGAAGCTCTATCTCTCAAAAACAATCTTTTTGACAGATTTCTGCATGAAAATTGAGCAATAGCTCAAAAATCCAGCACTGCACCAGAAGCCAAGGCTTACCACTTAATACCCCAAGTAAAGAACTTGTTGATCAAGCTTGCTTGATTGACTATGTTGGGTGTGATGAAAGCCTAAAATTTGCAGGCTTTCTGACCTTATGGTGCCCCTTTTGTTTTGTTTTGCAGGTTTTAATAGGTACAACTTCGAATGGACTCATCAATCCCTCTTCTCACCCCATTCACAAGCTATTCAGAATGGAAGTTGAAGATGATTGCATCTCTGAAGAGGCGAGGTCTCTATGAGGTGTCTATTGGACTTGGAAAAGATTCTTATGAGAATGATAATGACTGGCTAAATGACGGTGATAGAGATTTTGGAGCAATATGTCTGGCCCTTTCTCCTAGATTGCGCTACCTTATTGGTTCTACTGAATACCCAAAGGATCTCTGGACAAAATTGGACAGAAACTTTGGCAAGCACAATGAGGATCATAATAGCACTTTCGAGATCACATCCAGAACCACAAGAGTTCTTTACTCAAAATTCTCAGCCTCTACTCTCTCTAATGAAGTTTTTCAAGATGAAGATGAAGCAAAATCTTCTACACATTCAATTGGAATTGAATAAAGTCTCCATGCAGTGAATCCTTCTCCTGATGCTCCGAAAGTTCACGAGATATCTAATATCTCATCTCCTCATATTGCTGAAACAGAAGAATACATTCAAATCTCTGATATTGAATAAAAATACTGCTGCACTTCCATGCAAACATTCACCGGTGATTTTCCTTTGAATTCTGTGCAAAATTTACCAGTAATTGCTTCCGAAAGTGGAGAGAAATTTGATTTTTCTCCCTCTAATGTTGCTGCTAGTGTGAAAATATTTTAAAAATTGGATATTTTGGAAGAAATATCAGATTATAAGAGTGACACATTCGCTCCCCATGATCTAGATCTTCCATCAAAATCCTACAGCATTGCATGCTCCAAAATTCAGAATTTTGAAGACAAAGACAATTGTGCATCCACCGTCTCGGTTGACCATAATTTTGGATATGATATGAACCTTATTGGATCTGATATTCTCTTATTTGGATCTGATATGATATTTCCCAGTTCAAAATTTTAGGTTCATAAACCTTCAGTACTGCTTGTAGTTGTTCACATCAACGGTGTGAAGAAACAAGTACCGCAAGTCTCCTACAAAACTGCTGCTGGGGATTTGATTTCATTTCATATTTTTGGATCTATTGTGAACTTATTTAGATATGATTTACATTCTTATCTGATATTATTCTTTTCATATTTTGAAATCCAAGAGCTTTCAGCCATGCTTGTAGCTGCTCTCACCAATTCCGGTGTGAAAAATCAAGTACCGCACTTTCTCTTCAAAACCACTGATGGGGATTTGGTATTAGTTTCCTCATATGAGGTTGCTGATATTTTATTATGTGATTTATTAGCTATTTTAGAATATATATCAGATTATGGAGCTCAAGCATTTTCTCTCCAGAGTCCCAGGGATTTTCTACCTTTGGTCACATGCTCATCTGCTCACAGAACTAGTAAAGAGGAAGACATTCTGCATCCGCTTGGACACTTGCTCCTAATATTTGGGGCTGATTTTACCACTCATGGTTTGCTGTTCAAGGCTGCAACATATCAGTTTCTTGAGTGTTCCACACATGGTTCAAATCCTCAAGAACCTTTGCTCTCTCTTTAGATGATTTCAGCTACTCTACATGGGTCCAGTTTTCACCGTGCAGCTGTTTATATTTCTGATTCAATTGAGTGCATTGTTCTTCTTCTAAAGTGGAATATTCCTCCAGACATATTCATTTAGTTTGGATTCATAATTTCACATGCACAGTCTCAGGATACTGCTGCATAGAAGAACCAATTCTTGATTTACTGCTTAGCTGAGGGGGGGTATTTTTCCCATGAGGTTTTCCCCATTCCCTTAGTTATAATAAGCAATTACTTTATTGTACAGGGTGACCTATGGCCTTTGTTTCCAGGGCCCTATCATTTTTATGCAATTGTGTTTTCTAATTCCTCCTGAGTATAGCTTAAGGGGGGGTGTTGGAGACATTTACCGCCATACACACTCCTTTTGGTAAAATTGGCCTAGTTAAACCACTATCCTAAGTATTATTGACATTAATTGACATTAGTGGAGCATTAAATGTCATCAACCAGTCTCACCCACACCTACCTTCAGTCAAGGAGGCTAACTTAGACTTCTCCTACATTCAGTGAGGCTAACTGGAGCACTCCGAGGGTGATCTAAGTGATATTAATGCACCTAATTACTAACTGGTGGTTACAATCAGTTAAACAGGTCAGTTAAGGCACCTCCTCTCATTAAATATATTATTTAATGATTATTTAATGAACCGGAGTCAACAGGGGCGACTCCACCAACTTCTGATGTGCATTTCAACTTCAATTAACCTCATCGGGGTTCATTGGAGTCAGTGTAGCGCTACCTCTTGATGGTTGGTAAGTTGTGACATGTGTCTGATCTCTTTCAGTTGAGGCTTGATCATTTATTGCACTTCGACTTCAGTTAGGGTTAGTTGAGTCGATTAGGTTTTTGATCAGTGGTTAAATGAGTGTGGACCATGGCTTACAGTCAGTTAAGCTAGACTCACTCATTCAATTCGAATGACCTCCTTGAGGATTTGAATTTCTCTTCATTCATGCTTGTAGCATGACATTATAATTGTAACCATTCATTCTTTATGTGAATACAAAGCGGCTACTATTCCTGTAGACCGATAACACCATTTCTGAGTTATTTGTTGATTATTTCTTGATGAGATTGATTATTTGTTCCTAGATCAATGTGCAAGATTAATAGGAAGTCCCATCCCACCTTCATGACTATGGATGACAAAATCAAATCACCATTAACGAAAAATCAAGTGTTCATGCTATACCATCACGTCCGCTATTAATACACCCATCGACAAAAACGTCAAACGCATCCACTATAAATATTGAACCACCAAAGGATCATTTACAACATCCCAAACAGAGAGAGCAACTTAGCAACCAGACGAATGAAAACCAAGAATACGGAAGCAAAATCGACCACTAGACCGACAAGATGGCACCTAAACAAACCGGAGCTATAGCCAAGGCCAAAGAAGTACAGACTGCAGAGACACCATTGATGAGGAGACTCAAACTCATCAAAAATGATAAAGTTCAGGAGGGCTCATGGGTGAAACTATGGGCCGAGATTAAAGAGCGGGATTATGTCGACAAAAATCCTACACAAGCTGCAGAGAAAATCAACCACAGTACCATCGTAAACTACATCAATGCAGCGATCATGGTCAATTTTGGAGGCATGAAGGAAACAGTGGTGAAATTTCTCAAAAGTCGGTATCATAATGGTATATTTTACTTCGACCGATCGGTTGAAATCTCTGCGGAAGTAATTTCCAAATTGACTGGGTTATCAAACCATGGTGAACGAGTACCAGTCGGAATCAAGGAAGGGTTGGTAGAAGAGATAACAAGATCAACATCAGGCAAAAACTCCAAAGGGCTAATGATTAGCCAAATACAAACTCGGACACCACAAATAGTGGCCAAAATCACAGCCACTGCACTTACACCGATAGGTCGAGGAAGCGACCTCAAACTAGATATGTTGGAGGCAATGGGTACCATTACCCACACAGGAAAGATATACAGATGGGCTGAGTATGTCACCGACATGCTCAAAGGAATCTATGAAAAATGCCAAGAGTCGGGAGGAAAAATGCCAAGAGTCAGGAGGAATTATCAGGTTTCCATCCCTAATGTTATGGATAGTAATGTACTCCTTGTTCCCTATCGAGGATAAGCAATTTCAAGAACCGACAAAATTTCATATGTGGAGATTCAAACCGTTCTCCCAGAATGGAACACTGAAAGAACTTGCAAATGGAAAAGTGTTGTTTGAAAACTGGTTCCAATAGCTGAAAGTCCGCACGACCAGATGGAGGGTGCCCTGGAACATCCGACGAAGTCTGCCCAAAAATTCCCACATCCAGTTAGAACTCGACCATACTGCGGTATGGTACATGCAAGGCACCAAGGAAAAGGCGAGATCTCTCGACTATTACCTGACAATCGAAGAGATTTTTTGAGAGCTAGCTCAACAGGCAGGTTCAAAACTATCGATATCAGCAAGGTAAAAAGAAATAAATTTCTCGATAGAAGAGCCGCTGACAGACCAAGAGAAGGAGGAATATTACGAGCTCAACCTATACATCAGCACATTTGTGTTAGAAGAGACGTCAGTTGAAGGCACCGACCGACTACAAATCGTAATCAAACCTCCGATAGCACAAAGGGAAGAGACACAAACACAACAGCTGGTAACCAATCCAGCTGAATAAATCCTTGTCTCGACTGAAGACCGGGGAGGAGAAATAGACACTGAAGATCCAGAATATGTTGTCACCAAAGAAAACATAACCAAATTTTCGAAGGAGATATTAGCCTCAAGAAAAAGGAAGAAAACACGGGAACAAGAGAAAGGGAAAGGTAAGCACAAGATTATCATTCCAGAGTCCTCAGAAGACAAGGAAGAAATGGCAGCCACGGCATGCAAAATTATAGAAGATGTCGCAGCAAACAAAGTGTCGGTGGAAACACAGTTCCAAATATTTGTCGAAGCAGGGGCACAACAAGGTCAGCCAAAGAGGGCGAAAAGCACAAACACTTCGACTGCTGAAAATGTTGTGGATCTCATGTCTACACCTCCACCCTCGTCCCCAACCAAAATCACACAAGAGCTAATTCTAGAACAGCCTTCCATAATCCCACTCGACATATGCAAGAATGCTATGTCGAAGATTGTGAAGGAAAAGTTCAACCACGACAGAGACCTCCAGGCATACATTTAAAAATTGTCTGAGTTACTCACATCGATTCAAAACCTCACCACCAAAGCCCCTTTGTTTAAAGCTAGTGGATCTAGACTGACCGCTCCCCAACTTGGCCAAATACTCCAGAGGCCAAGAAATTTTGCAATTGCAACTTTGACATTTGAGAGAAACCCTAACAAAGATGCTGAAGTTGTCACAAGTCATCTATCATTCCGACCGACCCCGAACCCAACCTACTAGCCAATGAACCGACCGAAGATGAGGAAGGAGAGAACGTGGATGACATAAGTCGAGAAATCGAGGAACTGTTCTCCGAACTCCAGGAAAAATCACCTCCACAAATCCACGACCCCTCACCCGACCATATCTCCACTAATCCAATCACACCAGACCATTCACCAACACCATCACCATCGCTTCACCACCCAGAGTCTCTAATCCAACCAACTGCACCTGAACCACCTCCACCACAACCATTAGCACCAACTGCACCCACATCTAGACCCTCTGAATCCAACCAACCAGATGCACAACCAACTGCAGGAGTTATCCAGCCAACCCAACCAGAAATACCATCGACCACTGTTAGCCAGCAACCAGCCAATCCAATTTTGACTGTTGCAGGTACACAGGGGCCAAAGCAAGCAGAGCAGAAAACGCACAAAAGAAAGAAAGACAAAAAGAAGAAGGACCATCAAAGCCAGACGACAATGGTCCACATCAGTCAAATTGGGTCGACCACTGCAGTCGATCCAACTAAACTAAAGGATGGAGAATTAGGGAAACTCTTGGAATCACTGGCAATCGAAGCAAAAACAAGGAGCCAGAATAGACGTAGGGAGCTCGATGAGAACGAAAAAGAACAAGTTGAGTTCTTAAATAAATGCAGAAACTTGGTGCAATCTGTGATACCAGGTCTGACAAAGGTTGACACCGACAAGCCATTAGAAAAGGCTTATCATCTAATTAAGAGCGTGGTGTCAGCGTTACAGGCACAAAGGCACGATACAAAAGAAGAGTAGAAAGAAGAAACAGTTCAACTGCTGACACAACAGCACACAGCTTTTGTAGAAGCATACAAGGTACTACGAGTTCACATGGAGGAGTTGGTCATTACAGAAGAAGTACTGAGAGATTGGCATGCATATTATGGGCAATTCTATCAGCAAGTTCGACAAACCCGACAAGAAATCCAAGCGCTCAGAAAGAGAAAAAGCACAGAGGTAGAAATCAAGGGCACAATTGAAAATCAAATAGTGCTCGAAACATCCAAATTGTAGAAGCACGAGCGACAAGAACGCTAGTGGGTGCAACAATCAATTCCAAATCTAGAAAAATTAGACATCATCTGCCCGCAGATGAGACGACTTTTTGAGACAGCAGAGGCAAAGGACCATTTTATGGGTCCCGACATGGAGAAGATAGTAGAATTTTCCATTCAAGAAAAGATGTCGATATTATCAATTCTAACTACATTAACAATCGACATCCAAAAAATACTACAAATTTGGACAACATTTCAACATCAGCTAGCAGTGACAGCTGAAGCAATTGTCAAAGTCTGTGTGCAGAAAAGACCAATAATTAGACTTCACAGCCCATGAAGGCCAAGCACAGAAATAACCACCTAAGGACAGGAAAAGAAAAGTTTTTGTACATCCCTGTTTCTTCGAGACAAAGAAAAATTTTGTTTGTGGGGGAGATGTTGGAGGAGCAAGACGGTAATTCAACTTGAACAATAGCCAACTTAGTCAATCAGCTGACTAAGTCGGTCAGCCGACTAATTAGAGGTTAGGTTGGCCACATAAGGTCGTGTCGGTTCACCGAACCGACGGGTAGTTATTTGTAACTGTTTGTAATTCATATATATTAGGCTGTTGAGCCAGATGAGAACTCAGTTCAATTCTCTGTATTGTATGGACCCTTTCACTATAATATAATTTGTTATTCTGCTTACTTGTTCTTGTCTCTTGTCTCTGTTATGTGTGTCTGTTATTAATGTGTATTATTGGTAACCCTATGTGATCTATGAGATTACAATAGTTTCTTAAGGAAACATTACAACCAGGAATTAAATGATTAATTTTATATTAATTAGATAGTAGTTATAAGTTGTTTTTGTTTATAGATTGGTGGTGGAGGGTTTCGTAGATGATTTCTTGTTTGATTGCAAATGAGAATTGGCTTTTGGATTCAATTTGTGACATTTTTGTAGGCATGTGTAGAACATACATTATAACTGTTCTTATTGATAATTATGTAAGTTGTCATGGTATGTCATCAGGTGTGGATGGATGTGCAATGCTTTCAATTTTGGTAGCAAAATTGTGTTTTATTGTGGTTATGATTATTGTAGCCTAGATTATTATTGTGGCATGGATTCATTTGGTCATCAAGAGGACATTAGAATGATGATTTAGGAATCAACTGTGTATGTAGATAACTTCATTGTTGTGAGAGGGTACATGTGTTGTTAGTTTGGGTATGATGATAAAACTGACTAGCTTGTTAGTGTAGATATCATAGTCTTCTAGCCTGACTCGACCAATGTGTTTGTGTATAAATATGTGTATTCTCGAATAGAGAAAAGAATGTTGTTTTGTGTTGAATCTCTAGTATTTGGTTTGCTACATTTCCCTAGTTCTTTGTAACAAACATAAATAGGATAATAATTAAATAAGGTAAATAATTAAATAAAATAATAATTGTTTTATTATAGTAATAGCTATTAATGTGAAGGGACATAACTCTTCATTATGAAACGCTCAAGCCATATTAAAGGCAAGCTATGTTGCAAGATCCTATCATCTTTTTATCTATCAATTTATTCATATTTTATTATCTACGAATATGTGGGTTATTTCAGAAATTACTTAATTGAGAATATCCAACTATGGATGTTACAGTGGTATCAAAGCTATATGAACCTTGGACAACATTATTTACACCTTGTGTAGATTTGGGTTTCCCAAAAAAATAGGACTTTGTCCTTAAAAAAATAAAAATAAAAGGTAAAAGTAACCCCCCCCCCAAAAAAAGGAAGTAAAAGAAAAGAAAAGAAAAGAAAAGTTAAAAAAGAAAAGATAAAAGTTAAAGAAAAAAAATAAAAGTTAAAAAAAGAAGAAGGTAAGAGTGAAAACACATGTGGTTTCTTAAAGTGGGTTTGGGTTTGAATATAGAAAGTGCATAATAATAACTACAAAGAAGCAAGTGAGATTTGAACCTAGGTGCGGAAGGTAACACTTATTCCTCCCAACCACCCAATCTACTCGCATTTTACAAAACTATTGGAAAAAAAAAAAAAGAGAAGAAGAAGGAAGATTGCCATTAAAAAAGGAAGGTAAAAAAAAAGAGAAAAAGAAAAGAAGACAAAAGTGAAGTAAAAAAAAAGTCACAAACAATGGCACCTACATATTCAGAAATGAAGTCACAACTACAAACAATAGTGGACAAGTTAGACCAATATAAGGCAATCAATAAAAGTATACAAGCCGGCGTTGAGACGCAGAAGCAGTTGAAAGAGTGGAGAGACAATGAGAATCGTCGCTTATGGAATCAAAATCGACAGCTAGAACGAACCATAAGTGATAACAAGAAAATGTTATCTGATCAGGATAAAGAAATATCATGTTTAAAAATTCATAATCAAAACTTGGAAGACGAGATCACAAAGTCAAAAAATGACAACAAATCACCATATGGATGTGATAATGACTTAGAAGAAGAAATAAAGAATCTAAACAAACTCATGATGGAAAAATATGCTGAATTGGCGCAAGTCCAGATGAAGTTAGAAAATCAAGAAACAGAGTTACATCATCATAAACAGCAAAAAGAAAAAATCCAGCAACAGTATGACGACAGTAAGAAGACACATAAGTTAGAACCGACAAAAGTCAACAAGGTGTTATCAAGCAATTCCAAAGAAATTTTCATATTAAGAAATCATAACAAAACACTAGTCACAAAAATTAAGAAGTTGAAAAGTAGTCGGAAGACAGAACAATCTACGGAGGACATTGAAGGAAAACTTCTAGACAAACAGGAAGAAAATCACTGTATCAGAAGGCATAACGAAGATCTTAAAGAACAACCTAAGAAGTATGAAGATTACAGAAAATCACATGTAGAAGTGATTAAGAAGTTTCAAAATGATAACATGCAGTTAGAAAACAAGTTGGACAAGATACAGAATGAAACCTTTAAACCTCAAGAGACGAAAACACAACTTTCTGCTCAAACCAATGCTAAAAAATGACACTCGTTAAAGAAAATGACATTATGAAAATTCCATATCGACACCCCACCCATAAAAGCAGATATTCTAAAAAGTGGGAAATGTTGAAAGATAATGGTACAGATGTGATCAAATCTCCTAACGATATATCAGTATGGAATGTCAATAGTTCACAACAAATCAATTTGGGATGGATTGTTTCATCCACATATCGGAAGTTGTGCTCAACTCTTAGTAGTTTGTATCGACATGTCTCGTCAGCTGCGACACCACAAAAAATGGTGTAGAAACATTATAAGGCTTTGAGGACAAAGCCTTTCTAAGGGAGTGGCAATGTAACGAACATAAATAGGATAATAATTAAATAAGATAAATAATTAAATAAAATAATAATTGTTATTTATTATAGTATTAACTATTAATGTGAAGGGACATAACTCTTCATTATGAAACGCTCAAGCCATATTAAAGGAGAGCTATGTTGTAAGATCCTATCATCTTTTAATCTATCAATTTATTCATATTTTATTATCTACGGATAGGTGGGTTATTTCAGAAATTACTTAATTGAGAATATACAACTATGGATGTTACATTCTTTTACATAGTATCAAAGTGAGACTATCTTAGCTCTCTCAAGTAAGTGTTTTGGAAAATGAGAGAGACTTGTGAGATGCAATACTCCATAGGATAATGTAGGTTTGTATTGTTGCTATGTGATTATGTGTAACTAAACAAATATGTAGGTGTGAATGAGAGAGAGTCGAATTGTTTACTAGAGACAAAGGATGTTGGTATGATTAAGTGTTTTTAAAGCCAACTAAAATATAATCTAATTTGTGAAGAACTAACATGGTTTGTCATTCAGTGTGGATGATTGCGCATTGTTTTCACCATCGGTGGCTTATTTGTAGTTTATTACATTGTTGGTTATTGTAGCCTATATGACTCTAGTCATTATGATTAAATATCCATATAATGGAAAATAAGCAACCATAAATAAAATTTTCTTCTGTTTAAAAGCTACTCATGTTTAGCATTGATGTGGAAAAAACAACATTATTAACATGTTTCCTATGAGAGGGTTTCTCTTATGCACCTCTTTCTACATGATTTTATCCATCTAAATGATTCTCTTTGACATGATGTTGCATGCTTTAAACCTGGATGTATGAATTCCCCAGTGCATTTGGGAAATATTTGCAAGTGATATGATGGATTGTTGGAGAATAATGTTCCATTTTTTTATATAATTGCTATGAGATAGGAATCAATTGTGTATGTAGATAACTTCATTGTTGAGAAAGGGTACATGTGTTGTCAGTTGTAGTTTGATGAGAAAAACAACTAGTTTGTTAGTGTATAGATCGTAGTCTTCTAGCCAGAATCTTCCAATGTTTTTGTGTATAAAGTCTACCAATAGTATTCTAGCTATTAGATGTCGTGTGCCTAAACAAATCTGCAGGTGTGGATATGAGAGAGTGGAATTGATTGTGAATTGCTTTCACTGTTGGTAGCTTATTTTTTATTTATTACATTGTTGGTTATTGTAGCCTGGTTTATTATTTTAGCCTATATGCCTTTGTTCATTATGATTAAACAACCATAGAATGGAAAGTAAACAATCATAAATAAAACATTCTTATGTACAAGAAAACAACTGCAATTTATATTATTAATAATGGAATACAATGCCTCTATTTGTAGTAGATGTCGTCCTAGGATTTTTGGTGTGTTTCTAATCTGTGACCTACGTTTTAGTTTATTTCAAGCCCTCATCATGCTTAATTGAAGCTAAACAAAAAGAAAATTCCTTGAGAACAAAATCCACCGTGCATTTGGTTAGAACATACACCAAATATCATATTCTTCATGAGGTTGGGTAACTTCACCTTAATTTATTATATCCATGTAGGGTGACCTTGTTGAGCATGCTTGATCAGGATGGGTGGGGTTGGTGGAATTAGATTGAGGACAATTTCCACCTTGGAGCCAAGGAGGGATGGAGAATCCATATGGTTGAGCTATGCCTGAAACCCCTGGAATAATTGTAGGTGTTGGATAGGAAAACATAGAATGGGCCCCTACACTAGTAGGAATAGAGGGGGTGGGTATGCCTTAAGAGGCATATTGGAATATATGAATGTTAAGAATATCTTGGTAGAAAAGTGCACTATTTTCAAATTGTTCTAATGATCATGCCATCATGTTCATTTCCTCAGTTTTTCTTGCAGTATTGGCCATCACATTGCTTTCATCGTTTTCTCTTGCAGAATTTTGGATCATATGTTGTATCTTTATTGCATCCTTTGTCTTCATTGAAAACTATTTTGGTGTTATTTTTCTTGTCAATTTTCCTCTCTTGCAATCCTTTCATGTGCTCGATGTTCAGTTGCAATCATCCTTGCTTCCTTCTTTTCCTTTGTGAGATCTTTCTTCCTTTGTTTTAACTCCTGCAAAGCATGCTTCTTGTGTTTAGATTCAACCAAATGGATTTGGTAGTTGTTTGAAGTGAGTAGTTGTGAACTATGAACCAATAAATCAATGTATGTCTTTAATTTTCTTCCTTGTATTCCTTGTCTTAACACTCTCTCCACTGGACACTTTAAGAATTGGCCAAGTCTTGGTGTGTTCCCTAGAAGTGATTGACGATCATCTAGGAGAGTTTCTTCTGATGTAGTATTTTCTTCGGCTGCATCCTCATTGTTTATGTCAATTTCTTCTATCGACACACCATCGGCATAAAAATGGAAAATATCATCTTGGATGAGTGATGGATACAAAGGCATGTTCATGATTTCATAGTTGGTGGAACCATCAATTTGTTTGTTCAAGTTCATGGCCTCTACCATCCATGATGGTTGGGATACTTGTTGTGGAATTGTCAATGTGTAATTGTTGCTTCCCAGACTATGAAAACCATCAAACACATTGATATGTGCTACCAAATCCACATGTGTGTTTCCTATACCACCTAGCCCCATGTTATCTTTTGTTGCTTCATCATCTAATTGTGTAGCGCTTACCTGTTCATCTTCATCATCAGCATGAATTCATTGGACATTTCCTTGAGATAGGGACAATATATTGTCCACAACATCTGCATATTGTTGGCCATCCACATGCTCTTAGACATCTGGAGGCTCTTCACTAGCCAAATCCTCTTGGCTATCCACGTCAAATGCCCAGATACAACTAGTGTCATGCATAAGAGCATCATGATTCAATGGCCATATGTATGTTCTCCTAAATTCAACCATGATATTCATGGATGTGAGATCCCTTTTGAAATCCATGCTTGCAAGCTCAGCTAATTCAAACTTATTTACGAGTCTATCCCTAGGTTCTTCACTATCCATGTTGCTCATTCTGACCTGAAAAAAAACATTGAAAGGACTAACACAATCACATCCCAGGGCTACAACTTGTGAGTAGTATGAGAAGGAAGTGTTAACAAGTCGATGTACAACCTGTTTTACTCCTCTATTGTTTGCAAAAAAATGTGGCTATCATGGCCATCTAAAACCAACAGGTGCCTATTTTCAGGGGAGACACCGCTTGGTACAAATGCTGTAAAGTGAAAACCAATTCAAGAAAATTTCTTTGGTCATCCATGCATGGTGATGTGCATCCATGCATTCCCCAATTTCACAGTTTTGGATATAGTTTTGCAGCCGATATTTACAGTTGAATAAATAGAATCCAATGATTGAAATTCCAATTTCATTCACACAACATAAAATTATTATCCACTCCATGCTCTTGGAAAGAATATTTGGCACGTTCTGAATCCCTCTCTTAGCAATTACCCACATGCCACAATTCCTTCCTACCTGTAACCATGTCTTGTCATAGTTCTAAATAAGGTTTGGAGTGTAAGTGTTTTTCGTATGCAGTAGAAAGAGTGTCATAGAACCTAGACACACATGTAGGGAACAAATTTAATGCCTTGTCTCTATCAAGGCCCTTCATTGTTCGTAAAACTAGATCTGGATTCCTTTTTTTTAAACCATCCCACCATGATTTACCTGGAAACCCATATTTAAATGGATTCATATTCCCCTCGTAGATTTGAACAATAGTTGATTTCAATTGTATCAACTCTATCACATGTACCAATTCGTCCATCTCCTTACACCAAACCACCACCTCCTCCTCTTCTTTTCCAATCATGATTGTAAGAGGACCTCTCTGCTTAGTATGGGTAAGGCCATTTATCTAGTAATGGATTAACGTGGGTGCAATCCCATATTTTTTTGTAGCTTCTCTAACTAAATACCCTTGGAACTCAATGTCGTCAATTGCAGCCATCATGTCTTCTTTTGTCCATCCTCTAATATCACAAATTTTATTCGTTGAGTTGGCACCTTGCAATGTAAAATATGGTGGCAATATGGTTGATGATGGCACTGTGGTGATGATGGTTGTGTTGTTAATGGAGGCACCACACCATCTACCTCTTCTATAGGATCATTCTCATAATTTATTGGAGAAATGTTTTCATTCAAATCATGGCCCCTGTCCTCATCCTATGATGTTATTCGTAGCTAGGCACTTCAGCTACCCCGCTTCCTTGCACCCCTTGTGTGAGGTGTAATATTGACTCTTTCCATGGCTATAAGAACCTACATAATCCATATATGTAAAATTTAATGGGGTCTCCTTTTACAATGGTTAACTTGTGAGTATTATAAGATAAACCATCTTTGTTCTGTCAAGTTGTACCATCAACTTAGTACAATATTACCAAGTTGTAAGCCTACTTAGTGTTGATATTTAAAGGCAACAATTTTTTGTGGATTGGATTTATAATGAAGCTTTACCAAATTGAGAAAGATGCAGTCCACTCAATGCAGTTGAGGTTGAAAATACGTAAATGCAATGTTTGAATTGTTAATGAAGTGACTATATCATCAAGCTGCAACACTACTTAGTGTGGATATTTATAGAAAAAAATGTTTTGTGAATTGGATTTATAATGTATGTTTTCCAAAATGTGAAGGTGGCAATCCATTTGATGCATTGAGGTTAAAAATAAGTCCATGCAATGTTTGAATTGGTTATGGTGTAAGTAAATCATCAAGTTGTAACTCTACTAAGTGTCGATCTTTATATGCAACAATGTTTTGGGATTGGATTTATAATGTGATTTTTACCAATATGAGAAAGTTGCATGTTAATTGAATGGATACAAGAATTATCTCAAAGTTAATACCTGAACTATTGTGCACACACTAATGGGTTGTTGATAGTGTTGATGAACTAGTTGATTCATGTTGATAGTGTTGATGAACTAGTTGAGTCCTGTTGATAGTGTTAATGAATAGTTTGTAGAATACTAGTAGTGTTGATGCACTGCTTGAATCCAAGGATTGCAAATAGAGTCAATTGTATGCAAAGAGGTTGATTTATAGTTTTTCTCATAATATTGATTGTTGGTAGGAATTGGCATGGGTTGCAAGAATTATTATGGGAATGAGTGTCTGGATTGATTTGGCTCTAATCCAATGGTTGTAAATTTGTAATTGCATGATCCTTGTGTTTTCTTGTGTGTTTAATTGATAGTTTAATTTAGCGGGCACAGTTGGGAATCTGTTGATCCACTTAATTTCAGAGAGTTTAATTATAATATTTGAGTTTTTTTTAGTGGGTGGGTGTCATTTATTGAAGATTGATGTGTATGTTGTTGATGGCACCTGGACAAGATGATGACCACTATTTCCCTTGCAGTGTGCAGGTGGTGATGAGTGACGGAACACTATGTCTTTCTTTTTTATTTGTTCTGCTCCAAAGGAAATTTATGGGGGTTGATGTGATGTCCAGGGTGTACTTAGTACATTGAGCAGGATAAGACTCTTAGTTTTTAGATTTGGTATTTATGGAAGTATATAGTTGGTTCTCAGTTGGACATGATGGGTTGTATAGTCGTCATTAAAGGGACTGTATGTTAGTAGATGTTGCTCTATTCAACTAATGACTCCATTTTGGACTTGATGTAATATACATATATGACTTTATATAATTGTTTAATGGTATCCAACTTAAAAGTTTATGTTCAATTTATGGGTGCTAATGTGATGGGAACCATGACCACTACTTATCCCCGCAAAATGATAAGAGTCTCTCCCCTAGGTCATATATCATTTCACTTATCCCAAATGTGATACTAAGGAAAATTTGTCCATTTTCAAAACAAAATTTCAATCTTGGAAACATGCAATATAAAAGGATGCAAAATGTGACTATGCTGATTTATAATTTTAACTAATAAAATCCTTTTGAACCCAGAGGTTGGATGTAACTTGGTTTGATGAGTTGCGAAATATGCTTAAACATGCTAAAGTATTTTTGAACTTAAGATTGGATGTAACTTGGTTTGATGAAGTTTACCAAAAAAAAACATGTTAAAATATATGTAACTTGATTTGGTAAAGTTAAAAAAAAAAAATTAAAACATGTTAAAATATATGAACAAGTTCCAGTTAACGATGAATTAAATATTTATATTCTAATTAAATCATGTTATTTATTTTGTGTGTAATGAAAATACAATTTAAAATTGGATTTCCTATTATATTTTGTTAATTGTACCTACGGAAGGTAGGCAGTGTATATTTGTATTCGATAGCTTTTGTCTTTATGGCAAGAGCTATTCATTGAGCTAGAGAGCATTTAATGTCATTGGAGTAAGCTTGATGATCGTTGGATCTTGAGTTGTTCAAGATCCAACGGCCATCAAGCCTGCTGCAACCACATTAAATGCTTTGCAGCTCAATGGATAGCGTTTACCATAGAATGATGTATAAATCAATTCTAAAAATTTAAAGAAAATAAAAATAAATCATAGACAATCTTAAACAATAGATAAAGGTTAAAATTTTATGGTCAAAGAATAAAGTAATATGTAGTTAACTTATATCGAATACAAATGTACACTGCTTGTGTTTCGCAGGGGCAAGAGCTATTCATTGAGCTACAGAGCATTTAATGTCATTGGAGTGAACTTGATGATCGTTGAGTTGTTCGAGATCCAACGGTCATCAAGCCTGCTGCATCCACATTCAATGCTTTGCAGCTCAATGGATAGCTTTTGCCCTTTGTTCATAGTGCGACGAACCTTGACTGTAAAGTAAAATAGAAATTTAACTATTTTAAATCCATAAAGTCAACTAAAATTACGTCATTTTTATTGTTTTAAAAAGGTAAAGAAAATACAAGTACTACTTGTTATTTGTTAGACATAGAGTGAACTCACAAATTTTCCATTCATCGAAAAGATCAAAGAAAAACATCATGACTCGTGAGTATTTGTCATGGTTTGGTGGGATTCACATTTTTGTATTTATCATGTTTTGGCGGGGTTCACATTTGTAAAAACGAAAATAGAAACTTTTGTTTTATGACATTGACCTTTAGAATTTTTTTTTTTCAGATGTATCGAAACAAGTAAGATAAATTAATTTTTTTATTGGAAAACCCCAAAATTATAGGTGAGTTGAGAGCTATTAAAGCAAGGAAAACATGATTTAAAATGAGCTGTTTTTAATAGAAAAATTAATAAAAATTTAGGTATTCGATATAGTTTAAGTTATATATAAAATAATTAGTATAAATTTAGGTATTGGGTATAGATTGGGTAAAGTTATATATGAAATCTTGATAAAAATTTAGATGTTCTGATAGTTAATATGTTAACGTTTTAATAAAATAATTTCTTAGATATTAAAGCAAGGAAAAAATGATTTAAGATGAACTATTTTAAATAGAAAATTTGGTAAAAATTTAGGTATTGGATATAGGTTAAGTTATATATAAAAAAATGGTAATACCTATTAACGTTTTAATAAAATAATTTCTTAGATATTAAAGCAAGGAAAAAATGATTTAAGATGAACTATTTTAAATAGAAAATTTGGTAAAAATTTAGGTATTGGATATAGGTTAAGTTATATATAAAAAAATGGCAATAAATGTAGGTATTGAGTAAAGTTATATATACAAATCTTGATAAAAATTTAGATGTTCTAAATAGTTAATATATTATGTTTTAATAACATAAAACATAATTTCTTTCTGTTTCTAAACAATGAAACTATTGAAAACCAAACACTATTTTTACATTTATTTCATCCAATTTCAACCAAAATTAGTTCTCGCGTACTACTTTGAATAAAGTATATCCAAAGCTTCTCTCCACCATTTTAATAATAATGTTCTAAACATTGAAATGACTCAAAACCAAATTTCCAATGCTATATTTAGATTTACTTCACCCTATTCCAACTAAAATAAGTTTCGCCCTATTATTTTGATATATAAAATATATCAAAAGCTTCTCTTCACCATTTTAATAATAATGAATATTAATTTATATAATACTTTTATTGTTTTTTTTTTCCAAAGAAAAAAATTGTAAATATTTTATTCACTTTCAGTAGATGGCCCCCAAGGTCCATTATACAAAAATCCAACTATGAAGTTGTCATTACATAACAATATTTGCCTCAGGAGGAGCACAAAAACCATTACCATATCCATAATTGTTCCAACTGTAAAGTTGTCATTACATACAAAATATCCTCATAAAGAACATAACATTCACCGAAACTTTTCAGTAGAAAAGATATCAAAATGCCATGCAATCAAATCAGTCTGATCTTAGCAGACTTTTTCATCATTCCTGATCATTCAGGTCAGATCAACTGTGAATCATAGTGATCACAAGCAAAATAACCAGAGCAAAACAAGCTAGCTGAAGTAGTCTCATAAATGAATGATAATTCATAAGCTGAGCAAAAAATTAGCGGCAAATAAATTGGCCATTTCCAGACCATCCAAAGAATAAAGTTCATATCCATTTCAGCACCATATATAAAAAAGAGGCCAAACATCCCGCTTGTCCAGCTCTTAAATATGTTGCTTGAAATCACCAAAAAAATGCAAAAATATGCATAATATTTCAGCCAAGGCATCATGTCTCAAGGGTGGAGCAGAATCAAATAATCCAGAATTGCCCATGCAATAATATCTCCAAAAAAATAACCAGCAAAGTATTCATACGAATCTGTAAGATAAGAACAATAAGCATGTACCAAAATCAAGAAAAAGACAGACCTACAAATTGCATAAACAGCCAGCTCACAGAAACATATTAGAAAACCTGAAAAGTTTCTATAATTTCTGCCCCTCTCTGTTCACAAGTACTCCAAAAACCTTCAAGTAAGCTGCCACCTGCTTTAGCCAACGTATCTGCTTTGAAGTTTCGTTCCCTATAAATGTGTTTGAAAGACACATAATCAAGACTATCAACTAAATAGTGAACATCTTGAAGAATCATGGCTAGTGCAAGATTTAGTAATCGATACTTACCAGATGCCCAATTTATAACTAACTGGGAATCCCCAAAAACTTGAATTTTATCCAAATTATGCTTCCGAGTCAGCCTAAGGAGAAGCTTAAGTGCACATAATTCTGCAAAATTATTGGTGCCCAAACCTAAACCTGCTTTGAAGGTAACATAATTCCTGTCAGATATGAACAAAATACCTCCAGCCCCACAAATCATTGGATCCCCAGCTGCAGATCCATCAAAATAACCCCATGCATAAGTTTGATCAATTTCTTCCACAAAAATTGATCTGATAGAGACCACAGATAAGGTCTGTGGTAAATTCTTCAACATACCCAAACTATAGCTTGATACCTGTGCAGGAGATGAGTCAAGATCCTCAAAGCAGGATCTATTTCTTGCTTTCCATATAAACCAGAGTACAATGATAGGTAAGGATTTGATAAGTCCCACATCTGATAAAAAGCACCAGTTTTTAAAACAAGCAGACAGGGAATCACCATTCCATAGATTATTAAGTTTCAGATGATCCTCAATAATTGACCAAATAGATTGAGTAAAAGGGCAATCTACTGCAATATGAAAATTGGATTCACAATTCTGTTTGCATAAAAAGCATCTTCCAGGACCTTCTCTACCTCTCAAGCAGAGAACATCCCAAGTCAATGCTTTACCAGAAAGAAGAAACCAACTAAATTTTTTTTATTTTAGGGGACACTTCATCTTCCATATGACCTTCCACCACCAGACCGAATCCACTTCTCTATTAATAAGTTCAGCATATCCCACTTTAGGAGAATACTTGCCTATTTTTGATAAATTCCAAATAAGACAATCATTTGCAATAGAAAGTCTAACATGGCTAGACTTGAGAATGGCAATATATCCATTCCAAGCAGCAATCTCAAGTGGATCAATAAAACCCATGGAATCCACGGATAACCATTCTTGTGACATCAAAACAGATATACCAGGAATTCCAATATCAGAAAGAAATTGAAAACCAGCCAAATGTAATCTTTCTATCATAGGAATAGGAAGAGCATGTCTCCATTTACATCCTTCCCACGGATCTAAACTAATACGAACAACATTGCCAGAACCAATCTTCTAGACCAGAAAATTTCCAATGAGATCAAAAGCCTAAAGAACAGCTTTCCAGCAGATAGAGATGTTCTTTTTCTTTTTAACAGTAGATCTTATCCAGTCCAGAATAGTCATTGGATAAATATATTTCTGTATTGCTATCTTAACCCATAAACCCGAACCATGAATGATATCCCAGACCTTTTTTGCTGCAAGTGCCTTAGCAAATAAATTAGGGACTTTAAGTCCCCAACCACCCATAGATTTAGGCATAGCAAGAAACTTCCATGATATCCAAGGTAAACCAGAAGAGTTCTGTTTACCCGCCCAAAGAAAGTTAAAACAAAGCTTTCTGATTTTGTCTATGACACCCATAGGTACCCAAAAATGCACCCAATAGACTGGAATGGCCTCTAAAACAGCTTTAATCAATATCAGCTTTCCTCCTTTGGACAACCAACGGAAGCTCCAATTCTGAATCCTTTGTTCAACTTTAATAATCAACCAATCCCAATCCCTAATAAGATATCTGCAAGTTTTAAGATGAAACCCAAGGTACTTCATGCCATTTTCAATTCTATCAACTGGAAAACTGAAGATATTCTGTAATGTAATAACTTCAGAATCTTCCAAACAGGAGTAGTATAAAGAAGATTTATTAACATTTATTTGCATCCCAGATGCCTTACAAAAATGCATTAAAATCTCATAGAGAGTAGAGAGAGATAGTTCAGAACCATCATTAACCATGACAATGTCATCCACAAAGAGAACATGAGTTAATATTGTTTCATTACCAAAAGATAAACCATGATAAGTCTTATGCAATGTAGCATGAAGAATAGCCCTCCCAAGGCCTTCAACCACAATAAGAAACAGAAGTGATGCCAAAGGACACCCCTGTCTGAGTCCCCTACCAGATTTAAAAAAATTAGTAGCAACACCATTGATGAGCAAAGAGAAAGATACAGATGAAAGACTGCTCATAACCCATGCAATAAAGTTTCCTGCGAAACCCATTTTTGCAAGAATAACCCGAAGATAAACCCAGCTGACTTGATCATAGGCTTTAGATAGATAGATCTTAATCATAACAGCTTTTACGGATTTAACATGCATAGAATGCATACCTTCCTGAATGACACCTACAGCATCGTGTATCTGCCTTCCCGGCAAAAATCCAAACTGTTCACCAGAAATACATCTACTCAAAACCTTTCTGATTCTGATTGAGATAATCTTACCAATAATTTTGTATACAAAATTACACAGAGATATAGGCCTAAAATCCTCAAAAGATAAAGGACTATCAATCTTAGGAATAAGAGCTAGAAAAGTAGAGTTAAAAACACCTAGGATCTTGCCACTTATCCGGGACGATTCAATGACTCTTAAGAGGTCTTCACCTAAAACATCAAACAGGCATCTATACACCTCAATAGGAATACCATCCGGTCCAGGACTCTTATCATTTTTGCTAATGGATAAAATATGCTTGATATCTTTAAGAGTAATAGCCTGCATAAGCTCAGCATTTTCATCCTCAGAAACAGAACTTGGAAAATGACCAGCACTATGAACAATTTCTGGAAGATGGAGATCAGCTTCTTCTTTAAAAAGGCTATCAAAATGCTAAATCCCAGCCTCAACTATAGCCTCAGATCCTTCCACAAGATTTCCAGAATCATCATAAAGTTTCCATATAGAATTGTGGCATTTCCTATGAGCAGCAAATTTGTGAAAAAAATGAGTATTATCATCACCACAACTCAGCCATAACGCCCTACTTTTCTGGCGAGCCTCCTTTTCCCGAAAAAGTAGAATAGCACTCTTGCGAGATTCAATCTCAATCAATAAATCTTTATCAACCACTGATGAAATACCAGAAAAATGTCTATCATGAAATATTTTCAACTCAAATTCAATATCAACCAAATCTTTAATGTTCTGAGCTTTTTTATTCAGTGACCACTTAATAGAAATTACTTTAATTCGTTTAAGATTCTCACTAAATTGTGCAGCAGGAGATAAAGCAGACCGAACATCAAAGAGAACCCAAGAATCTTTTAAGGCTTCAACCAAATCAATATGATCCAGCTATCCTGCATTAAACTTGAAAGGACTATGGGCCTTAGGAGTCTGAAAAGAAATTTGCAGAAAGACAGGTTGATGATCAAATATACCTTCACACCCAATCCATTGTTTAAGAAGGAAATCACAATCTAGGAAATCAGCCGAGACTAACAAACGATCCAACCTTTTACAAATACCCTCAGAACCAACTCTACGATTACTCCAAGAAGGAATAGCTACCAAAGGGTTAATGTCAACAATCCCCAAACTCTCCAACAGATTGTGGAAAAAGTTAGTTAATGGATCTACTTGAGCATTAACCCCCCAGATTTCAGAAAGTCCCAATGAAAAATTAAGATCGCCTCCAAAAACTAAATAAGGAGTCCTGAAACAGTCCGACTTGATCAAGTTATTCCAGAAAGTTTCCCTATCCTGATAGGGCGCATAAAGATTAACAAATGATATATCCTTATGTAAATCAAATGAAAATAAAACAGCGCACAACCCTGCTTTCATTGCCCAAGCATTATGAAAAAGAAAATTACAAGACTTCCATCCCAAAATAAGTCCACCCGATCTGCCCATAGCATCCACCGAGATGAACTACCATCCATGAATCAAAAGTTCCAAATCTTGAACCAACACACACCCCTCAATCATCGTTTCTTGAATAAAAATAACATCAACTGCATGTTGATCGATAAGTCTCTTAACTGCTAGTTTCTTGGGAAGACTAGCCAAACCCCTAACATTTAAGGACATAAGGATCATAAAGAAACCTTGTTAAGGGCATTTGCTCTAAGCGCCCCAACACCTCTCTTTACAGGATGTAAAACATTTTCATCCCTAATCAGATCCTGATCTACTACATGATTCCCAGGTTTATCCTTGACAGGCCAAGAAGTCTCCTAAACAGATTTTGAGCACGAGCGAAGATAATACCCCTTGCTAACAATTGCCTTACAAGGAGATACAAAACCCAGATCCTTCAAAGACCAATTAACTTTGAAGAGTGAGATAATACCTTTATTGTTTTACAAAAGAGTAAGATCATTAACTTTGAGTGGTCTTAAAAATAAATAACGCTAATATATATGTTAAAGAAAATGATAATAATATGCTATTTATGAATTTATATTCAATTTGAACCAAAATAAGCTTTCAAATCGGTTTCATTCAATTCCATCTAAGATAGGTTTTCAAAATAATTTTAAAGAAATAGTATCCAAAGTTTCTTTTCATTTTAATAATAATAAGTTTTCCAAATTATTTTGAATAAACCATATACACACTTTTTCCCCATTTTAATACTCGATAATTATTTTGAATAAACCATATACACACTTTCTCCCCCATTTTAATACTGGATAATTATTTTAAATAAACCATGTACACACTTTCTCCCCCATTTTAATCTTGGATAATATTTCATATAGTATTTGTATTGTTTAGAAAAATGTGAGGGATTATAACTCTAAGAAGTAATGTTAAGAAAATAATAATATATGAAATAATATTAACACAATAATAATAAAATATTTAGTTTGTATCACAAAGATAAAAGAGTTTTTAGGAATGGTTTAATATGAAAAATTATTCTTATATAAACAAGTGGGATAAGCAATGTAGTTGCTTAGTACCTGCCACTTATGCAAGAAACAATGTAAAGTAAATTAGCATCGGACATCATTCATGGTCATTTACAACTCCATGAGTGATTTAGGCGTTAAGTATCCCTTCGTAGTCTTATGAGAAATTTTTGGTAGACATGAAACACCTAACACTAGACACTACCATCCATAGCCTCATAAGCGATTTAAGGCATACATAGCCCTTCATACTCACGAGAACTATTTTTTATAAGCATTATGCACCCAACAATAAAGTAGTAAGTGATATATTGATTGAGATGTATATAATTTACGCAATGTAGTGGACCATTCATAACTCAAGAGTCATTTAAGGCTTACACCGACCTTTATAATCTCAAGAGTGACTCAAGGTCTACATAGTCTGTCATACTTCCATGAGTTATTTTTGGTAAATATTATGCACTAGTAGAAGAATAATAAATGTTGCATAATTTGAAATATACATTATGGATGTGGTGAAGTATGTTACTTCATGAAATGTAAAAATTAATAAATAAGCATTATAATACTAAAAACCATAATTCAAAACTATTATTGAATCTTTAACTTTTAAAATTATTTTTCATGTTTAATATTATATTATGTAAAACAACAAAAAAAATTAATTACTCCAAAAAATAAACTAATTATTTTCTCAAAATTTAGAATTTTTATTTTTATTTTATAATATCCAATTTAGTATTTAAATTTTAAATGACTTTTATAAAAAAACTTTAAAATAAAAACACTTGCCTAATTAATGAGGATAAATTAAAGTAATAAATTTTGTCATTTTCGTTATATAGCTAAATTAGAATAATAAATTATGTCATTTTCCTTATTGCAAAGTTTAAGCTATTTTATGTTAAAATTCATACAACATGTCACATGCCTATTTGTTCATATATATATTTTTGATTATCACACTTTCCATGGTTTTCTAAAGAAAAAGAAAAATGAACATATTTGTCTGGCACTTGCTATTTATGTTTTTTTTACTTTCTAGGCAATTGCGTGAAGAGATTCTGATCTCATATAATCTTTTAAACATTCGTGTGTACCTGCTGGGCAATTGCCAGTTAATAATTTTGAATATATTATCTTGTCATATATTCTGTTAAACAAAGTTGCTCTGAAAAAAAAAATTATCTTCAACAAAGTTGACTTATCTCGGGTGCAACGTTAATCATCTTCCTTATCCCTTTCATTTGTGTTTCTCAATATGGATTCCTCTTCTATCTCCATTGTTGCATCTCCCAACACCAGCAGCTACTACAACTATTATGACGTGTTCATAAATCACAGAGGCCCGGATGTCAAAAAAACCTTTGCTACTGATCTCTACCATGCTCTTACCAAACACGGCTTGCGAGTTTTTCTAGACATCGAGGAATTGCTGGAGGGAGACAAATTAAATTCTCAAATTGAAAGAGCTATTAGAACAGCGGCTGTCCAAATAGCAATTTTC
Source organism: Pseudotsuga menziesii (assembly GCA_001517045.1). NCBI lineage: Eukaryota > Viridiplantae > Streptophyta > Pinopsida > Pinales > Pinaceae > Pseudotsuga > Pseudotsuga menziesii. The sequence goes on from LPNX010394454.1 coordinate 45,747, forward strand.
TCGCCTGGATATGCCTTATCAAGTTGGTGTTTGAATGAGCTTCTCTACATGTTCGAGATGTTGGAGTGGGGGTCTACCATTCTTCCCGTCTTCTACAATGTCAAACCTTCAGATCTTCGGTGGGCGACTGGATTGTATGCTGAATCCCTATGCTCGCTCGAAAATGAGAAAACATTTGATTTTCAAAGTCATCAAGAGAAGCCAAGATACGATTCTGACAATATCGAAAAATGGAGGAAAGCTCTTTTTGACGCGGCGAATATATGCGGTTTCCACCTGGATAGCTATAATGGGTGAGAGCTCAAACTTTCTTTGTTAGTCTTACCTTTAATTTGTTTAACTCATAAGCATATCACATGTCATTTAGGCATTTCTGAATAGTAATTTTGCTGTCAATATGATACAGTGACAAAGGGCAATTGGTGGATAAGGTTGTGCAGCGAGTGCTGGAAAGAACCAAAAAAATACCTCTGAATGTGTCCAAATATCCAACTGGTTTGGACGAGAAAGTTCAAAATTTAGAAAGAACAGTGTTACTGCAACATCAAAACAGGGGTGCTAGAGTTGTGGGAATAGTCGGTTTAGGCGGGGTTGGTAAAACGACCGTGGCAAAAGAATTCTTCAACCTTCACATATCAAATTACCATCGATCTTCCTTTTTATTTGATGTCAGAGAAAATGATGCCAGGGGATCCTTAAATTCCTTGCAGAGTAAACTTCTTCATGACTTGACTAAATCGAATAAGGTGCTTGAATATACAACACTGCTGATGGTATAACGAAGCTCACAAGGTTTCTTTCATCTTCTCACAAAGTTCTCATAGTTTTGGACGATGTAGACCATGTTGACCATCTGAATGCATTATTGTTACCAATGAAGGATGTTCTTCATTCGGGTAGCTTAATTTTGGTTACGTCTAGGAGAATGGATGTTCTCACAAGCTCAGACATTCCAGAATCATCCATTTACAAGCTAACCAGCTTGAACAGACAACAATCTCAAAAGCTCTTCTGCTCTCATGCCTTCCACCAGTCTCATCCTGTGTTAGGATTTGAACATGAGGTTGAAAAGTTTTTGGATGTCTGCGATGGGTTGCCATTGTCACTTAAAGTATTAGGGGCGCTTCTTCGTGGAAAAGAGGATATGGCATATTGGAAAGCCCAGTTGTGCGAAATCTCTGAAGTACTTCCAGCAGATATACACGACAGTCTCAAAATTAGCTACGATAGTCTCAATCCACGTGAGAAGCAGATATTCTTGGACATTTCCTGTTTCTTTATAGGAGAAGACAGGGACACTGCAATAAGAATATGGGATGGATCTAGCTGGGATGGATGGCTGGGTTTTCGGAACCTAGAAAAGAAATGTCTCGTCGAGGTGGACGACAAAAATCGTATAAGAATGCACGATCACCCGAGAGACCTGGGCAGAGATATGGCAAAGAACGAACAAGGATGTCAGCTTCGGCTTTGGCGCCCAAGCGAAGACCTTACCAACCAATCACCTGTAAGTATATTTGAAGCTCTACTAGCTTTCAAACTAGTGAATTGTAATCTCAAATTTTAAATTGTCAAACATTGCAAGGATGTCAATTATACTGTTCTCAGAGGTTTTAGAGAATGATACAGGTGCGTGGAATCAAAAACTTTCCTGAGAACAGTTGTTTGGTAGCTGATATGAGCAGGCTCCAGCTACTTAGCGCCTTAAGCAATTTGTTCGGGATTATAGGTAAGAAGATTGGAGCAACGCCAACCTAGGGATTATAGGTCAACCATTTGGATTCTGTGTAAGTTACATTCTAAACCTTGTGTATTTCGAAAAAGTTTGCTTGCAAAGGGTTTGAATATGTTTTTGTCTGAATATTTTTCTTTTGGGTGTCGCTCTATGGTGGTTTAACCCAAATATTGGTAGGGTAGTCTAAATTCTTGAAAGTGTGTGTGTACCTCCAAGCATGCCCACATTGTCTTACATACAACACACAAGGCTAATCAATGAACCAACAACATTAGAAAAAGTACCGTAATAGTGCACCCTATTACTAATTGATCTACACCCCCAAAAAGTTCAATTTCATATATTACAATGCATTCTAGTTTCGCCTACAAATCTTATAATACATACAAATTTATTATATTTATAATATATAAATTATAGCTACAATAATAATTATAATATATACAATAATAATTATAATATATATAAAAGAAAGGAAGGAAAAATTGCTATTCCCTACCGTTGTTATTAAAAGTAATAAATTAAATAAAATCCATGAATTGTATCCTAAGTTACTAACACATCAAAATGTTATAGGAAATCAATACGATTGTTCTAACATCAAATATAAAGAAACTTGGATTCAATTTATTACCTCCGAAGTAAGTTTCAAATCAAAGTCAAAAATAGCTAAGATAATTACAACTAAGTAATTATGCTGCCACATTGCAACTACATCAAGCTCAATACACTACTCTGCTAGGCATTTTTAACGTGACGTCTCCTAAAATCTTGATCTAAAGAGTAGGTGTGAGATTTAGTACAACATAATTTATACATAACTCCACACCACACCGAATAAAAGCAGGTATAAAAATAGTAATGCCGCCGACATTGCCACCAGGTGGCTCTTGCCATTTTCAAATTGTCATGCCATGTGTCTTACCATCTTCGATTTGTCAAAGTAAGGGCTACTTATGTTTGTAGCAATACATGTGTGCCCGACACAACAGAGACAGATGAGCGTGATTCGTGATGCATCTATATCTGCTCGTCGCTCGATGCTCACCACGTTAACTCCTAAGAGAAATCAACCCAATACAAGAAAATATCGCTCCTAAGAGAGATCAACCCAACCCAGTACAACATCGAATTGCTTCATGTACAGTCAAGAAATCCACTCTTTATTGCAGCAGGGTGCTGAAAAATTGTTCAGATGTGCTAATCATGTTTACAAGTAACAAGTATCATTTTTTCTGTCCAACATTAATCTATATATTTGTGGAAGCTTTGAGCTGTAAATCGATCTGCATTATGAGGCGGTGTCATCTTTTCTGTAGACATCCTCAGGGATAGCAGAAAGATATAAGATAGCCAGCCAGCATAAGGAGATTGGGGATGAACAGTGAGTGAGGAACCAGATTTTTCTGGCTGCAAGAATCTCTGTACTCCGGCATCAAAATGAGTCTTCTGTAATGCGATTTGAAAGGTCAAAGGGTTTGTAAAATGTAGATCTGGTATATTTTGCATGGATTTCATATCGATTTAGATGTCCTGGCCTATTTATTTATGTTTATTGCAGGCATATACAATCATCTTACAGGGAATTTCTGAAATTTACAGAAAATAATGGAAGCCTCTCTTCCAGGCTTTGATTATGCATGAATGGATTTTGGCCTTTGCACCTGCTATATGTACTTTATCCGTGACATGGGAACTCAGGGTGAGCGAGTGAGCGTCACAAGCTCCAAAAGCATGACAGTATGAAATCATAGATCTTCCGGCAGGACAACTGTTCAGAGCAGCGTTGTGGTCGTCGCATTGATATGGAGAATTACCTGGTCAAATAAAAAACAGCGATACGGCAAACTCACATCAAACCAACTGAAAGTATACTAACAATTTACAGGTTCTTTGTTTAGCTACACTATTTTTTTAAAGCAATTTACAGGTTCTTTGTTTAGCTACACTATTTTTTTAAAGCCTGTAAACAAGTAACAGCTTTAATGAACACAGATAGTAATCATACTAAATCAGACAAACGACTACAAATTTTCAAATATTATAACTTTCTTTTCTCAAAGAATACAATCACAATGCAGTGTACTTTTCTGCAAATCCAAATATAAACACGGAATCTACAATTGTGCAAAAACATTGAGTTAAACCCAGCTCTGAAAAAATCCGGTAAGCTATTTGGTCGTTTTCAGATTTATTTTGACAAAATTCTCTGCAACATGAAGGAAAATGTTTGTAATTTCCGTGCAGAGCAGATCGTATGCGCGCGTAGTGTGAAATATTTTAAATATGGCAATGCATCAGATGCTCAGCATACCGGACGAGCCAAGGAAGCTTCTCGATGGCTTTCTGAACCCTCTCGTGGACGTGAAAGAATACCCTGGCTGCTACGTTTTTCTGGCGGACATGCCCGTCCTTATAGACACCGACATCAAGGTGTGTTAAAAGCGTTGAAATCGTCAAAGTATACCTGTTTTCCCTCTGTTTTTTTTCCGTCTTTATTTACATAATAATAAAATAAATGCTGATGTCATAGTCGCCATGTGTCATCTGAAAACCAGATACCAAACTCCAAAGCTGATATCATTCCTGATTGGTGGCCAAATAGCAAAGGAAAATATTTTTATTAAAATTTAAAATATTTTTTGGCAAACTTTAAAGCTAAACTTTAGAAAACAGATTTTAAATTTTTGGGTCAGCGGCAAGTAATAGAAGGTCAAAGGGCAACCAACTTTAAAGCTAAACTTTAGAAAACAGATTTTAAATTTTTGGGTCAGCTGCAAGTAATAGAAAGTCAAAGGGCAACCGATTACTATATACCTGCCACAGCAGGTATAATAATGTTAAACAATTAAATTAAATATATAAAAATAAATATATTCAATAATATTTTTTTAAACTTTATTTCTATATTATTATATTTCCGTATTTATATAAAAAAGAGTTATAGACAAGAAACGATAGGGATACAGAGACGGACGAGAGACAATAGTCTATCTATGAGGAGCCCTATATCTATGCTATGGGGGGTAGACTATAACTCTATATAGCTTATCGACAAGGGCTCTCTCCCGATGTCCTAACCTACTATATATATATCTGTAGCAATAAGGTGGCACCCTCTAGAAACTGATGGGCAATAGGCCCTGAACTCTATTCTCTATGGGGACAACTATCTATTCCAAGCAAACAATTTTAGGAATGGTTTAATATGAAAAATTATTCTTATTTAAACAATGTTAAATAATTAAATTAAATATATAAAAATAAAAGTATTCAATAATAGTTTTTTTTAACTTTATTTCTATATTATTATATTTAGAAAGATAGTAAAAACACTAAAAATTTAAATAAACTTAAATGCAAAATAATTTAAAGTTGATGAAAAAATGATACGAACTACCAAAAAAAGATTGAGAATACATTTTAACCATTATATAAAAAAAACAATTAAATTATTTATTATAACTTTTTACTTTGTTTTTTTTTTAGAAGAAAAAAGTCTGTCCTTGATATTCATTAAGAATCAAAGGGCATCTAACGTGCCATCCCAATATATGGGTTACATTCATAAAGTTGAGACAAAGGATATTAACTTCAGAAGCATCCTGATGAGTCACAACTCAACAGAGCAGAGAGGGGGCAAGTACAAATTCTGCATACATTTCCCATCACAAAAAAAAATATCCCTTATAACCATATCTACTGTGAACCAATAAGAGTAGCACAACAATCTAAAAGACTCTGCTCCAAAACTATCACATGGGTGCAATAAAAAGGTGGAGAAAAAGCTCCAGCACCGGGCTCAAAAGAGCATAAAACTGTCCTGAGAGGTCAAATGACCATAAAAAAAATTTCGAGTAAAATCACGATCCCGGAGCCAAAGAAAGGGCTTTTTTAGACAGGCAATCTGCAAGCTGATTGTGTTCACGGTAGACATGGCAAAATGACAACTCTAGGCAGCATGAACATATCTTCCTAGTGTCCCTACACCAATGGATAAGCTCAGGTGGTGTGAGGGAAGTAGTACCCTTTGCCCAATTAATGATGACAGTTGAGTCACCAAAAATCTTGAGCTTGGGTAACCCCATCATTTGGGATGTATGCTGAAGGGCCCAGAGCCCTATTAATTCTGCTCTAGTGTTGGTGCTGTGACGTGCCCCCAAAGCAAACTCGAAGGAATGTGACTCATTCAAATGCAAACAAAAGCCAACCCCTCTAGTATTATTGGCAGATGCTCCTTCAAAAAACCCATAGGGATAGACAAGTACAGGTCCCGGTTGCTTGGAAAGTTGGCAATGGAAAGAATGTTCTCCTCGGCATTGATCCGATTGTTGGTGTATCCAACTCGCTCATGATTCCTCTCGGGCTTCGTGAGTACTTGGAGGATTTGGATATTGTGACTCTTGCATAGGCTCGGAATACCCTCCCGGATGCTCATAAATACTAGTATTTTGCTGAGGATCTCTGTGTTGGGGGAGACTGGAAAGATGCATGGAATACTTTCACGAGAGGTCTGGAAACCTATGGCATACGACTTATTGATCAGATGGATGCTCTGACTTGGTCATTCAAAAAATCAGATGGATCTGTTTCTGCAAAACTGATATATGAATTTGCATTATCCTTGCATCTTCTCCTCCGGTCGGCAACAGACTTCTAGCATTTGTTTGGAACAACATACTCCCCAAGAAAATTTGTTGTTTTTTATGGTTGGCAGTGAAGAACAAACTGCTTACTTGGGACAGCCTTCAAAAGCGTGGATGGACGGGGCCTGGTATATGTGCACTTTGCAGGAGGGATACTGAAAGTATCGAACACCTATTTTATCTTTGCCCAGTATGGAAAAATTTACTCTCTGTCTTGATCGAACAACACCATTTGTCCCCTCCTTTCCAGTCTAATAGTTTTTGTTCTTTCCTGGATATGTGCACTGTTTCTTTCACTAAGCATTCTGAATAGTGCTATCTCCCATTCCTAGCCATGTGGGCTGTATGGAAAGCAAGAAATGTATCTATCTTTGAAGGGAAAACAGTTCATGTTATTAGCTTACTCCACCAGATTTCTTACTCCTCGCAGCTTTTTTGCCCAACTATCTCTAGAGTAAAAAAACTTTTTACTTTGTTATGAAAAGGTGAGGACCTTTCTGTTTTTAGAGTAACCATTAAATTTGAGAAATAATTTAAGGTTGATGAGACAAGTGATATAAGTAAAAAAAAGGATTCAGAGTACATATTTAATTATTATATAAAAAAAATTATTAAATTAATTATCATAATTTCTTACCTTATTATAAAAAGGTTAGAAAAATAATTTAAGATTGATGAAAGAAATGATGTAGGTTAAAAAAAAAAAATTTGCAGAGTATATATTTAACTATTATAACCATTATGTAAAAAGAATCATTAAAATTCATTATCATAATTTCTTACCTATTATAAAGATAGAGTAGTTCAAAAAATGAAAAAAATTCAAACAACCTTGTGAAAGGAATAGTTGGTGGTAAGAGAAGCTTTTAATTCATTGTCATAATTTCTTACCTTATTATAAAGATAGCGTAGTTCAAAAAATGAAAAAAATTCAAACAACCTTGTGAAAGGAATGGTTGGTGGTAAGAGAAGCTGTGTAAGGGAATGGTAGGTGGGGAAGAGGAGATACACCGGCAACGTGCCAAATCTAACAAAATCATAAATGTCAAATATTAAATATTAAATGTTTTCTATTACCAATCCATAATCCCTTACCCTTTACCTATATGTATTACAATGCATTCAAACCAACTGTCGCAAGTCGCGTGTTCGAATCACGTCCGTCCTTATCTTTCGAGCATAAAAAGAATGAGGTCGCAACAGAGGGCTGGGGCGGCCACATGTGGCCGCAGTTTGATTTTGTTTGGCGCTTTGTTATCTATTTCCTGTTGCTCTTTGATTCAGCGGTGTGATTCAGAGACGGCTTACGAAGTGCTGGAGGATTATGATTTCCCCATCGGACTTCTGCCCACCAATGTGGAGAGCTACACACTGGATACCTCCGACGGAAGCTTCGTAGTGTACTTGAGCTCAGCGTGCAGTTTCACCATCGATTCCTACAAGCTCTCCTACAAAAAGAAAATCACAGGAAAAATCAGCACTGATACCCTAAAGGATCTCGATGGCGTCAGCGTCAAGGTCTGGATTTTCTCTCTCAGTATCACCAAAGTTATTCGGGACGGCACGAAATTGAAATTCTATGTGGGATCAATTAGCAAATCTTTTCCTGTAACTAACTTCGACGAATGTCACGACTGCGGCTCTGCCGTTGACTGTGTTGGTAACTTCTCTCAGCTCCTTCAGTCTGTCTAGGAGTTTTGGGCCTTTTGTTCTGCCGCGAGAGATAAAGTTGGTGCAGGTCAGTTTTTTTTTTCCTCTGATTTAGCAGAAAGCCCGGGGCGGGGAATGGGATGGACAGGCGTGTTTTTGGCTTTCTATTGAGATTTATAGAGCCAGTTGTAATTTTACCTAAATATATGGAATTGGTAGGGAGTCTTTGATGATTGTGGCCTGGCGTTGTATTGGGCTTCTTTGCTTGCAACAGCTTATTGCTCTGTTTGATAACGAAGATTATGGTTCCTTCTAAATTTTCTATTGTTCTGGAATTTATCTCAATTTTATTTTAATCCAGAACAATAGTGTTTTGATTTTTAATAAAATTATTTATACTTAATTTTGTTTTTATTATTGGAAATTATTTTTAATTAAATGATGATGTTATTTATGGTTATGAATTAATTTTGGCTTAATCTTGGAAGAGACAAGGGATCATTTGGTTTGTTTTAGAACTATATTCTTGTGTTAAAAGAATGTGGAAAAAACTTTTGCCAAATTATCTTTTAAGGTTAAGAAGGTAGTATTGTAACATATTTTTTAATTTGAAATCTAGTGTGGGTGTAGGTATAGCTAGAGAAAGTTTTTCATCGTCAGTTTTTTTAACAAATTTTTTGGACTCATTTAATTTTAGGAACTGTCCAATGCCTTCTTTTATTATGGAGCTCATAAGAGTTAGCTCTTATTTTAGGAATGTTGATTTTCTTCATTATTCTAGTTAAAAGAAAGATATATTTTTGACCTTTAAATTAGTAGGTGGCATAAAAATAACCAAAACGTCCAGTTTTTGGATTGGTGATTGAATCCTGTTAAAATTACAAGTGAGAACCACTGTGGCAGTTTTGATTATTATGCAATTTTGCAATCAAAATTTATTGTTACAGACTAAATGGGGCATTTTAAAACTACCGAGGTTGTTGAAATAACTAGCATACCCCCAAAGCCGGAGAAATGAAACACCTAAGAGAACTTTTATATCTTTCAAAAAATGAGAAAAAGTTGTGTGTAGATAATACTAGTGTAGATCCAAATCCTAGGCTCTATCAAGCGGCGAGAGGGATCAAATCTCTTTGTAGGTATCCATTGATTTGATTCAAACCAAAAGACACATATTTTTATTTAAGGTCCACATATAATATTTTATTATTAATATTTAATATTATTTATGGCCCACATATAATATTTTTTATTATTTTTTATTTTGTTATGAACTAACATTACAATATTTCCTCATACATGGTTTTAAAACCATGCACATGGTTTGTTTAAAACCATGTGCAAGGCCAACTTTTTTTATTATTTTGTTAAGTAAAAACGTTACAACATCTCCTCCATATTGTGTTTTTTTCCTACCCATATTTTTTTACGGATAATTAAATTTTTACTTTTTTATTGTTTTGTTAGTTAGGAAGATTACAACATCTCCCCCATATTAGGTTTTTTTCTGGCCGACATTTATTACGTATGTGCATGGTTTTAAAACCATGTGCATAAAAACCATGTGCAAACCATGTGCACATGGTTTTAAAACCACATGGTTTATGGTTTTAAAACCATGTGCAAGGCCAACATTTTTTATTATTTTGTTAAGTAAAAACATTACAACATCTCCCCCATATTGTGTTTTTTTTTATAGCCGACATAACATTATGTAACGTTACGTAATGTTACAACGTTACGTAACGTTACGTAATGTTACAACGTTACGTAACTTTACAAGATCAAGATCTACCCCATACTGGGCTGTAGAGCGCCTCTCGGTGCAATAAGTTTATGAAATGAAAGCAAGTCTAGGAAAATAAGTGAAAATAAGTTACATCAAACTTCTAAATCGCCATATAAGTGAAAATAAGTTTCCTCTGAAAGACTTTTGTACATAAAGTCTTTAAATTTGAAAACATTCGGTGAATAAGCCAATGTTTTAGCCTCGATCCTTTGAATGCCAATGAAATCTTACAAACCAAAAAAGTCCAAAAATCCAAGGGGCATAGTTATAGGAGTTTTTGAAGTTTTAGGTAGCTTTAGAGAACCTCGAAACCCCTAGACGTGGAGGAACCATACCTTTGAAACTAAGACCTGGCCTCGAAGTGGAGAGACTATACCTTTTAAATTGAAACTTGAACTATGAGAGACATCAAAATTTCTGTACATAAAAATTTGCACAAGTGACACCATTTTTCATGTCGACCATCTGCTTGGGTCCTCTTATAATCTCATGTATTGAAGATCATTGAATGGCCAAATAAAGTTGACAGGTGAAGAAAATTTTTTGTTTCGAATTTTTAGCTTCTTGCTTAATTTTCATGACCTAATGATGCAACACAAAACATTCATACAAATCTAATCATTTAAATGTTAGAAAAAACAAAACAAAACATGGAAACAATAATAAAGTTATATATTGTAATAAACATATATAAAGCATCAATACAATAATAAAATCGTAAACACAAGAATACTATATAAATTTAATTATTCACAACGCTGAATAACAAACAAAGCAGATTCACATGCTGGGATAAACAAAATACAATAATTAATTATTCATATGCTAAAATAAACCAAACAAAATATAGAACCAATTACATGTTTATATACATCATTGATGGAATTCGATGCCAGCTAGCTGGCATACAAAGATTTATACATGCCTAACCAAGTTTAACTTAGGTCATAAACTCAGGTTAGACTTTATAGTTTTAAAATCTTTGCCTCCATCAGAAATTCGAGAACAGAAGTTCTTCCATACCATGAAAGCCATGAAAGGAAAATGATAATTGAGCCATTTACAGAAATGCTACTGAAAACCTTAAAACAAATATAGAACTTTATATTCGAATTCTGCCTTGGTTGCAGAGGAACAGTATATTTATAGGGCAGAACCGAATTCGTAAAAGAAAATTTGCAGAATTCGAATTCATAATCTTGGAAGACCAGGGGGCAGATTATCTGCGCAGGGCAATCAGCGTACAAACGAACAACCATTTCTCATAATAAAAGAAAAGAATATGCAACCATGAACCAACTCATAATCAGGCCCTGCTTTAAACCAGAATTGGATGACCTTGGTTAGTCTCCATGCATATGTCCTTGCCGCAACATATTCTGCATATGAACAGCAGGATCCATGGGTTTCCTAACAATCAGTACTCCACCAGTATTGAATGATTCGAGAATTCCCCCCTGGCAGAACTCCAATGGAAATAAAATAAGATGTATTATTGGTAATTTTAAAATAACAAATTATAAAAAAAATTAAATTTTTTATTTTTTTCTACAAATTTATAACTCAAAATTTATTGATATACATAAGAGTGTTGAGGAGGAAAGTCACTTTCTTTTAGAATGTCCATGTGCACTTACATTAAATCTCGGTTTCATAATAGTTGCTACACTACACACTTCCCTAACCTCTTAACATATCAAAACTATGAACTTTTTGAACATCTAAATGAAATTTTACAATAATCTAAATAATTCTCTTAAAATGCGATAGACCATAATTGATCTCTATAAACTACAATTATCATCCTAATAATCAATTATTTAATTATTTATTAAAAGACTATATTTTTAAAATAAAAGTAATAACCTCCTATCGACAACCCGACCATTTGCACAGGGACCCACTCAACATCGTCAAGTGATAACTTACTATGTTATCTTTGTTATTGTTATCCTTCCCTTGTTATCCTTCTGTGAGAGACCAAAACCCACCGAATTTTTCCTCATGCAATAGCTTACTCTGAAGATAACATGGATAACACCGAATTTTGATAACTTTGTACATCACAGACAACGGCAATTCTTCAAGGTATTTCTCGGCTCCATCGATACCCGATGGCAATGGTGGCCCTCTCTTCCACATGGAGCCTCTCAGAACCAACCTCCCTTCTCGGAAGTAAGTCTAATGGCAGCCATATATTCACTCAGAAAATCGCTATCTTCGTCTACATTTTGAACGGGAGCTGCTGCAACCTTTTGTTGATTTTGGCTGTTTGTTTGAGTGATAATTTGCAGGAGGGGTTCTGTCTTATCTTCTTCATTCCTCCGACTTCGATCTTTTCTATAACCGCAATATTACAGTAACTGTAATATAGAAACTCTTTGAAGATTTGGCATTGAAGTATATGATACATAAGATGGGGTTTCTTCTGCCCCCGAATCCAAACCCACCAAGTTTTCTGAATTTACACTAAATAAAAAGAAGCACATTTTGAGCATTATGTAGAGGGATCAGGAGTCGTTGTTGGGCAATGGATCTGTAAATTAGTTTATACTCTGCTGCCCCATGATCTTTATATAGTTTCGTTTTGAAGGTGATAGCAGTAGTCCGGAGCGAATTAAATTGCTACTTTTCTTTCTCATCTTACAACAAAAGGAAGTCTTGCGGAGCATTTTTATGGATTCGGCTGAGCCTGTCGTGAGTATTGATGATTGAATGATCTGATTATTTTCCCAGCGATGGGAACACTTGAGCTTTTTCTCCGGCTTGCTGAGGTCTTCCATGCATTTCACAGATGCCAAAGATGTAAACGACTGGTACTTGCCCGTGAAAAAATTAGACAAACCCCTCCTACAAATTACTCAAACAAACATCCAAAGTCAACAAAAGATTGGAGCAGCCCCCGTTCAAAATGAAGACGAAGATAGCGATTTTCTGAGTGAATATATGGCTGCCATTAGACTTACTTCCGAGAAGGGAGGTTGGTTCTGAGAGACTCCATGTGGAAGAGAGGGCCACCATTGCCATTGGTATCGGTGGAGCCGAGAAATACCATGAAGAATTACCGCTGTTCGTGATGTACAAAGTTATCAAAATTCGGTGTTATCCATGTTATCTTTAGAGTAAGCTATCGCGTCTGAGACAAAATTCGACAGGTCTTGATCTTTCAGGAAAAGATAACAAAGATAACAAAATAAATTAGCACTTAACGATATTGAGTGAATCCCACTGCAAATGGTCGAGTAGATAGCTTACTCCCATCTATTAATACAAAACTTTAATTATAAAGCTGAATTCAATAATACAAAACTTTAATTATAAAGCTGTTCCATAATTTGTATCTATGATTTTGTCAATGTTGATTAGATGTCAAGTGATGATTTTGTACCCTGTTCCATAATTTGTATCTATGATTTTGTCAAGTGATGATTTTGTACCCTGTTCCATAATTTGTATCTATGATTTTGTCAAGTGATGATTTTGTACCCTGTCTATTTGTTTAGCAAATATTTTGTCCTCTTCGAAACAAGAGTGTGAATTTTGTCAATGTTGATTAGATGTCAAGTGATGATTTTGTACCCTGTTCCATAATTTGTATCTATGATTTTGTCAATGTTGATTAGATGTCAAGTGATGATTTTGTACCCTGTCTATTTGTGTCTATTTGTTTAGCAAATATTTTGTCCTCTTCGAAACAAGAGTGTGAAGTTGAAATTATAATAATTTAATAATCAACCTAATCCATAGTGTAGTGGTTGGTTTCACTGATAAAGGAACAACTAAATATATTTTATATGAAAATGTGTAGACTAGGATTATGGTACGTAGAGATGGGGTGTAGTTGTTAGTTCCATTAATAAAGTAATAACTAAATATATTTCATGTAAATGTAGACCAGGATTATGGTACGTAGAGATGACGTGAGAGATGATGGTTATTTATATGATTAACTTTATAGACTTTCGAGCGGGTAATAAAAATTGTATTTTAAAATAAGTTTGTTAAAAAATATTAGTATTTTTTTTTTCACCAGAAAATATCTCTGCATCATAGATGCAAGATAGACCACTTTACGGGAATGGACACCTTGACCTGTGGGGGATATTTTCCCTTTTCTTTACCACATTTAGCCAATTGAGCCACTCAATAGGGTCTAAAAAAATAAAAATAAAATTAGTATGATTACTTATTAAAATTAATATTAATATTATGATGATGTTATTTTTAGTTATATTATATAATGTCTTAAAAGATGTAGTTTAAATATTTTAGGTTTTTTTAATTTTTTCAAGTATATTTTTTGGTATGTTTTAGTTGGAGTGTTGTTGAAAATATGTAAAAAATATTAATGGAAATTGTATAATGTAAATCTATAGAAAGTATTTGAAAAAGATATATCTATTTATAAATTGAAAATACAATTTGAATAGTACTGTACAATCCAAAACCTAAAATAAATTGATTATAATTATGCAAAATTATTATACATAAATATTGCTTCAAAATTAGTATATAGAAATATTTGAAAATTAAAATGAATGATATTCCTTGACAAATGAGACAAACTTTAAAGATGATTTTTCTTCATTATATTAATTAAGCCGAAGGCGTTTTCCCTATGGAGACCCAGTCTCAAAGATTCCTTGTCTCCTTGGGCAATCACATTTCGACACGTGTCGTTACGTCGAAGACTTTTTCCCTATGGAGACGCAGTCTCAAAGATTCCTCCTCTCTCTTGGCAATCACATTTCAACACGTGTCGCATGGTGATTGGCGAGTTGAGAGGCTTAGACTTTATTTTGTACCATGGCGTGTCCAATTGAACTATGTTCTGAAAACACTCGGGGTTTATTCTGTCTGTCCTTTGCATATCCCATGTATGCTTGAATGTTGGTCTGATAGCTATTTTGGATTTATTGCAGATGGGAAGCAGGTTTCATCAATTGCGACTCACCCTCGATGTTCATTTATTTATTTTGGGTGGAGAGATCTCAGCCTAAAGTTTACTTTTCCTAAAAGCACAGCTCCACACTGCTCCGAGTCGGTTTATGCATTTATAACTTCCAACTTATGTAAGCGTTTTGCAACCAAACAATTGCAGGAAATCTACCCTTGAATATTTACGATATTCAATATTCAGTATTTTTTTAAACTTGGAATGGATCTCATGTACTGTGATAATTTAAATTTACTAAGTAGAGTTTTTGTAACCATTACAAAATACATACTTAAATTCCTTTGTTTGAAATCTATTAGATCGCCTACATTTGACTTCGGTGAGTCGACTCTAGATTGATAGTCCTTTATCTTTTGAGGATTTTAGGCCTATTTCTCTGTGTAATTTTGTATACAAAATTATTGGTAAGATTATCTCAATCAGAATCAGAAAGGTTTTGGGTAGATGTATTTCTGGTGAACAGTTTGGATTTTTGCCGGGAAGGCAGATTCACGACGCTGTAGGTGTTATTCAGGAAGGTATGCATACTATGCATGTTAAATCCCTAAAAGCTGTTATGATTAAGATCGATCTTTATAAAGCCTATGATCGAGTCAGTTGGGTCTATCTTCGGGTTATTCTTGCAAAAATGGGTTTCGCAGGAAACTTTATTGCATGGGTTATGAGCAGTCTTTCTTCTGTTTCTTTTTCTATGCTCATCAATGGTGTTGCCACCAAATTTTTTAAATCTGGTAGGGGACTCAGACAGGGGTGTCCCTTGGCACCACTTCTGTTTCTTATTGTGGTTGAAGGCCTTGGGAGGGCTATTCTTCATGCTAAACTCAGTGAGACTTATCATGGTTTATCTTTCGGTAATAATACAGTTTTAACCCATGTTCTCTTTGTGGATGACATTGTCATGGTTAATGATGGTTCTGTACAGTCTCTTTCTACTCTTTATGAGATTTTGATGCATTTCTGTAAGGCATCTGGGATGCAAATAAATGATAATAAATCTTCATTATACTTCTCCTGTATGGAAGATTCTGAAGTTATTACATTACAGAATATCTTCAGTTTCCCTGTTGATAGAATTGAAAATGGTATGAAGTACCTTGGTTTTCATCTTAAACCATGCAGATATCTTATTAGGGATTGGGATTGGCTGATTATTAAAGTTGAACAAAGGATTCAAAATTGGAGCTTCCGTTGGCTGTCAAAAGGAGGAAAGCTGATTTTGATTAAAGCTGTTTTAGAGGCTATTCCAGTTTATTGGATGCATTTCTAGGTACCATTGGGGGTAATAGATAAAATCAGAAAGCGTTGTTTTAATTTTCTATGGGTTGGTTTACAGAACTCTTCAGGTTTACCTTGGATATCATGGAAGTCTCTTGCTATGCCTAAATCTATGGGTGGATGGGGACTTAAAGTCCCTGTCTTATTTGCAAAGGCTCTTGCAGCAAAAAATGTCTGGAACATCATTCATGGTTCGGGTTTATGGGTTAAGATAGCAATTCAGAAATATATTTATCCAATGAATATTCAGGAATGGATAAGATCTTCTGTTAAAAAGAAAAAGAATATTTCTATTTGCTGGAAAGCTGTTATACGGGCTTTCGATCTCATTGGAAATTTTATGGTCTGGAAAATTGGTAATGGTAATGCTGTCCGTATTGGTTTAGATCCATGGTCTGGCTGTAAATGGAGACATGCTCTTCCTATCCCTATGTTAGAAAGATTACATTTGTCTGGTTTTCATTTTCTTTCTGATATTGGAATTCTAGGTTCTGTTTTGATGTCTCAAAAATGGCTTTCTGCTGAATCCATTGGATTTATTGACCCTCATGAGATTGCTGCTTGGAATGGATATATTGCCATTCTCAAGTCTAGCCATGTTAGACTTTCTGCTGCAAAGGATTGTCTTATCTGGAATTTATCTAAAATATGCAAGTATTCTCC
Source organism: Pseudotsuga menziesii (assembly GCA_001517045.1). Classification (NCBI taxonomy): domain Eukaryota; kingdom Viridiplantae; phylum Streptophyta; class Pinopsida; order Pinales; family Pinaceae; genus Pseudotsuga; species Pseudotsuga menziesii. The sequence continues at coordinate 62,462 of LPNX010394454.1, forward strand.
TAAAGAGGGTTATGCTGAGCTTATTAATAGAGAAGTGGAATCGATTTGGTGGTGGAAGGTCTTATGGAAGATGAAGTGTCCCTTAAAAACTAAAGTCTTTAGTTGGTTTCTTCTTTCTAGTAAAGCATTGACTTGGGATGTTCTTTGCTTGAGGGGTAGAGAAGGTCCTGGAAGATGTTTTTTATGCAAACAGAGCTGTGAATCCAATCTTCATATTGCAGTAGATTGTCCTTTTACTCAATCTGTTTGGTCAATTATTGAGGATCATTTGAAACTTAATAATTTATGGTATGGTGAATCTCTGTCTGCTTGTCTTAAAAACTGGTATTTTCTATCACAAGTGGCACTTATCAAATCCCTACCTATCATTGTTCTTTGGTTTATATGGAAAGCAAGAAATTGATCCTGTTTTGAGGATCTTGTCACAACTCCTGCACAGGTATCAAGCTATAGCTTGGGTTTGTTGAAGAATTTACCACAGTCCTCATCTGTGGTATCTATTAGAACAATTTTTGTTGAAGAAATTGATAAATCTTATGCCTAGGGTTACTTTGATGGATTTGCAGCTAGGGATCCAATGATTTGTGGGGCTGGAGGTATTTTGTTTATATCTGATAGTCATTATGTTTCTTTCAAAGCAGGTTTAGGCTTGGGTACTAATAATTATGCAGAATTATGTGCACTTAAGCTTCTCCTTAGGCTGTCCCGGAAACATAATTTGGATAAAATTCAAGTTTTTGGGGATTTGCAGTTAGTTATTGTTGGCAATAGGGCAGACCCGGGTTTAATCCTTTTATGTCGCACCAACAAAAGACCCACAGTGTTGGCCCTTTCGGCAACAACCTGCGCACAGGTTGCAGTCTCACCTGAAACAGCTATGGGGTGCCGCAGAATCAGGTTTCTGCAAGCAGAGAGGGATATTACTGTACTTTAGCCTTTAACAAACTTATTAATCAACAATTACACAGCTTTGTCATTCATTCACATATAACTTCGCGGATAGATAAACAACCGTGACTTGCTTAACCCACTACAGGGAATTCATAGCGAAGCTTGTTATTAGCAGTGATCTAAGTTATCAAATGTATACAGTTATTAATGCATAAAAGACAACAGAAAGAGAAACAACACATGAAACCACAACACCGGATATAACGTGGTTCACCCCCAGTGTAGGGGTTACGTTCACAAACTGTGTTTTATTCAACTTGCTACAAAACCACAGTTTGATCTGCGCACTCAGCTGCAGATCCCTTCAGTCCTGAAAAGCCGCGCACACAGCAGCAGGCCTCTGCGCACACAGCTGCAGATCTTTCCTTAACCTTCTTACAAAAACCCTCTGCACACACAGCTGTAGAGGTCGTCCACACACAGAGCTGGGACTTAACCTTTCCTTACATAATCAGCCTTAGCTTCGCCTTTCTTTCCTTACATCAAAAAGCCTAACTTTTCTTATTTACAAAAATGCCTATTTATACATCACGCTATTACAAAACCATGGTTTCAAACCATGGGCACCCAAAACCCTAAACCCTGGATTTAAACCATGGGTTTATTACAAAAAGGGGCTCTAACTTACCCCGACACCCCTAAGACTATTTTGGCCTGTAACTTCGCTTACAAACTTCCTCAACAACCGTGGAGTTACCAGAACTAATAATCTTTAGGGTGCGTGTCCCAACAGGCCCCTAAGACTCACTAGTGGCCCGTCCCGGGACACTCTGCGATGGCTCTGGTGGGAGAATATTCTGCGCGAGGGTCTAGAAGCGACTGGTGAGGTTGTGTAGTATGTTGTTAGCTGCTTTCTCCTTTTCCACCAACTCTTGTAACACTAAGGATGATTCTGTGTTAACCCGTTCCTGTGCAAAAGTGTCGTAGGTCTTCAAAAGTTTGAGCTGGCTCTCTGCAGTATTACTCAATTCCAATGCTTCATCAACCAGTGGCTGTAGCGCATTCTCCAATAGCGTTACCTTTGTCCTGCAGGACTCAATTTCCTGCTGAAGTTCCTTGATGCGCTTTACTTTAGCCATCTTCTGCATAGGTGGCAGTGTCTTGATTTCGATTCTGACTGCATCTAATTCGTCCTGGCACAACTTGATGGTTTCCTGGATCTTACCTACATCTGGATGGTCCTGTAGGTTCGCTCATGCATCGATGCTGTCTTCCATCAGTTTTGCGACGCTGGCCACATTATCTGATATCTTTGTTGCTGAAGCCTTGATGTCCCTATGGCGCTGTTCTCGGACCTCCGTTGTAGTCTAGTTGGTTAGGATACTCGGCTCTCACCCGAGAGACCCGGGTTCAAGTCCCGGCAACGGAACCAATTTGTTGGCAATAGGGCAGACCCGGGTTTAATCCTTTTATGTCGCACCAACAAAAGACCCACAGTGTTGGCCCTTTCGGCAACAACCTGCACGCAGGTTGCAGTTTCACCCGAAACAGCTATGGGGTGCCACAGAATCAGGTTTCTGTAAGCAGAGAGTGATATTACTGTACCTTAGCCTTTAACAAACTTATTAATCAACAATTACACAACTTTGTCATTCATTCACATACAACTTCGCGGATAGATAAACAACCGTGACTTGCTTAACCCACTACAGGGAATTCATAGCGAAGCTTGTTATTAGCAGTGATCTAAGTTATCAAATGTATACAGTTATTAATGCATAAAAGACAACAAAAAGAGAAACAACACATGAAACCACAACACCGGATATAACGTGGTTCACCCCCAGTGTAGGGGTTACGTCCACAAACTGTGTTTTATTCAACTTGCTACAAAACCACAGTTTGATCTGCGCACTCAGCTGCAGATCCCTTCAGTCCTGAAAAGCCGCGCACACAGCAGCAGGCCTCTGCGCACACAGCTGTAGATCTTTCCTTAAGCTTCTTACAAAAACCCTCTGCGCACACAGCTGCAAAGGTTGTCCATGCACACAGCTGGGACTTAACCTTTCCTTACATAATCAGCCTTAGCTTCGTCTTTCTTTCCTTACATCAAAAAGCCTAACTTTTCTTATTTACAAAAATGCCTATTTATACATCACGCTATTACAAAACCATGGTTTCAAACCATGGGCACCCAAAACCCAAAACCCTGGATTTAAACCATGGGTTTATTACAAAAAGGGGCTCTGACTTACCCCGACACCCCTAAGACTATTTTGGCCCGTAACTCCGCTTACAAACTTCCTCAACAACCGCGGAGTTACCAGAACTAATAATCTTTAGGGTGTCCCAGAAACATAATTTGGATAAAATTCAAGTTTTTGGGGATTCTCAGTTAGTTATCAATTGGGCTTCGGGCAAGTATCGTTTATTAAATCTTGAACTAGCCATGATTCTTCAAGATGTTCATTGTTTAGTTGATAGTCATGATTATGTGTCTCTCAAACACATTTATAGGGAACGAAATTTTAAAGCAGATTCATTGGCTAAAGCAGGTGGCAGCATTCTTGAAGGATCTTGGGTTACATGTGAACAGAGAAGGGCAGAATTTGTGGAAACTTTTCAGGTCTTCTAACATGTTTTGTGACTGATTTGCAGTTCATGTTTGTTTTTGGGACTCATGCATTTATGTTTCTGTCAGATTCTTATGATTTCTTATATTTTTGGAGATTATGCTTTCTGATCTTCATGATTTGCGGCACCCTTGATACATGATGCTCTGGCTGAAATATTTTATGCTTCATTTTGGTGATATCAAGCAAACATTCTAAGAGCATGACATGCGGGCTGATGGTCTCTTTGATGGTCTTTTTGTTCTGGAGGTGTAATGGAAATGATTTTTTTTCTTTGGATGGCCTATTGGCCAGTTTATTAGCTGCTGATTATTTGATCAGCTATGATTTTTTCATACTTATTGAGGCTTCTTCAGCCAGCTAGTTATGCTCTGGTATGTTTTTGCTTGTGATCACCTTTCGATTTACAGTTTATCTGACCTGAGTGATCAGGAATGATGAAAAAAGTCTGCTATGATCAGACTTATTTTTGGTGTATCGCTGTTCATATTTGAACTCTTTTATGCTGATAAGTATTTGGCAACTTTTATGATATGATAATGGTTATTGTGCTCTTCCTGAGGCAAGTAACTGATTGTAATGACAACTTCTTAGTTGGTTTTGTATAATGGACCTTGAGGGCCATCTGTTGAATATGAATAAAATATTTACGAATTTTTTTCTTAAAAAAAAAAAAGTTATCCATAACATATGTTTTCATACCATTTAATTTATTAAATATTACTCTATCTATTTTTGGACCAAAAAAAAATTGTTCCCTTAATTTTTCCATAAATCCAATGGTAATAACCATTTACCTTTTTTTACTTCATATGCATTCTTTTGAAAATATATGTTAACTATTAGCTTCGATTTACTTCTTATGTATTCTTTTTGCTAATTAGTCTTACTTAAATCAGTTAATAAAACCTTTATAGTTTTACATGATAATGTTAAATTGATTTCTGCAAGCATGTACACTTATTTAATGGACAATACTTATTTTGTTTTCCAATTTTTATATTTTTCTTTGTCATATATCGTTTCTATACTTTAAAGTTCATAATTTAGTTAAAGTTATTGATTTATTTTCCATTTCTTTTTTCTATTTTAAGTTAATATATGTTCTTTACAATGTACATGCCATACCACCCAACCGTTACAAAAGGAAAAAAAAAAAAGTCAACAATTGAAAATGCAAATTGCAAATCTTTGGCTGCCTAAGAGTGTCTAAGAAGAATTTATTAAATTTTAATTTTTTTTGTCGGATCCAGATTGCGAGATCTTTCAAGTTTACTATTTGCGAGTTTTTCATCCCGTAACCCGACATCCCGCAAATTGTGGATTGCGAAAACATTTTTTTATTTTTGAATACAGTTTGGCAACCCTCAACCCGCATGCATCCCTAAATTACAGATTGCGGGAAGGAATTTGTATTATGATTTTGGATTGTGTGTTCCCTTAACCCACATTCGGGGAAACACCTACATCCGGCAATTTGCATGCCGAAGGCGGAAAAAGTGAAATATAATTATTTGATATTATTTTTTTCCTTCATTAAATATATATGCTCATGAAATGCACTTCTCAAATAGCAATCACAATGCCCTACATTGCTGAGTTGTTATGTATTTGATTTCATATATGTTTATAACTTTTTTTTTGTTTAAAACTTTAAAATTTAGGTTTAATTTTAAGAAAGATAAAATTTTAATTAAAATTTTGTGTAATTGAGGAAGTGGAGTTACTGAAGGTCAATTTATTAAATTGCGAAATTAAGGAATTGCAGAAAAAAAGTAGTCCATGCATTACAAAAATATAGAGTTGCAGAACAAAAATTTATTAAATTGTTATTTTTTTTAACAAGCTATATATAATTAATTGAGGAAAAATATATATATAGTTTTAATATATATATGTATGTATGTGATTGCTCCATACTTCATAAATGAAAATTTAAAATATTTTAATATCAACCACTTTGAAATAAAAATAAGTTTTCATTAATAACAGTGACGAGTTTTTTATCGCTCTGTTAAAAACTTTGGACATAAAAATCTTTTTTAATTGAAAACTTGACAATAATAAGAGATTATAAGATCACCATTCATAATCTCAAAATACTTCCAAAATAAAGTCATGAAATATCAAAATTTAGAAAATTTTTAATGAGTTGAAGAACTAAACTTAATACTTTGAATAACTAAAGTATTTGAGTCATGATATAATTTGTATGCATATATAGTGTGTATAACAAAAATATATGAAACTAAAATCAACATTGAAAATTAAATAAAACTTTTTAATAATAAATATGACCAATACTTTAAAAAAAAATCTTTATACATAAACATGTTTATAAATTTACTAAAGCGAAAGGTAAATTGATAATTAATTTAATTATCAATTTACCTCTTTGCTTTCGGCTTTTCTTTTTTGCCATTAGAAATGGGAAAGCAGAAAGGTAAAGTGATAAATTGATTGATTATCAATTTACCTCTTTGCTTTCTGCATTGGAAATGGGAAAACGGACCCACATTCCACACTCGTTGGATGCAGGATCACAAAACCATCAAAAGTTTGTTTAATCTTTTCCGCAATCCGCATCCCACAATTTGTGGGATGCGGGTTGCAGAAACACCCAACAAAATCATTTAAATAAATTGCTTCCCGCATTCTGCACTCTGCACTCAGCAAATTGCGGGTTGCGGGATGACTAACTACTCACACAAAAACTTTTGTGCATCCGCATCCAGTAATTGCGGGATGTGGGACCAGTCAAGTTTGGTGGGAATTCCACAACATGGTTTGTTGTTGAAAATGAGATTTTCAATGTTAAAATTGCAATTTTTATTGCACAAATGGATTCAAGACCATCGATTACCTTTGAGGCACCCAGATTATGCAATTCCAATCACTAAAAACTACCTTTTGAACAATTTCCACCAGATTTTAGCTAGAAAACTTGAAGTTCTCATTTTTTTCCATAATTTCAAACCTACCCATGGCAATTTTTGAAGCTGCAAATCTTATCCTATCTACTACATTCTCTATTTACTGCATGGATGGTGGAGCTAATGGACCAATCTTCTCTAATGGACCAATTCAGTGCGATTGTTATTTGATAGTGCATGGGTGATACCTGCATGAGCATATGTATATTTAATGAAAGAAAAAAATTAAAAGTTTTAAATACTTAGTGTTTAATAAATAAAATTAAAATATACATTATATTGTTTTTTAAGTTAAAAAAAATTTAATAAATTGTTTTTAGACATCTCTAATGTGGAGAGTTTTCTTTCCACAATTTAATAAATTGTCTTTTAGCAACTCTACTTCTGCAAAATTGCACAGACTTTTCTTTCCACAATTCCACTTCGGCAATGCGGATTGTGGGTTGCAGAAGTTCCATAGACTTTTACAGTTTTCCTTCCCGCAACCCGCAATCTACATTGGGGAAGTGGAGTTGCTGTAGGAAAAGTCCGTGCTATTGCAGAAGTGGAGTTCCTGAAGGTCAATTTATTAAATTGGGAAATTAAGGAATTGCGGAAAAAAGATGGAAAAAAGGTCTATGCATTGTAAAAATATAGAGTTGTGGAACAACAGTTTATTAAATTGTTACTTTTTTAACAAACTATATATATAAGTAATTGAGGAAAAATATATATATATTTTTAATTAAATTATTATTGGTGCAAATGCAAGACTGTAGTTTGGAGCACTAAAGACTGTAACCACTTTTTTTTCTTGCATACGATAGCATTGAGTGTTTGAATGCTTACTATGTTGATAACAATATGATAATTAAGAATAAGAGTACTGCTCATCAAGAGCATTATTGTGACCAGAAGGCATATTTTTTTCTGATATGAATACACTTTCCATTTGAGGGCAACATATTGACATCTAACTGCATTGAAAAATATGTTACCGGACACCAATTGTAAAATATTTATATTTTTTTTCTGATATGAATACACTTTCCAGCTGATGGTTGGAATTGGAATTTTGTTTTGGTCTTACGACTTCTTCTGGTAAGATTTTCAAACTAGTTGCATTTTCTTTCTTGGTACATGGCATTGCCATTTTCATTGTTGGCAGTTTTTTTGTCACTCCCACTTTGGATCCTTTGTGTATCCCATGTATGCTTGAATGTTGGTCTGATAGCTATTTCACATTTATTGCAGATGGGAAGCAGGTTTCATCAATTGCGACTCACCCTCGATGTTCATTTATTTATTTTGGGTGGAGAGATCTCAGCCCGAAGTTTACTTTTCTTAAAAGCACAACTCCACACAGCTCCGAGTCTGTTTATGCATTTATAACTTCCAACTTATGTAAGCGTTTTGCAGCCAAACGATTGCAGGAAATCTGCCCCTGAATATTTACGATATTCATTATTCAATATTTTTTTTAAACTTGGAATGGGTCTCATGTACTGTGACAATTTAAATTTACTAAGTAGGGGTTTTGTAACCATTAAAAAATGCATACTTAAATTCCTTTGTTTGAAATCTATTAGCGGCATGATATTTGTTAAAAACTCTGTACATAATAATCTTTTCTAATTGGAAACTTGCCAATAATAAGACATTCGAAGATTCCTATTCATAATCTCAAAATCCTTCGAAAATAAAGTCGTGAAATCCTTCGAAATTTAGGAAAATTTTAATGAGTTGAAGAACTAAACTCAACATTCTGAATAACTAAAGTATTTGAGTCATGATATAATTTGTATGCTTGTATAGTGTGTATAACAAAAATAAATGAAACTAAAATCAACATTCAAAATTAAAATAAAAATTTTCCATAATAAATATGACCAATACTTAAAAAAAAAATTCTTTATGCATAAATAAGTTTATAAATTTATTAAAGCGAAAGGTAAATTGATAATTAATTTATTAATTTACCTCTTCCCTCTTTTGGCATTGGAAATGGGAAAGTAGAAAGGTAAATTGATAAATTGATTGATTATCAATTTATGTCTTTGCTTTGCGCATTGGAAATGGGGAATGGACCCACATTCCGCAATCGGTGGATGTGGGATCACAAAACCATCAAAAGTTTGTTCAATTTTTTTCGCAATCCGCATCCCGCAAATTGTGGGATGTGGGTTGCGGAAACACCCAACGAAATCATTTAAATAAATTGCTTCCCAACAAAATTATTTAAATAAATTGCTTCCCGCATTCCGCATTCTGCACTCTGCACTCACCCAAAAACTTTTCCGCATCCCGCATCCCGCAATTGCAGGATGCAGGTTGCGGGACCAATCAAGTTTGGTGGGAATTCAGCAACATGGTTTGTTGTTGAAAATCAATGCAACCAAAGTTAGAACCTTAGAATTTCAGATAATCTCAGGCTTACAACTGTGAAATTTAAAAATCTCCAAACTTGAGCTTCACTAGCTTCTTATTTTACCTGGCTTTCAATGAAAGCTGTCAGAGGGAGGTAGTCAAAGAGGTCTGTGAAATATTTCCATACATTTCCATTTCCATATTTTCTCAAACATTCGTCATAAAATCCATAGCTGAAAACACAAACCAATTTTGTCACTGAGGCATATACCAGCATAGATCCAAATCCTAGGCTCTATCAAGAGCTGAGAGGGATCAAATCTCTGGAGCTGCAACCTTCTTGAGTGCAATACCTGAGAAGAGGTTTGCACCTAGGGCGATTTGATGTCTCTCGAGACTTAACAGAGCCTGGAATTTGGATCTAAGTAAGATTTTTATTGTTAAATATGATTAAATATAAAAAAAACACCTTAAGAAATTGTGTCCTTTAAAAAAATTAGATCTTTTTAAATAAATAATCAAATTTAAAATGAATCCAGTTAAAAACAACAATTTCAGTGAGCTAAAGTATCATCATTTCATATATTCACTCCGCTATGACTTCTATCCGATTTTGACTTCTATTCGATTTTGTAACAGGTACGTAGGTGCAAATGACTTCAAGATCGATCGATCGCAATTGGATATTCATCCTATAGTGAATGTCTTCCCAGTTATAGCAATTGCATATTCATCCTATCAGTGAATGTCTCCCATGTTAAGCTATACCATCCTTCCCAGCCGGACAATGACATTCTCATCTCACATCCAGTAGACACCGTTTTAATTTTTTTTAAATGATACTTTTTCGAAATAATTATCAAGGAGCTCAGCTGATTTTAAATAGACAAATCGATTCTCCTGAATTTGCAAGTTTTCAATCTTATCCAAGCCACCAACGTCCTCAATTAGTATCCCATATACATTAACGTCAGTGATGCTTGCATTAGCACAAAACGATCCAATTACGTTAGACTCAAACACTGGGATTAAGTTACAACATAAATCCAAATCCATTTCCACCTGAATTTGCACTTTTGTCCTCGCAGTAATATTGGAGATTATCCTACATATATCTCTTATTACGGTTTTATCTGTATGTTTGGCTGCGAGAAGATGCAATAAGCCATGAAGAGTATGTTTTATCTGAATAATATTATTTTAATTTTAATAGCACATAAAATCTCCGAACAACTTAACATTTCACCAATTTCTGTCATCAATTTCTTTCACCGAATGGCTCAGAGAATATCCGCTTGATTTAGGTACAATGCTTTAGGTTTACACAATGATGTTACACAATTTGGGTTCAATTAGGTTACACAGAGAGCTACATTATGAGCTTTTTTCTATTTTGTTTTTTAGCCATTGTTTTCAGAGTCCAAATAATTAGCATTTGTTTGTACTTTTCACTGTGAAATCATAAACTTTTTCTTTTAAAAAGTTGTCAATTTACCTTTACATAAACTTTTCTCTTCTCACGCAGTTCTCCAATTTGTACTATGTTTCGCCAAATAAACTATCGAACAACAAATTTGGAAACCCACACATTGAAACTGAACCCTCAATGAATGCACATGAAACTAAAACGACCTGACCGAAAAAGCAAAAAACAACAGGAGGTCATGTATCAGACATTGTTAGCATATCAACATCTTCTTCTTCGAAATAATTATCAAGGAGCTCAAATGATTTTAAATAGACAAATCGATTCTCCTGAATTTGCAAGTTTTCAATCTTATCCAAGCCACCAGCGTCCTCAATTAGTCGCCCATATACATTAACGTCAGTGATGCCTGCATTAGCATAGAACGATCCAGTTACGTTAGACTCAAACACTAGCATTAAGTTACAACATAAATCCAAAGCCATTTCCACCTGAATTTACACTTTTGTCCTCGCAGTAATATTGGAGATTATCCTACATATATCTCTTATTACGGTTTTATCTGTATGTTTGGCTGCGAGAATCTTGTACTACTGCAATCTCATGTCATGAGTTTATCTCTTTTGGACAGGGTGCAGACATCATATTTATATTCATCCAGCGTTTGAGATCTACATGTGCTCCACCAGCCTCCCTTTACCTTTGAAGACATACAGAACTAAACAAAATCAGTACTATACCACATGGTCTTTGATTAATTTTCAGTATATTGCAAATCAATATAGACACCAGTGCATGACCGTTTGGAAAGCATATCTGATCAAAACTGATACAGACAATGCTGGACAGCAATTATGCAGCTTTGCTGTTATCTTCCTCGTTCTAACTTAAATTCTCTGGGTTTCTAATATGCTGTTATCTTCCTCATTCTAACTTAAATTCTCTGGGTTTCTAATATTACAGTAATTTTGCCAGGTTTCAATGGCAGAATGGACAAAGTCTTGTCAAACTTATGTTGGTTCAAGGAGTACACCAAGCTGGCAGGATTTCCAGAATGGTGGAGATCGAACACTGTCAACACATGTCCAGAGTTGTGGTGGCTTGCAGAGTGCATTTTTGCATGGTTCTCATGGAACCAATGTAGCTTTGTCCCCAAGCCATTCACCTATGTTTATTCCAGCGCCGACAGAAAAAGGTTTTACTGGTTTTATGATGGATTTTCTGATGGGAGGGGTTTTTGCTGCAGTTTTTTTGTCCCAAGGCCATTCACCTGTGTTTATTCCAGCGCTAGCAGAAAAAGGTTTTACTGGTTTTATGATGGATTTTCTGATGGGAGGGGTTTCTGCTGCAGTTTTTTTGTCCCAAGGCCATTCACTTGTGTTTATTCCAGTGCCCGTAGAAAAAGGTTTTACTGGTTTTATGATGGATTTTCTGATGGGAGGGGTTTCTGCTGCAGTATTAAAAACTGCAGATGCCCCTCTTGAGCGTATCAAACTATTGATACAAAGCCAGAATGAAATGTTGAAATCTGGACGTCTTTCTGAGCCATACCAAGGAATTACTGATTGTTTTGGTAGGATAATCAAGGAGGAACGTGTGATTTCTTTATGGAGAGGAAACACTATGATTTCTTTATGGAGAGGAAACACTGCAAATGTAATCTGTTATTTCCATACACTGCAAAGGTAAATACAGTTTTTCATATATGCTTTTCTACTTGCTTTACAAGGCGATGCATACTGATATAAGTTTTTGATTTTTTTGTTCATTTGAGCCTCTTTGATTTCAACAAAGAGAGGGATGGTTACTGAAAATCTGGCCTTTGGTGGTGCAGCTGGTGCGTCTTCTCTCCTTTTTGTTTATTCTATGGACTATGCTCGAACTCAGCTGGCTAATGATGCCAGATATACAAAGAAAGGAGAAGAGAGGCAATTTAATGGGCTTCTTGATGTAAACAAGAAACCATGGAAATCTGATGGTCTTGCTGGTCTCTATCGCGGGTTTAACTTTGCCTGCATGGGAATTGTACTCTATCGTGGCTTGTACTTTGGGTTGTATGATTCTCTCAAGCTTTTTTTTTTGTTTGGAGACCTTCAGGTATGATATTGCATTTCTTGTATTAATGGAACCCGCATATTGGGCTGTAGAGAGTTTTTCAGGCAATAACTTTACAACATTTCTGTTGTTTTTGTGGCCGACATTTAATTTGGAAGATAATTAAAAGTTTTGTTTTTAATAGCCGACATAACATTATGTAACGTTACATAACGTTACAAGATCTCCCCCATACTGGGCTGTAGAGAGCCTCTCGGCTCAATCAATCTTACAAAAATAACGGACTGAATTTACTTTAAATACTTCTCATTTAGACATGTATATAACTCTCATCGTCAGGGATATACAAAATAAAACTGTAATTAAGCTCTTACATCTAATTCTACATCTTCGCTCCAATATTCTAACAGCATAGACCAAAATGGTTTAGTAAAGTGGCGAAGATTGCTACAGATAACCACAGTGCCACTCATTACATTGAAATTGTGTGCATGGAGAAGGACCCGCACTTGCAACGTAAATGTACCAATGGGGGATCTTAGCTCTTTATTACTCATATTAATAATAAGTTCAGCATGTCACTTTCAGTGAACATCGGTTCACTTTTGCATTTCAGTGTAGCCAAAATCAACTTGAAGCTTGGAAGTATAATTTATTACCCCTCCAAGACTAAGACCACATACCACTTGCAAACATTTAAAAACATATAAAATACACTTGTTTTTAAAAATTCACTGTAGTCAAAATTCCCAGGCAGCTCGGCTCTCAAAGTTCCGTTTCGCATTCCGCAATGTGGAAATTCCTAAATGAGACAAAGACTTTTTCGATGATTTTTTTTCATCCATTTAAAAAAATAATATTTTAAAAAATAGAGTCTGTACAACAATTAATAACTAAAACTTTGTAACTCATGGAAAAACTTCAAACAACTCCATCTTTTTATTTCTGAATTTAAATA
>LPNX010394454.1:75744-164653 GCA_001517045.1 Pseudotsuga menziesii
CAGCAATGCGGAATGCGAAATGTAGAAATCGGAAGAATCTTTGCCTCATTTCTGGATTTCTGCTTTCTGCATGTAGAAATCGAAACCTTGAGAGCCAAGCTGAGCTGCCTGGGAATGTCTTACATGTCAATGTGATGTAGCGCTCACTCTTGGAGGTGATTTGAGCACCATTAAATTGCAAGCATTTCAAGCAAATTGCATGTTATAAATAGAGATGATACACCACTATATAATGATCACAAAGGAAGAAAAATGACTGATATATTTATTTAATCAAATTCGTTACATGCCTGGAAATGTCAAGACCAATATTATGAGTTGTAAGTCTCCTTGTATGCAGATTTATTCTCACCCAAATTACCTCTTCCAATATCTCACCCACCAACCAAATGCATGCTTCGAATTAGTTGCAAATTGAGTGGATTTTCCTTCTCTATATTTCCAAGAATATATTCTAAATGTTTTAAGTTGCGTGATGCAAAAGCACTGCCATTCCACATGAAATCACAATTCACTATTCCAGAGGTTCATTATGACAAATCAATAATTAACTATAAGGTTCAATGTGGCTGGGAAAACTTCAAACAACTCCACCTTTGTATTTACGAGGGCGTTCATTGTAGCGATTGTGGACATGGGCTGGACACATAACTTCCTTGAGCTAAGTTCAAAGGTCAAATTGAAACGAAAGATCTCCTTTTTTGGCATGATGACCTGTTAATTTGTCGATAGTATACCATGCCTACTATAAATAACTCTAACGTGCTTCCTTCACCCTTAATGTTCCTCAGATCTAAGGGCCTATCATTGTCTGTTGAGCAAGGGTATGGTGATTTGGGATATTTGCCAAGCCCTATGCATATATAAATATATCTATGGTTTGAGAATTCTTAAAAAAAAATGCCTCTTTGAGCAAAGTGTTGAAAAGGGGGAGAGGGAGAGATAAGGAAGAGAAACTTCATGCTGAAGAACTGGAGCACCATAACTTCTTACTCCGCCAAGTCGATGCTTATTTTGAACTCGCACTGTGTTCTTTTTGATCGGTCCTTCACTTAAACAGTGTCAAAGCAGCTAAAGATATTTGGGAACATCCATGCTCTTGCAAAACTCTCTGTGCATCTCTCTTATGAGTTTTTTTTGCTTATAATCTTTTTACTCTCTGTGCATCTTTCTTATGATTTTTTTTGGCTTATAATCTTTTCCAGAAAGTGTTTTTAATTAGTTTCATTGAAGTAGTCCGTTAAAGCTAATGTATATAGCCAAAGTATTCAAACAAGCACAAAATAACTTCTGTGAAATCTTTGTTGTCGCTGGGTTAGGTTCGAGTTGCTTCTTAATCTAGGGATTTTATAATTAAAAATCTGAAAGAATAAATCCATAACATTTGGTAGTCTTGGGGCTAATTGTTTGTGATTCAATATCAGTTCGATTTCGAAGTTTAGAAGTGAAGATTTTTAAATGGCGAAGGTTTCATAGCATTGACAATATAGAGAATCGAGATTGATTAATATATGGATTTATTCTGTGTTCGTATTCTTTCTATTCTTATAATGGAATTCTGGCTTTAATTTAAACGTATAATTACAAAAATTAGAGAATCGAGATTGATTAAATTAAGCCAGAAATTACAGAAATGTTTCAAGTTTGATTAATATAATTTAATTGTGATAATGAGAATTTGTTTAATGATCACTCTCATCCCAAGGAGTCTAATTGAATGTAAATAGTAGGATGTTACCAAATTTACTCATCCATAGTACATAATCCAAGTCAGATTAATTTTGTTTAATTGAAATAAGGAAAAGAAATTGATATATATATATATATATATATATATTTAATAATAAAATATGTATATTTTATTAAAAAATCAGAAGGGAAAGAGTTTTAATGTGAAACGAAATCCTATCCTAGAGATATGCTATGTAATAGTGGAACATGGAAACTTAATGTGAAGGAAAATACATTATTTAGAAAAGTTTTGAGGTTTAGTAAAAAAAAAAAGGAAGGATGGACTTGGCGGAGGAAGAAATTATGTGAAGGAAAGAATATGAATAGACAAAATAAAGCCGGAGCGTTTTCAGAAAGTGTATTTAACCGATCAACTCTATGCCTAAAATTTTAACCATAGGCATGCTTCTTGCAATACCTTGCATTTTCTCTCCGGCTCTTTTTCTTCTTCCTGCAATACGTACCAATTTCAAATTTTAACCATGGGCGTGCTTCTTGCAATAGCATGCATTTTCTTTCTGGTTTTGTTTCTTCTTCCTGCAAATCCTAACAGCCTTGTGTTATGATCCCGCATCCCGCAATTTACGGGTTTGGGGACCACAGAACAAAATAAATCA
Organism: Pseudotsuga menziesii; assembly: GCA_001517045.1. Lineage (NCBI taxonomy): Eukaryota > Viridiplantae > Streptophyta > Pinopsida > Pinales > Pinaceae > Pseudotsuga > Pseudotsuga menziesii. The sequence continues at coordinate 78,093 of LPNX010394454.1, forward strand.
ATCAAACAACACCCGCATCCCACATTCTGAAATTTCGGGATGTGGGTTGCAGGATGGAAAACTTGCAAATAATAAATTTCAAGTGGGTTGCAGGTTGTTGGTAGGAAAACTGTTAAATTCTATGGAGCTTCCTGCAACCCACAATCCACATTGCTGAAGGAAAAGTTTGTGCAAAAAGCTATTTAGAATTCTTATGTTTTGTCTTTTTATATAATATTTTGATAAATTGTACATGTAACTCTAATAATTCCTCCAACTCATTATATGGTTGTTTTTCAAAATTTCTATTACAACTAATGTATCTTGAAAGAGAAACATAAAAGCTCCAAAAATTATGGTGTCTTATAAGTTTACCCTTGTTTTTCAAAATTCGAAACATAAAGACTCAAAAAAATTATGGTGTTTTATAAATTAACCCTTGGAGTTAATACAAACCAACATAAAAACCATAAAACACCTAAAATCATAAATAACATTCAACAAGCAATAAAAAGTAAAGAGCTTATTACATACTTTAAACGCTTACCAAAGGACTTATTACATGCTTTAGCTTTAAACCCTTACCAAATTGTAGACTAATCCTACTTACGAGCTTGCACCAATATTAAACGGTATTTCTCACATGGCATGTCCAACATTTTACTTAAAACTTTGTTTCCAGCCAAATATATACTTAATGGCACTCTACTTTATCATGCCTTCATACTACCAAGGCTTGCATAACAAAATAATATGCACTCTTTTTTGTTTGTACAAATAGTAATAATAATAATGTTCTTAATATTTTTTCGATATGAAACAAGAATCCATTATTATACCTGCCTCAGCAGGTATATTGTAATCGATTGCAAGTTGACTTTGGTATTAGTTGGTGTCTTTTGAGGTAGTTATAAAGAATTAAAATCTGTTTTGCAAAGTATGACTTAGGGATTTGTAAAATATTTTTTTTAATTTTGTTAAAAAACTATTTTTGTAAACAACTGATTGGTGGATAGAAGATGATGTAAACTTTGGAATTTGGTATCTGGATTTGAGTTGACATGTGGCAAGATGACGTCATAATAATAAAATTAAAAAAATCAAAATTATATCCCATTTCCAAGTGGTACCATCCGAGCCAGCTGTTCTGGGCTCGTTCCCACCCAACTCCATTCGACAATTGTCATCTGCATGTTCATTACAGCAGTTGCATCAATCGCAATATGGATCTATCTGACTATACCGACATGGAAGTTGCGGAAGGTTCCCAGTCCACCTGCGTTTTGGCTCCTCGGTCACTTGCATCTGCTTGCAAAGCATGGACCCGACGTTTTCATGCAGTTGGCCCGCAAATATGGCCCTATCTACAGGTTCCAATTTCTCAATTCTCCTTTTGTCCTCCAATTCCAGTTTTTCCATACACTCTCTGGTGAAATCTCATGCTTCGTCACCTGTTCAGTCATTCATATTCATCAACTTCATCTACTTACTATGTCAATGTTGACAGTAGTTAATTGAACAGAATTGAGGAAGCAACGCTTACCTCCTTGGCGGAGCGATCGTCAGGTGCGAGGAATCGATTACCTTGGCTGTTGATTGTAAGGTTAGCACTTCCACCGATGGCGTACATTTCCCAATGGGTGTAGTCGTTGTTCACTAGATGGAAGTAGCCGTGTCGGCATCTGTGTTTTAGCATCAGAGCATTAAACTTATTTTCTTTATAAACTTCTGAACTATAATGTTTGATTGATATTGTTTTGGATACCTAGGCATGCGTTGCACAAGCCCTTCCACAAAATGGTTGAAGGCAACTGTTACTTGCATCTTAACGTCTTGTGTATAATCATCATTGTGGCCCAACAGCATGACCTGCAACAATTAATATAACAAATAAATGAACGACTCAAACATTGATTAAGAAAAAGAATTGAACCTTTAATACTACAAAGCTGAAATTTAGATTCAAACCTTATCATGGTGCGTCATAAAGTTGTTTGAAATTGTAATTGCAGTCGAACCGATGATGGCATCGATGAGCCCATCTGTGCAGCTTGACAAGGAGCAATGGTCCACCCAGATATTGCTTGCCCCAAAGATGGAAACTCCATCTCCATCACTGATCGTTCTCCAACCGTAATGACTTGGGGAATCTCTCACCATGGCATTTCCTCCAGGCTTGCAGTCATGGATGTGAATCCGGTGAATGATAATGTTGGTCATATACTGTACTGTAATGCAGGGACCGTTGGCAATGTGGACATTGGCACCTCTGCCGTTGATTGTCTTGTAACTGTTCATGATAAGCTCTTCTTTGAGCTAGATGACCATGTCTCTCTCAAAAATGATCCACAGAGGCTCAGTTTGAATAACATTATGGCGCAGGGTGCTCGTCCATGGAGTGACCACATCGTAGTCATTGGGATTTGTGATAACATAGAATCTGCCGTTCTTCCCTCCAAGAGAATTCCTGCCGAACCCAATGGCGCAGTCTGCAAGCCTCTTCCGATTGTTTTCCCAATCTGGATCGCAGCGCCAGCAGTCGTCGATGGGGTTCCCCGTTCCACAAGACAAAGAACTTAGTTCCCTCCTCGAACTGTCAATGCTCCTGCAGTACATTCTATGAACTAACTGTTAACTGATCTCCTGCCATATATTCCATGAATTAAACTTAGAACAACTTGAATCTCAAAACACATTATGTAAATACTTCAAGGCAGGTGCTGTACACAGTGGGGATATATACAAGGTCTCTACAGCTCAGGTAGAAGTTTAACCTGATGAGATTGATGTAGGATTCAACAAAAGCAAGAATGAGTGAAAGGATGGCGAGAATTTCGTCGAAGCTTTATAAAGAAGCGACCAAATCGGGAAAGAACACTTTAAAACGAGTTGAGATTGATGCAGGATTCAACAAAAACAAACACTCTATAGCCTGGACAAGAATGGCGGTAATGTTGGAACAAATTTCAGGAATTTAATGCATCAAGAAGAAAACAGACATAGTGGAGTCAGAAACCTTACCGAATACACTACAACCCTGTAAGGAAATTGATCACCAATCTTAGCATTCTCTCCAACTGAAAATGCAAGAAAATATCAGCTCGGCAACCAAGCCTCTCAATTGATATACCAGTGATGGGTAAAGGCAGTGACCACGGCATACTCAGCTTGCTATCACCGGTCGTCCATATGTGAAGATCCCTGATCCGCGTTTTAGAACAAATAAATTATTATGCAGATGGTTTTTGCTATCGCTGGTCATCCATGCAGTTTGCCACCTGTTTTGTGAAGATCATGCTTGTCATCAGAGTTTTTGCTATCGCTGGTCTCTCCCGTTGTCCATGCAGTCTGCCACATGTTGTGAAGATCCCTGATCTTTATATTGCATTAAGGGAGACAAGGGAAAATTAGATGACAAACATCCATACATAAATGCTACTCGATGCGAGTGTATATTAGTAGATTAATGCAACCCTTGTTATTCATTAGACATTTAAATATTTGTACAAATTATACAAAGAGTTGACTTTTCCAGTCTAAGCGAGCTAAGGTGGTTGATAAGTGAAAAAGAACATGTAGGCTTCATGCAATTTGCGAATCACTCACACAATGGTTTAGTCAATTTAATTCAATATGCTTATTTATTTAAATATTGTTCTTCAACTGTTAAATATAAAGCATAGTAATAGGTTGTGCATAATAGTCAAAATTGTTTTTTAAAATTAAAAGATCAATTGTGATTTAACCAAATTGGAAATCTATTAGAATTCCACTTCAAATTCCACTCTAATGTCTGATTTAACCAAATTGGAGATCTATTAGAATTCCACTAATGTCTAGCCATATGGTATTGCTCACTTTGAGAAAAGGGATTCCAGTTCAATCTTTATGTTTATGGTGGCATATAACATATTAAAACTTTTAAATTTATTTTATAATTAATTATGGGTCTCTAAAAAAAATGTTTATAATAAATAATAAAATATTACAAAAGATAACATTTTTAATGCATAAATGTTTTAATTGATAAATACAATTGTGTTTTTATTGATATTTTGATTCACAACATTTTATTATAAATATTTGTATATAGTTAACTTATAATAATAATAACTAAAATTATTTAATAAAATATTTATAAAAGTATTTCTATTTTATTGTAATTATTCAGGTTTTTAATTATATATGGCAAAAGATACATTTTGTATGCATAAATGTTTTAATTGTGTTTTAATTAAATGTATTTTATTTTTTATTAATTATTTATATATATATTACATAGTTGTTTGATATTAAATTTAATATACTCAATTAGTTGTTTATTTATGTGATTAAAGGGTTAATTTCAAAAAATATTAAAATAAAAAAAAAATTCCCTAATATCATTTAGTTTATTTTTTATTTTCACTAAAAATCATATTTTCTTATTATTGTTTTAATTTTATATAATCACATATCTTTTCTTTTCCAATGTCTATAACTTTATTTTTATAAACGCTTGTAAATATTTCTTTTCATTATTATTTTTTATTAGATTAGCATATATTTATATACAACAATGCCACACATTCTATGTTTTTAAAGAACTATCTTCTTGAAAGTTTCATTGTAATAGTTGGTGCTTACATTGGAATTCAGATTTTTCAAAATCTCCAATTGTTGTTACATTTTTAATATCTATATTGTTAAGTATTTATTAGGCATTCAACATTGTTAATGTTATTCAATATTCATTTCTTACGTAATATTTATTAAACTATTTTTAAGAGCCAAGTACTAGGCATCTATGTTGCTTATCTCAGCGATTGGTAGTGACAAAAGCTCTCCTATTCACAAAGACAAGTAAACTCATTTTGGATCTTTAATTTCAAGGACTTACTTAATAACTAATTAATTGATATACACATAGAAATATAAATAGTGACAGTTACAAGAAGTAACAAGTAATGCAACAACCTATAAACAACAAGTAATCTCACATAGAAATATAAGTACCATGGCAAAAAGTAATACATTGTTGCAAGTTTGAATGTTTCATAATTTCTTCAACTTTTAGCTTTAAACTATATACAATATTACAATAAAATATTTCTAAGAGGCAGGGATAAGCAGCCTTGCTGCTATTTCACTTGTTATTATTATTATTATTACTGGCTGTAATTTGGAAATTACTGAGTTAGGTTCGAGTTGCTTCTTAATATAGGGCTTTTATAATTAAATATCTGAAAAAAAAAATCCATAACATTTTACAGTCTTGGGGCTAAGCATTTGTGATTCAATATCAGTTCGATTTCGAAGAAGGTTTCATAGCATTGATAATATTAGTTTATTTTTATGGAATCTACATATTACTATAGTTATGATGATCTCTTGTTATGATTTATTTTGTGATTTTTGTTGTGTGTTCATGCAACCCGCATCCCACGTAACTTGACAAAATATGGAGATTGAATAAAAATTCGGTGCTTGTGTTCCCGCAACCCGCATCCTGCAAATTGTTGGAAGTGATTTATTTTGTGCTTTTTGTTCCATGTTCCCGCAACCCATGCAAAAATTCAAAGAAATCAACTATGTTAAATCATAAAAACCATGATAAAGATTATGGGGACCCCAAAAACGACTTGAAGGATTCCGAAATATTTCCTTCCATGTAACATTGGGGTTCTCTTAGGGTCTCTCCATCGGTTTTGAGGTCTATAAACGAACAATGTCAACACCAAAAGTCTATTGGAAATATTTTATTGTGGTAAAGATTCAATATTTTTACCCTCTCAACGTTCCTTTGCACCTCCTGGTGCAAATGCTAGTTATAACTTTAATGTGATAGATATTTAGAAGTTTAATGTGATAGATAGTAGTTTCAAAATGATTGAATAAGAAATAATTTTTAAGTAAAATTATTTATATTTAATATAAATAGTTGTGAAATAAAATATTATTTTATTTTGATTTATAATAAAATAAAATTATTTAATTATTTTTTCTCACTTATTTTGTTTAGCCAAAAATAAATAAAACTATTAATAAGTGATAAGGGATAGCCATGATCCATCACCTTCACTAAAAGATGGATGATTTCAGTCATAGATTTTAAATTAGTAATTCCCTTAAAGGATGAAAATGAGAACTAAAATTGTGTTGGTGTAAACATGGTGTTGTATGTTGAGGAGAACAAAAACAAATCCATTCTGAAGAGGATACTTATTTTAGAAAAGTAGTCTAATGAGATCTTATTTTCTTTGTTTGATGTTGGGAAGGCCTCTTAATATCTTTGTCTCTTGAATATTAATAAAGAAGCATAAATGGCTTCAAAACTTGAGAATGTTTTGGAATACTAGAAAAAAAAACTCACAATTTTGGAGGATATGTGGAAGGACACTCTAATAAGAAAATAGAATATTCTCGAGTTTTGAGCATAATAAATTTCCATCCTTGTAGAATGATAACTGAGCTAATTTAATTAAGAATAAGAACTTTGGAATGGTTTTATTAGTCAAGACTCAAAAATATAGTCTTGTATGTCAAATCCATCACAATTTTCATATATATGAAAAATCAAATGTTTTTTAAAAGTCACAGAAGAACACTATAAGGGAATCACACCCATTTGGGGACACCGAGAAGATTGCATGGATGCAAGTTTTCAAAGGTGGCCAGCCCATTTCCAATATAGAGAAACTATGTTTTTCATAGAGATACATTGTGTTTCCATCTCTTCCTGTGGTAATATAGATGTTTAGTTCTTTTTTTTCACCTGAATTAAAGAAGAGCACCTAGTTTCTAGATTTAAGGTACATCTATTAAAGCTACATATGGTATGTTGTGAAAAAATGATTGTATCGAAACAACAATACTCCATTTCTCCTTAATAGAATTGCACTTTATTGCATATAGAAAACATTCATAACGTTTGGGATCAAGGCATATTTTACGTTTTAAATCTGCCCACAAGAAATTCTTCACACTAGTTACACTCAAACTAAGCCCATCTTTGATATGCGCATCCAATTTTGTGCTAGGATCATCAACAATTGCATTCCAAAACAAAATAAATACCTCCCAGTTTGAACCACAAAACCACAACACACAGTGCCTTTACATATTCTAATAAAGATGCATATAAAAGACAACTTTAAGTATTCAATATATTTTGGATTAGGCAAGCATATTGATACGGGTCTTAAAATACCAGAGCTACTCAGAATATGTAATGTCAAACCCTTCCCCATGTTGAGTATGTGAAAGATTGAACACAAAGATATGCTATCTAAGAGATGATTTTACTGAATTTCGATTACTACTCGGTTTGTTCTATTGTTTCATTTCACAAAGTTTAGATTCCATTTTATAAAGCCAACCCTTGCTACATTGTTATACCTAAGGTCTTCATTCAACAAAAATCATGCACAAATGTCACCAATGAATTATGTTATTTCCAAACTCAGATCATAGTTGAGCAACTTTATTAAATTGTAATATTTCCATAGATTTTCAAATTTGTCCATCATATTCAATTCTTCTTTCATATTACAAGAAAAAAAAACATGCAAAAGCAAATTGTTTGTGCAAGTTCCAACACCTTCTTGGATAATATTGCAATGACATAATCACACAAGGAATGTATTGAAGCTAAAGGGGGAAGACAACATCCCAACATAGTTTGCAATGAAAACCCATGTAAAATCCCAACTGTATATTTGAGGAAAGTAGTGTTTTTAAATAATAGCAATATACCCATAATCAATATATGAATTATCTTAACTTTGATTGAAAAATGGATATCACAGAACTCCCTTAACATACAAAACAAAATGCATCAGCTACCTTAACAATCTATCACATTTATCTCCACTACTTCTAATTAAGGAGTGTGAATGTTGTTTACTACTTGTATTAATCACTAGAAATGTGACACTGGAATCAACATTATCTAAATTGGATAAAGAAAAATACACAATTATTCTACCAAGTACCTCTCTCGATCAAATTCAAACATATTGGATGATATATTCTTCAACAATTGTGAATTTCACCTTTGGGTAGAGCTGACTAGCCTCCACACCATCACGCCCAATTTCAATAATTGTTTGATCACCTTTCACAAAAATAGAGTGGTCGTTTGAGAACATAGCATTAATTGAGAATGGAGACATTGCATTACACACATAGCATTGTACATTAGCTAAGTCACTCATTCACTCAAAATGAATCAACAACAATAAAATATTATTCCCACATTTCCAACAACTAGTATCGAGCAAAATAATCTGTACTCAACACATGTAATGCAAACAAATAGATGCATAAAATGTTTCAAAAATACATTTGAATTAAGTGTGCAAATGGTAGGGGAAGAAAGAAAAATATTTCAAATCCTAAACTACAATTTTTTTAACACCTCTTCCTCTGGTACATAGGTCTTCTCCAGAGTCTTGCTAATCTTCATCTCCTAGAGAGCTACAAGCTCATTAATATAATAGGTGTTGGAAGGAAGCCTCAAATAGAGGATCTTTTTTAGAGTTCTAGGGTCATCCATCTCCTTGATGGAAAATGTTTTTCTATCCTCCTTGTTGAAAAAAACAATTGCATATCTAGTGCAAGATAGATTAACAACTGCTCAAGAGGACACAATAAAATGTTATTCATTGAACGCAAAATTTTCATCATAGATAAATGTTGTAGAGAACGCTTATAAGAAAAACATTCCTAATCAATTTTGTTGACCATACAAAATATCTACCCTAGAATACCATAATATGCAGGTATCTTCTCTCTTGACTTCAACATGCTAAGAGCATGATGCATAACTCCATCTGCAATGTAGCAATGTCGCAATAGTAAATCCAGAGACAACTATAGAAGATGTCTAAAAATAGGACAAAAATAAGATTAAGGAGATTTTGCAAGTTATCCAACCTTTTATGAATTAAAACAATGAGAAACTGTGAATATAATTCAGAATCTTAATTAGCCATTCTAAAAAATGCATTGAAACAAATATGGTAACATAAGTATTGAATAAGATACTTCTAAGGAGTTGCATTGTTGCCAAAGGAAATGCCACAATTGGTAAATCTAGGGCTCATATGTAGGGCCTCATCTCAGGTAACTCTCCCTATGAGAATAATTTCTTGTGTTTACCACATCCTCATTATCATATAACTTATCAATTCATACAACTAAGTGATAAAAATAATTATGTGATAAACTCGTATTTGGAAAAAAACTTTTCCATAGAATAAAAGTTCAAAGATTAAACAACATATGGACACTGATAATTATTAGAAAGGAAATCTATAGGAGAAACCTATATCTTCCAAGTAGAGGGACCTTATAGATGTTACAAGTAAAAAAATAGACAAATCCTTGAAAATTAAGTCAATGGAAGATTTATTAATATGGAGACTAAAAATGGTAGAAAATGATAGACATGCTTCCAAGCGTGTGATTCAAAGACCCTCTATTTGGTGTTATATTGTCTTAATGAATCACCAAATATTTAATTATTGACTGGGGTTTGTAAACTTTGAGTTGACACAAAATATATGCTAAGGTAGAAGGATACCTAGGGTGTCGTATAAAAATTTTAATAAAGAAAATATCGAAAGATCTTTCAAAATGAAAAACCAAGTCAAACTCCAGAAATCCAACTACTAAGTTAATTACACTTGGACAAAACCAATAGATTAGAGCAGTATTAATCTATACTACTCTAATCTATGAAAAATAACTCAAAATATATATAAACAAGATTATTCTAAGAAACAAGATTTTGATCGAGAATAAAATACTCTTTATAGGAAATCTATTATTTATTCAGCTTCTAGTCTAGGAATTAGAAAGGATATAAACAAGTTCAGAATTCTAATTATATGGAAACAAGAGATTATATTATTTGAGGCAAGATTATAACTACTTAATATATCTAAGAAATTCAATAATTAAACTATACATTCATTTAACCAATACACAATAACTAAGATAAATTATCTACTTCCATACTCCTTGAGGATTCTAAGGATATGCGTTCAATGTGACAAGAACTAGAGAAGGCGTGTCAAAATGACTTTCAAAGGAAATCAAGAAATTGAATGTAATTAAGTCTAATTTAACTCCTACAAAGAGGTGTAAACTAAAGAGTGTCCAATTACAAGTGATAGTAAACACTGTGATTTATTCTCTATCCATAAGCAAATGGCTCTAGTTGAAAAGAGGTGTTATTAACAACTGATTTATTAATAAAGAAACAACACTATTTTAATGATTACTTTGAAGTTGGAGGTATACTACTCTAGAGAGGTATAATCCAGAAGCAAGTAGAAAACTTAATAAAGATATTTTATTTCTATTCTATGAACATATTCAGTAACTACAGACTCAAGGAGGACAAATTCTATACTAGAAATTATGATCAACCATAAAGAACTAATGTACTTTTTAGAGAATAAAATTAACAAGTTTAATTCTAAAATGAATCTAAACTTATAATAAAGTAAATCAAATTGAAAATGCAATTGACAAGCTCTTAAAACAATAATCAATTAAGAAATCAGAGAAAAAAAAACACAACTAAAAAACAAACTAAAGCAAAAAGAAATGAAAGCTAAGAATCATTATGAAGCTTAATGGATACTTTATGTGGTTTGAAATAAGGTCCTAATTATATATGACTACTGGTTGACTACAGAAAACAACACAATTCAAAAACTAAGAAAACTGAACTTTAAACAAGTATAAAACAAAACAAGAAATATTTAAGTTCGTACGATAGTCCAGATGACAGTATGGAATGACAGTTCAGATGAAAGTATGGAATGATAGTCTGGATGGAAAAAAAAATCTAAATTACGAAATAAACAACCTAAATGATCCCAACACCAGCTGGCTTATGCATATGAGGCTATAGTGTAGAAAAATACAGTAACTAAGCTATCCAGCAATTGAAACAACATAAGAGCACTTATGCTAATCTACCTCTAAGAAGAGAAGTCATTTCCTATTGTATAATAAAACAAATTAAAAGATAAGTGCAATTAATCTACAACTATAGAAGAATTAAAAAAATTGAACGTAACTATGAACTAAGCCTGAAACAGTAAACCAATTAAACTCTAGCTAATTGCAAATATGAAATTAGAGAACAAACTGAAAGAAAGGCTGAAAATAACTTATGTGCGACCGATCACTTCAATTCTGGAAATATAAACTATGTTAACAACAACACATAAATATATTAATAACATAAAATACACGTCATGGGTGATGAAGTAACATCAACTACATGAAATTGAATTACATACAGAAGCTGCAAACAAAAACTACTTATCTGCAAAAGGAAATAACAAAAATATATAGATGGAAGACCTCTAGTTTTTGAGGGTCCCTTCTCAACAATCAGGGGCTGCACTTAGATCAATCAATCATCCACGAAAAAAAATACATATATCGACAACTGAAAATAGATTTTTTATTAAACTGGAACAAAGTTTACAGATTTTCTATGCCAACGATGACTACTAGACTACTCTCATCGTGAGACATCATTTATATAGATTTTACAATGGAGGAGAAGGTCAACCCTTTCAGTGGTTGACTGCTCTAAAGATATCTAGTCTTAACTGCTAAACTAATGATTGTATAACAAATTACTACAGTGCATAGTCTTTCTTCCTAATTCTTTGGGCATCGGTTCTCCTCATGCGCACAGCTAGCGTGTTGATCTCTGTTGACGTGGGCAAATGATGCGGTGTTGGGATGAGCAAACAGGAGCTCAAATATATTCTAGAGAAAGGAATTTCCTACGAAGGGAATGCATGGCCAACAGAACATGAAACCGCTCTTTTCTTTTAATGCCTTGACATATTCCAACCATCAAAGCCGTGGGTTGATCGAAGGGCTGTAGGATGATCTGGATGCAACTATGCGTGTTTGGCATGAATGAGTGTCTAATTGGAGGTTCATTTAAAAACCATAACCTACAAAACAAGTCTATATACCAAGCACATTTACAAATGTCACATAATTGTAAATAAAACCATGAAATAATGAAAATTAACCAAGACTTGTATGATATTCAATTACTTTCATACCTGTGTTTAATTTATGGCCTGAATGGAAAGAAAAAATATGCCAAAAAGTTTCAAAAGGTAACGTCGATAGAGAAAATAATCAACCAAAAATTGTGACAAAATCGAGATCAACACTCCCTCAAACCGAAGTGATGCCAAGTCCCACTGAGCAAAACAAAGAGGAAGTTAGGAAGAAGGCTGAGCTGCAGTAGCAGCTACCTTTGACTTAGCATAGGAAACAAGAGATTTGAATTTCAACTTCTTGGCTTGTGCCTTCAGAACTTTAGTCCTCTCCTGATGAGAGTCACCTGAAGAGGTTATGGCCTTATTGAGCTCTTCAACAGTCTTGACTTGGAGACGTAGATCCTTATTTTCCTGATGAAGATCCACAATCATTTCAGCATATATTTTATTTTGGCTTGTCGACTGTGTTAATTCTTGAGTCAGTCGATCTACTGTCCATTGATTCAGAGTAAATGGATTTGCAGGACACTTGGAATCTTGAGGAGGACTCAATTCTCTGGATGGTGCTTCAAGTTCGATAGAAGGGACTTGTTCTTCAGGAATTGTGCCTTGAGAATATTGAGAAGTGGGATCAAGAGCAGAGGCTTTAAGCAACTCGGTCGAGATGCTAGCTAGTGTAAAGAGGGGCAAGTCAGAAATGAGTTCATCCACCTCGACCACACTATCTAGATGATCATACTGAAAGGTAGGCTAAACGATGATGTGAATGAGATTCACCTTATTATTCTTGGTTCAAAATTGCAGAAAAGGTAGAAATTCAGTGGCCACAGGGTTGACAGAGGTGGGTGAATGGCCATGCAGACTTGCTTCTAAAGTATCTTCATCAATATGCACTACTTTAGTGATTTTATTTTCTTTGGGAGGAGTCTGACCGGGTTCACTATCACGAGTATAACGAGGACACTTTCGAGCATTTAAATGAGAATTCAAGACCTTAAATACAAAATTTTCCCAGGTCTGGTTCCTCTCCTTCAATTGATGCACGATCAGGAGCTTGATAAGACTATGGTGATACAGACTACCCATGGGATTGACCATATTTTTCCTGACTTGGTTCGACATCTTTTCCAAGCTCTTAAGGAAATAGAATGGAAAATTAAGAAATTGTTGATTGACAAAATGTGCCAATAATCGAAAATGGAAAGCTTTAAACACAGTGAACTTACCTTCGCAAGTTATGAGGCCAATGATAATGGCCAAAGGATTAAGGTATTCCGACTTGACCCATTCTCTATGAAACCCTTTCGTGCCCACAACATGCTGATAATCTGACTTGAGAGAAAAACCATGGGACGACCGAGGGAGAAAAAGATGTTTGTGCCAACGAGTACCTTCTCTCGGGAGCTTGGTAGCTACTGTAATGGTCTCTTCTATCACTGGAAAGGTGAGGTAGCAAACCCTGGCCACCTTACCATCGAACCCTTTTGTGAATAATATTGAAATCTCCTAGTTGTATCCTTGTAGAAGGTGGAGGAATGGGTTCGACCCCACTCGAAAGAAGATCTCCCGTCATTATTGGAACTCCGGAATCCAAAAAAAGTCCTCATAACTATCAGGATTGAGGCGATTAGGCATTGTTTAAGTAGGGGGAAGAAGTGCAGGGGGTTGCAGAGGATACAAAGGAATGGTGTCTGGATGGATCTGCGAAGACAAAGGTAAGTAAGGATGAGGTAAGGATCATCAGTTTAAAACACAATCTATTTAGGCATCTAAACGATTGTGAGATCGTGGTTTCACACCCTTGAGAAATCATGCTATGGTTCAGTACTTTCAATCGTGTGCCCTAATAATTATTTTGTATGGTTATGAATGATTCAACCATGTCCAAGGTAAACTTTGGACAGGTTGAATGAATTATTCATCACCGAATTTATAAAATGCATTTAAAAATCATAATAACTTCAATTAATAGGATAATAGAACACCTAACGATTTCTACATATGATTTGATGAGAGGTTAAGGGTAATAATGGTCGACAAGATCTTGAAATCATATCATATCAACATGGGGTTAAACGATTCGTTGGATGAGGTCGAGGTGAGTCCTAATGAAATCATAATATTTTTATGAGCATAAGAATGAGACTTTGTAGTTGTGGGTATGGTTTAGTTAATTAAACTCTTTGCCCATAATTAAAATTTTAAAAGAAATTAACACCTTGACATATTTAATCATATTGCTATAATATTACAGTTTCATTCAGATCATCATTCGGCACTCCATTCAGATCAGCATTTAACCCTTCCTATGATCCTCCATATGGATCCTCTATACAAAATGTGATTTGCTGGATCCGATTGCTTTCTAATTATGCAGTAAATTTTTTGGGCTGCAAGCACACAACAAGATGATGTAAACTGGCTCTATTGAACCTTAGTTGCGCTCTTCTTTATTCATCAAGGATTAGCACACTCTTCTGCTACTTGAATTATCATGAAAACACCTATAATTTTGTTAGAGATAATTGAATATTTTCATAAATAATAAAAAAGTGAAGACAATTCTAACCTTCTCCCAAACCAAAAATATGGCATGTCCTCAAGCCACCAAAGAAAAACTGATTGATTTCCAAATAGTTTAACAAATAATTCTAAATAGCTGTTATCATTTTCATATGAAAAAGAAATACTAACTAGTGAATGGAGATGATTAAGATATGTACATTCATAAAAAAAATATCTGTGCTTAGAAAGACCATATGAATAAAGATAGTATAACTGATGGGAAAAATGCCATAGGAAAAACCAGTCATATTTGACTCATTTTAAAGATCTCTTGTCATCCGAAGAATATACAGAAATTTCACCCAGGGGTTTGTGAGATTGCCATATTTATGGGTCCCATTTCTAGGATAATCATATCCTAGGTATTATGTGAATTAAATGATAGGGTCCAAGCCCAACTCATAGGAATTCTCTAATGACAGTATAAATAATTGGCCTAAATATGTATTTTATATACTTAGGTTTTTTAGATGAGTCATGTCATGTATAGTAATGCATTAACTAGATCTCCTTTACCCGATATTTCCTTGCTGCCAGCAGGCCTGTTCAGTACCCCGACGGGTTTATCTTGGTACCATGCAAGCATAGCCCTGATGCCAGCGATCCTGTTCAGTACCTCGACGGGTTTACTTGCATTTACTGAGCTTCCTTGTTTAAGATTGTCAGATTTGTATCATTCAAGATAGCATTATGATATTAGGATCTTTAACTGAGAGAATAACATGCTCTTGTGGAGAGAAATTCCTATGGCTTGGAGTACCACAACAGACAGCTTGACTCCAGAAATCAATCCTTTCCAATATGCAATAGAAAATAAATGTCTAACACTAAAGGATCAGACCTCATACCTTGTTCCGGATGGTTGAAGTAGATCCCCATTGAGCTTTCCAACTTCAGCTTGAATTGGTAAATTACTTCCTCAACAACAAGTAAACAATACAAGCATACTATATATCATAGTGTTAGATCTATTCTAACATATATAATCAACAATGTATAAGAATTTGAAACATCCCATGGATAATATATTCATTCAAACACACATTATTGGACAGGAAAAGATATTTCTATTAATATAAATCAAAGATTACAATATATACAACCTCTGTCGGCACGTCTGCGAACCGGAGAAACTAAATCCCCCACTTGGGCCTCGACCACCTCAATCCTCCATCTCTCGATAGCAAGCTCACAAGCAAAAGGAAAGCTTGGGAAGAACACAAAAGTGCTCCAAGGGACAAAGGGATGCAGACTCAAGCATAAGTTTCGGCAACAATGGACTATAGTTTCTTTTCTCTCAATTCCCTCATATGCCTTCAATGTACCATAGAGTTCCTTATATAGCTTTTCAAAGGGGTAATGAAAGGTCAAATCCGAGCGATCTCAAGGCATAGGGAAGGCCAGGAGTCAAGTGAGTTGGATCCATGTCAAGGAAAACTCCAAAAGTATTTGGATTATGCACACATCCCGATGTACCCGGTTTTAGGGGTCAAACCCGCGTATATACGCGATTAAGGGTTTAAAAGTTGTGTGTATCATTTTTCACATGTTTTTAGGGATGATCAAGGAAACATCAAAGGACAAAAAATGGTCCACAGGGTCTAAGGAGTCTGCAGAGGGATAGGGGAAGGCCATACAAAGTGTGATTCACCTGGAGTGGTAAAATCAGCTATAACAATTGCCCCCTAATGTGTGAGGTCAGAGGGGTCATACGATGGCCGAAATACATTATAAGTCCATCCCAGAAGTGGAGTGATGAAGGATCCCAAATGGAAGACCAGCCACCCAATCAGCATAGTACACTGATACAACTCTGCACATACTGCAAATACATATAGCAGTCTCGGATACATAAGAGTACAATGGCCATGAATAGGCATGATACAAGATATCACATAAGTGGTCATCGCCACATACAATATACATAGATCAGAATCTCCATGATGAAGATATACAAAGGACCATGATATCCATAATGGCTGAAGATATATAATAGATCAAGATCTCCATAGTGGCTGGAAATGTCTAACATATACTGGAATCAAGTCATGAGAGTTGAAATCTCATGAACACTGGCACGATCAAGGAGGTAGCATATAAGAGATGGCACCAATCTGGAAAGTATTCTACACAAACCTCTACGAGTACATGTCCTACTATGTGTATAGAGGTGTCGAGGTTGAACATAGTAGTCCATCGTCTAATTACCGTTCATTGATGTATACCATTAACAGATGCAAGATCACCCACCGATAATGAAAATGGGAATCAAGGTACTAGAGTGCAAACTAACAAGTGTGAATAAATGTGTTGAGGTCAAACACTTGAGAGGATCCATCGATGAGGGGACATTGATGTATTCCCAAAGACTGTTGATGGCAAGAGAACCTACAACTAATGATTGCAAATCTCAAGGCACTCAAAATGACTCTAGATTTCGATCCCAGAATAAATGATCTGAAGTCGATGGGATGAAATTTGCTCGAAGGAGGGCATTAAGGCATCCCCCATCATCCAACACAAGGTACTTAGTAAAGCTGTATAATGTGGAAGGACTCTATCATAAGGTGCACAATCCAGTATCTGTATCAGGAATGGCCAGCATGCAAAGTCAAGATAACTGAGGAATGGCTGACTCAGGATTCAACTTGCTTTGAACAAGAGAATAATGGCATATGGTGACTAAATAAAGGTAGCATAGACTTGATATATAAAACTAGGACATCTTTGCGACACAGGAGGCATTGACAGAGGCTCCATGGGGACTGGAAGCTTAACCAGTCGGTGGAGATAAACTTAGATAAACAAGTACAGCTCCTAAAGTCAAACTATAAACCCAACCAATGGATGTGATATACAGGCTCTATTCGAAGGTGACACGACTCGACAGTTGCCAAAGATAACATCTTTCCTTGTTCGGCTTTTTGGTTTTTTGATTTTTTTTGGACTTTTTCAAATATTTAAAAAGCTTGAAAAAGAATAAAATTGCTTTATAGTTACAGACTAGGAGGAGACGAGTGTCATAAGGGAAAACAAACTAGTTCCAAGCAGTGGAACATACCTATGCTCAATGCAAGGACACATGTGTAGGATATCAACACTTAGGGGAAAATCCCCTCCCGGTAAAAAGGGAATCAAGCTGCAAAGGATATATAAAATGGCTCTGCATGGCTAGACATGAGACAAGCTTGGGCTATATGGCTGAAACACAATGTCAGGGAAGCTGGCATAAATCTCAATAAGGTAGGAAAAGCTCATGATAATGCAATTACAACTTGACATAAGGGAGTCTGGGGGAAATGACTAGCATAAAGTTCAAGAGGAGTATGAAGCTCTTGCTCAAGGACATGGAGGGACTAAAAGGGACTCCCAGACCTAAGAGAGGACTCACAACATGGGTACCAAATGCAAAAGGGAGCTAACTAGGACACCCATGTATAGGAAAGCTCTACCATTCACATAATACCACTTCTAACATCAACATGAAGGTTCCGTGATACCATGGAATGGGTTCGTACCTAAGGTTAAGATGGAATGGTCATAAGGCAATGTATAAGTGCAAGTGGATGTGAAATCCTAACCTATATGCCAGTTCAGACATAATACCTATGATAGGCATGAACGGGTCAAAACCTTGGAGAGAGTGTACAAAAATTGGACCCTACATGACAACCATTTTAGTCCAAAACAAACCAAAATAGTCAATAAAGAATCCAAAATATAGGATATAAGGAGGAATGATCATGACAACATCACCCAAAGGAAACAATGCAGTGAACGATGGGACATAAAAAGGAAAGTAAGGTGTAGACCCAACATTCACGCATCCACTACCACCCCCATGAGGGAGACCACTGGTGTAAATACCGAGCAAAAGGAATAAAAATCCTCCAAAAATGGAGTAGAGGATGGAATATGACCATTCCCAAATCTATGAGCATGGTAAGGGGTTGTGATGCCCCCAAGTCTAACACTAGGGTCAGTACTAGGACTAAGACGGGTGATAGGATACCAGGCATGCTGAAAATAAAAGGACCTGAACTCAAGAGAGCATAAATATACTCAAGTAACCATGATCCCAAAGGCCAACTAGCGCACAAAGAGCACACTCCTAATAAAATCTATAGCTAAAATAAAAGCAAACCAAGGGGAGGATATGTGAGCTCCCGAATGCAGTAGGTATGTCTCACTTGGGAGAGGCTCGAAACTCCCATACACTACAAGCGGAGGTACGTAACCAATTATAGTGGCCCTCAGCTTCAATGTATATAGCGACTATGTTGTTCGACCCCAACTTGGCCAGGGAACCCACATAATAACCTCTGCAAGTAACCCCTGTGATACCTAGGTAAGACAAGTAAGATCACCTCAATATAATGAATGCTCAGGTGGACAGTCGCAGGTGGGATTGACCATATGGGCAGGGTAGCAATGCCCGAAACTCTCGAAAGAGCTCCCAGATACGAACATAATCCTGGAAATATCTCTGGTGCTACTCAGTTATGACTAGGGGTCATCCCAATCAATAACCGCTCACACTGCCTCATGCTTACTCCCTTTTGAGAGGAGGATCCTGAGAAACACTAGTTATACCAAGGATTTCACACACTCACCTGGACAGACACATACATGTTGTTGTTTAGTGGTCTTGGAAAATTTACTCACAATGAATTATTCCAATACCCTAAAATCTAATCTTGTTGGTGCACCCTATAAAAGAAAAGAGTGTAATTCATTTTATTATGTGTTGATTTTAATTGGTTGTAATTACTCAAAGGGAAATGGTTGTGCAACTAATGAAGTTATGACTCAGCAGTGAAGTAAATATGCACACCATAACAAACAATGCTAAGTGCAATCTTTGTCAAATGAAAAATAGGGTATGCCACTACATGAGATGCATAAATATATATTCCTTTTCGAATGCCAATGCAATCCTTCCTATATGAAAGCTTAAACACAACTCTCATCCAAGCAATCCAATGCAAGTACCTCCTCAAATCCATATCTAAGATGCAACTAAGAGTGCAACTACTTTGTATTTTTCAATATAAAAGAATGAAAAATGCAATAAAAGTCATCTAAAACTCTCAGTCTCTGTAGCAAGTATAAAAGACAAGCCCAACAAGACACCGAGACAAAAAAGAGTAATGCACTAATGGCAAAACAAAAAGGATAAATGACTAAAACTAATTTCAAAGAAAAATCAATGAAAAAGCGGTCTCTGGTCACAAAAGAAGCATCCAATAGACAACATCAGACCCAAGGAAGACCCAACCACACTCACAACCCACCCAGAAACTTCCCACAACATCAAACTCACGAAAAGGGAGGATGTACGCGACTATTTAAAGAACAGCTACGTATATACGTGACTTTTGGCCAAAAACCTGCATGTATACGCAGATTTTGGCCAAAAACCTGCGTGTATACGTGACTTTTGGCCAAAAATCCATGTACGTAAGTGACTTTTGGCCAAAAACCTGCATATATAGATAAGGCAGTGGTAAAAAGCAGGCCAAGGGTCAAACCAATAAAGGGGAGTGTTAATGGATGAACATACTATAAAATGCAACACAAAAACAAGAAGAAACAAAGAGCAAGTCAATAATATCAAGTCCATTGTGCCCGCAAACCTCCAAATAAAAACAAGGAACATCCCCATCGGAGTCACCAATTCTGTTACAGAGAGAAATTCCTATGGCCCGGGGTACCACAACAGACAACTTGACTCCAGAAATCAATCCTTTCCAATATGCAATAGAAAATAAATGTCTAACACTAAAGGATCAGACCTCGTACCTTGTTCCGGACGGTTGAAGTAGATCCCTGTTGAGCTTTCCAACTTCAGCTTGAATTGATAAATTACTTCCTCAACAACAAGTAAACAATACAAGCATACCATATATCATGGTGTTAGATCTATTCTAGCATATATAATCAACAATGTATAAGCATTTGAAAACATCCCATGGATAATATATTCATTCAAACACACATTATTGGATAGGAAAAGATATTTCTATTAATATAAATCAGAGATTACAATAGATACAACCTCTGTCGGCACGTCTACGAACCGGAGAAACTGAATCCCCCACTTGAGCCTCCACCACCTCAATCCTCCATCTCTCGATAGCAAGCTCACAAGCAAAAGGCAAGCTTGGGAAGAACACAAAAGTGCTCCAAGGGACAAAGGGATGCAGACTCAAGCATAAGTTTCGGCAACAATGGACTATAGTTTCTTTTCTCTCAATTCCCTCATATGCCTTCAATGTACCATAGAGTTCCTTATATAGCTTTTCAAAGGGGTAATGAAAGGTTGAATCCGAGCGATCTCAAGGCATAGGGAAGGCTAGGAGTCAAGTGAGTCGGATCCATGTCAAGGAAAACTCCAAAAGTATTTGGATTGTGCACACATCCTGATGTACACGGTTTTAGGGGTCAAACCCACGCATATACGCGATCAAGGGTTTAAAAGTCACG
This sequence comes from Pseudotsuga menziesii, assembly GCA_001517045.1. Taxonomy (NCBI): domain Eukaryota; kingdom Viridiplantae; phylum Streptophyta; class Pinopsida; order Pinales; family Pinaceae; genus Pseudotsuga; species Pseudotsuga menziesii. The sequence goes on from LPNX010394454.1 coordinate 99,155, forward strand.
TGTATCATTTTTCACATGTTTTTAGGGATGATCAAGGAAACATCAAAGGACAAACAATGGTCCACGGGGTCTAAGGAGTCTGCAGAGGGACAGGGGAAGGCCATACAAAGTGTGATTCACTTGGAGTGGTAAAATCAGCTATAACACATGCACATCAATAAAACACAAGAGACAAGAGACAAAATGAATTTTCCTCGGGGAAACCATAAAGGAGAAAACCCCGCAACTTCCTCAGAGATAGAATAAGCACCAAAAGTAAAACCCGAAAACATAAAGATGATCTCCCAACAACAGTATTCTCTCTCTCTGATCCCAGTGTCTTCTCTCTCACTCATGCGCCCCAATGAGTGAGTGTGTGTATGATAAATAGAGAGGCTCACTCTCTATTTATATTCTTTCGTTCACTTGAAACCCAATCCAACATGTCAGCCTCACTTAACAATTACTTACTAGAGATGACATCTCTAGGAGTGTCTAATAACCCTAGTGCCCCACAACTTGTGGGGACTTTGACTCCTTCGACTAACAAGGAGGGTTATCATTAACACAACAATGGGGACTATTTCCCCGACTTAAAATGACTAACCTGGTCGATTTCTCTAGGATAGTCTAATAACCCTAGGGCCCCACAACTGTGGGGACTTTAACCCTTGACCAATAGGAGGGTTACCCACAATGACTTGACATGACTTGTTTACATTATAGAAACTTCCCAGAATAAACATCGGGGTATGAAATGACTCAAATACATTATAGACACATCCCATAATAAACATCGAGGTACAATACATAAGATATACGTATGAATACATTCTGAAGTTACAATTACATCAACACTCCCTCTTAACTAGGAAGCTATTCTCTTGACATAATTTATTAGCAAAAGTATTCTTCTCTGTATCATTGGGATGATCATTGAGTTCTCGTCATCTTCATCTTCAAGTCATCTTCATTTGGATCTGGATCATCATCACTGGATCTAGATCATCACTGGATCTGGATCATCATCACTGGATCTGGATCATCACTAGATCTGGATCACCATCACTGTATCTGGATCATCACTCGATCTGGATCATCACTGTTGGATCATCATCATGGGTGCTATCTCATGATTCTTCTCGTCACAGGAAGTTATATAGAGACAACCCTTTTTCATGCTGGTTGTAGGCCTAGCCTCCATGTAGGTCTTCTTCCAGCACTTATATCTGACCCTAAGTTAGAATGGCCCACCCAGCACTTATATCTGATCATGTAGGAACCAATCCTATAATCATATCAGAAAGGCACGCCCAACAATCACATTTGACCATGTGGGAACACCTCCCACAACCCTGTCAGAAAGGCCCAGCAATCACATCCGTCAACCAATGTCGAAAAGGCTCAGCACTTACACTCGGCCATGCAAGGAACCAATCCTCCATGCTGAAAGGCTCTGCACTTACATCTGACAACCAATGTTAGAAAGGCTTAGCACTTATATTTGGCCATGCAAGGAACCACTCCTTCATGCCGAAAGGGCTCTGCACTTACATCTGACAACCGATGTCAGAAGGGATCTGCACTCACATCTGATCATGTAGGAACCGATCCTACAGTCACATAAGAATGGCCCTCAGTCCAAAACTGAGCTTTCCTGGTAACTGAACAGGTGCCTCCATTCCAAGAATGGCATTCAGTGCTTATATTTGATCATGTAGGAAACAATCCTATAATCACATCAGAATGACTCAGCACTCACATTTGACAGGGAAGGAACTAATCCTCTCACCATGACAGAATGGCTCAGCCCTTACATCTGACCATGGAAGGAACCAATCCTCCCACCATGTCAGAATGGCTCTAGGTCTCATCATTTCCCCTTGGAGGGAACCTTAATCTGGAGAACACCAAGCTTCTCCCTGAAGTACTCAAACTTCACTTTGGCCATTTCTAGCATAGAATCACATCAGGGCTCATTACGTTCAAGGATAACCTGCGATCTTTGCGGGGATCGATTGCATTTGAGGACAACCTATAGGACCGTTTACATCTGAGCAACCTACGATCTTTTCCAGGATTTATGCTCAAACAACCTATCTCATCAGCTATGCTAGAAATCCCTCTTTCGAGAGATCTTGATCTGGATCACTACTCCTCTCTACATCATACAAAAAATGCAAGTCAGATCAACCAAATCAAATAGTAGTTTTCAAAAGAAACACACTACCTCCCAAATAGCAAGTGGCAACATCTTTTGCATCAGCTGTACTCAGTGCCATGCAGGACTCCATCCTGCCAAACCAAGAGATCACACCTGATCCCATACTGAAGTAGCACCCTGAAGTACTGTTCCTATCGATGGCATTGCCTACCTAATACGAATCCACGTAACCTTCCAGGTTAATCTTCTGATTTGCCTCATACTTGAGCCCATAATCAACTGTACCCCTTAGGTACCTTACTGCATGCTTTGCAACCATTAGGTGAACATGTCTCAATGTGTTCACAACAAAACAAATATCTGGTGTCGTATTCATCAAGTACATCAAGGAACCAATCATCTGACGATACATCATAGCATCAACCATCTATAATGAAGCATCACTCAATAGATTCAGGTTTGATGCCTTAGGTGTGGTCATGGCCTTGCATTCCATCATCCTAAACCTCTTCAGGTTCTCTACTACATACTTCCCTTGTCTAAGGAAGATTCCATCTGAATTCTGCCGCACCTCCATGCCTAGAAAATAGTGCATCGACACATCACAGGAGAATCACTGGTCTTTCGCCTTCAACCTTGAAGCAAAGGTTGGAATCCGCTTTACTCTCAGTAAAGCCTAGATTCATCAATAATCTATCCATCCTGTCGTACCTTGTTCAGGATCTTCTGCAGTCACTCCCTCTGAAGCATCATACTCCCTCAGTATTTCGTACTCTATGCACTGAAACATTCTGTACTGGAGTGACAAGTAGCTTCCTCTACTACTAATATTCTATGTATCCATCTAGGCTCACTCGATACCAAGATCCTCTATCTTTGAAAGCATTCTTGCACCCATCTGTGAGCTTGTCATCCTTTATAGGCTTTCATCTTCAACATGTAGCAATGGTTAATATCTTCATCAAGCTCCTCATGTATGTGTTATCCCGTGGGTGTCTTCTGAGCTCATACAAGTCCTTTCATTTGCACACATGATTCTGCCTATCATGTGTCTCAACTCCTACTGGCTACAAATGTCTCTTCATAGTTTATGCCTTCTTTTTGTGCTACGAATCTTTCCTTGTATCCCATGATGTTTCCATCGACTGCATGATGGAACTATGAACTTTCCTTCATGTATCGATACTGTATCCTAGACATCATTCTTCTTGAACTGGTCTTCCCTTTATTCTTGGTTACATGTTCATAGCTGGAAGGTTTTGTATCAATCATGTCGCTGCATTTGTCATATTATTCTTCATCTTGAATTGTCATCACTTGTTCTTCAGAACAAGTCTCATCCTTCTTTTCTTGTAGGCGATTATGTATGCAATTTTTCCTACAAGTCAAATGCATTTGTATGGTTAGAAACATTTCATAAGGAATATTCATACTGGAAATTTCTTATGCATAAATATATGATCATGCAACTACTTTAGCCAATACAACATTCATCCATATCTCACAGAAACTTTTCTAGATGCCTTCCATCTCTACCAGGACAATATTGAGATTGTGTACTAATGCAATATGTCAGCAAAGAGGTTTCATTCTAGATAAGTAGCAATGGAGAGTTGTATAGCACCATGAGCTACTTACCCATCAGATGCATATTAGTAGTATACTATCGTTAATGCAAACATTCTATCATGCATAATACATCAACTGAATATAAACAAATGCATAACAAAACAATATCATGAAATGACAATTGAATACTTATCTTTATCTGTTTCATGGGTAGACTCCTTCTTGAGCCTTTAGCTTCATCGTCTTCTTCATTCATAATAGCATTGTTTCTTATCCAAATGCTAAGATGGATAAGAGGTTCTTCAAGATTTGAGTTCTTCATATTCCTCATCGCTTGAGGGATATCTTGTTTGGATGGTGAGAGCTTGATCTTCAGTTGCTCCCATCTTCTTTTCTCTTATTATTAGTTGAGCTTCTTCTTGTGTGTGTTCTTCCTAGAGTTTGCTGAAAGTAGTCACTTCCTTCTGGCACACATTCTTCGAATGAATGAATCCCATGATCTTGGGAGGCCATTTAAGGTGGCTATAACCACTTTTGAATTCTTCACTTATTCTTTTACTGCTTCAATTTGTTCTTTGATTTGAGAGACCTTTGTAAAGTCTGACTGTATGGTCTCTGCATTTTGGATCTTCACATTCTCCAACTATTTTCTGAAATTCATATTCCGATTTATGTTCTTCCATTCAAATAGCTTGGTCAAGGAGTCAAACATCTCTGGTGTCTTTAGGAAAGACACTTGTGGTATAAGTTGATCCATGATTGAATCAACAATGATCTTCTTGGCCTTGACCAAGTTCTTCTAGTGTAATGTTTTGAGCCTCATCTCCCTCTGGAACTGGAACCTCTCTACTCATGTAGGTGTCTAATTCATTTTCTTCAAAGAGACAATATAATTCCATGTGTGGAAGTTTTCAACTTCACCAAGATTATCATCAAGCTTATGTGATAGATCACTTTGAAATGAGAAACTTAAATGCAAATAGCAAAATATTAAATCTTACCAATCTGAGGTGTCTGTCCTAGTTGCGGAGCTAGCTGATCTAGGGTTTGTCATAGAAACCCTAATTTTAAAAACTTGGAATCTTTCAGATTTTATTGGATAGAAAAATATATCTCTTCAAGTTGAGCTGTCCAATGTACTCTTTTTCTGAAAACAGTGGAGGGAAGCTCTCGGAACAAGAAGCCCTAGTTTTCCAATTTCTTCTGCAGAAATTTTTGTTACTGTTTCTATAGTATCTATGAAATTACTACTTTTCTGTGTCTAAAACGTTTCATTGAAGTAGCCTCACATGTCCCGATTCTAACACCATAGGTTTCATCAGAATTGGTTTCACCAATTGGAACTTATGATCATTTTACCAAGGTGACCTTTTATAGGACTGTTCAGAACTGCGATGTTGTACGAACTGCCATGTGTCACTGATTCATCTTTGGGGTATAAAATTTAGACCATAGAAAGTAAATTCCATTCCATTTCTGGATAATATTTTTAAATTTCATGTGGACCTTTTTATCCCAAGATATAGCAATTCTCCCCAGGTGGCCTGTTTAGAGATGAATCCTGAAAGAGGCTAGAACCCTAACTTGGAGGGATCATATATCCTAGAATATAAAGAATATGAGGCTGAATTTTGAACACAATGTAAATAAGGATTTTATCTTTAGCCATTGCAATTGTAAGATCCTGAACATTCGCCAATCTCGGGATATAGAAAATGTACCAAAACTTATCATTTTTAGTATTTTAGGGTTTTTCCAGCTCGGGGTCAGACTAGGGTTTGACTTTCCTGGAGTTATGCCCAACCAAAAATATTGATCCAGTTCTCTAAACTTATATTTTGATGAGGAGAGAAATCCTATTCTGGGCTCACTAAAAAATTCCTCTTCTGTAAGAAGCCCTAATTTCCTACATCGAAAATTGAAAATGCTCAGAATTGAATTCCGCTTCGACAGAAAGATGCGCCTTTCAATGGAGAGTCAGCCTAGCATACTTTTGCTGATGGATTGTGGAGAGAGACCCAAAAAGTAAGAATCCCTATCTTTTGTAGCTGCACAATGTCTTCTTCTCAGGTTAGCTCTGATTCCATGTCATATTTTTATCATTCAAGCTAGCATTATGATCTTAGGATCTTTAACTGAGAGAATAACATGCATAGCAATAAAACACTAGAGACAAGAGACAAAAATAATTTTCCTCGGGGAAACCATAAAGGATAAAACCCCACAACTTCCTTAGATATAGAATCAACACCAAAAGTAAAACCCAAAAACATAACGATGATCTCCTGATAGCAGTAGTCTCTCTCTCTGATCCTAGTTTCTTCTCTCTCACTCATGCGCCCCAATGAGTGAGTGTGTGTATGATAAATAGAGAGGATCACTCTCTATTTATATTCTTTCATTCACTTGAAACCCACTACAACATGTTGGGCTCACTTAACAATTACTTACTAGAGCCGACATCTCTAGGAGTGTCTAATAACCCTAGTGCCCCACAACTTGTGGGGACTTTGCCTCCTCTGACCAACAAGNGATGGGGACTATTGCCCCAAATTAAAATGAATCACCTAGGGTCAACTTCTCTAGGATAGTCTAATAACCGTAGGGCCCCACAACTGTGGGGAATTTAACCCTTGACCAATAGGAGGGTTACCCACAATGACTTGACATGACTTGTTTACAGTATAGAAACTTCCTGGAATAAACATCGGGGTATGACATGACTGAAATACATTACAAACAAATCCCAGAATAAACATTGAGGTAGAATACATAAGATATATGGATGAATACATTTTGAAGTTACAATTACATCAACGAAGATGTTACTTAGCATGGATCCACTTCCAGCGAGCCTGTTCAGTACCTTGACGAGTTTGATTCATATAATGATTTTAGTATGTGGAAGTCAGTTGGTACTAGAGTGTGTTAAGCCTGCTAAACACATAATTCAAATTTTTAGAGCGAACCTTATGAGTAACTTTATTTATTTATATATAATATCTTGGATTATAGATCATGTCAAAAGAGAATAATTTAAAGCTGTTCTTTGACCTTAGTCTATCTTCTTCATAAAGGATCACTCTTGGGTTACCTCCAAAAAATGCTTAAGAGACAAGTATTGATAATAAGTCTAGGATGAACTAGTAGTCCATAGGTGTAAGATAGAACTTTTGAAAACATGATCATTAGAGTAGGTCTTAAGAAACTATTCTAATGATAAATCAGAAATGTGCATGTCTAAATCAAATACCATAAAAGCATAAGGAATCATAGAAGAAAGTGAGTAGGAATAATATAAAGAACCCTTTAACTTTCATTATAAATTTCAGTTTGCAATAAAAGAGAAGGAGTTAGGATGTAGTATGAGTTCTTAGAGCACTTCCCTTTCCAAGTAATATTTCATGAGTTGTTATAGAGATAATGTTCTTGTAATCAAACCGCAAAACCACTTGTTAGATGATTCAATTTTATTCCCAACAAAAACATATGTACAGAAAAAAAAAGTCATATAAAATTTATCAAAATTAGGCAAAGGAAAAGAGTCTTCTTGTTTTATTTGACAAAATTCCATAAGCTGATTATAAAACTAAATTCCCTGTATAAATGCAGTCAGCTTGTTAAAAATGAATTTTATTTATTTGAAGAAACAAATATATATTTACATATATACATGAAGACAATCCCAAAATAATTTAAGAATCAAGAGAAGGAGGAATGACTTCCTCTTCAACCAGCTTCATCTCCTTTTGTTGTAAGACATTCTGCACAAAATCCTATTTAGATATTGGTTGATGGTAAAGTCTAAGTCTATGTCCATTTACGACAAAGGAAGTTTGCGAACCATCAATTGTCTTAATTTACACTAACCCATTATCGAAGGCTGTAACTACCTCATATGGACCCATCCAATGGGTAGTTAATTTTCCTTTGAAATTTTTATACGTTGAGTCGAATAGTAATGCCCAATCCTGATGTTAAACTTATTTTGTTTAATAAATTTATCATGCCATTTTTCCATTGATTTTGTATTAACAATGTTCTTTGGAGTGCATCTTGTTTAATCTCATCCAACTCATTAATCTGTAAAACCCGCTATTTTTGTGCCTCTTCCAAATCTATGCCTAATTGTACAGCCATATGAAACCTCTTCACTTGGAATTCAATATGTAAAATTACTTGTTTCCCATATACTAGTTCATAGGGTGTATGTCCAGTAGTGTTTATCCATGTTATTCTGTAGGCCCACAAGGCCTCTGGGAGTCTATCTAAACAGTCCTTATGATGTAGTTGAATGATTTTGGTTAAAAAAGCGGGCCAATACCTTATAGGTTGACTCTACCTGGCCATTAACTTGTGGGTGGTAGGGCGAGGACTTGCAATGTCGAATGCCATACTTTGTGGTAAGTTCTTTCATCAATTTGGAAGTGAATTGAGAACCTTGGTTAGTGAAAATTTCCCTAGGAACACCAAACCGAGTAAATATTTATTCATATATAAATTCTACCACAGATTTCTCTGTGGCTTGAAACAAAGCTTTAGATTCTACCCATTTGGTGACATAGTTTGTTCAAACCAGGATATACTTATTTTTGCAGTACATGGGAGAGATTGGTCCTACAAAATCAAGAGCCCATTTCTCAAAAGGCTCAATCATGACCTGAGACTGTAAGGGAATCTTGTCAGATGACGTAGGTCTACCCATTCTTTGGAAACTGTCACATCCTCTAACATAACTGGCAACTTACTTAAAAATTCTTGGCCAGTAATACCCAGAATGCAACACTTTGTATGATGTACTCTTGTCAAAAAAGTGTCCTCCACATGGCCCATCATGGCATGCATGGAGGATTTCTATCACCTCGTCCTCCCATACGCATCATCTAATAATAAGATCTGGGTTGGTATGAAAAAGGTCATTATCAACCCAAGAGTAGTTATAACTCTGGACTATAACTCGACATTTCTCATGTGGGGACAAGTGGTTTGGTAAATTCCTAGTTGCTAAATAATTAGCGATGTCTGCAAACCAAGGAGTTTGAACAGACACAACAAATAGATGCTCATCAGGGAAAGTATCATCAACAGGTTTAGCATCGTCATCATGTTGGATGCGAGAGAGGAAATCTGCTACTAAATTTTCTCTACCAGGTCGATCAACGATGGTGATGTTAAACTCTTGTAATAGAAGAAGCCACCGGGTCACCCTACCATTGTTAATTAGTTTATTCGTTAAGATTCTAATGGCAGATTGGTCAGTATGCACAAAAAATTCATATCCTGTAATGTAATGGAAAAATTTGTTGATAGCATAGACTATTTCCAAAAACTCTTTTTCAGTAACAGTGTCATTCAGTTTGACAAGAGTCAAATTCTTGCTAACAAAGTAGATGGCATAAGATGCTTGGACTTCCTTTTGACCTAGGACTCCTGCTATGGCCATATCAAAAGCATAAGTGGATATATGGAAAGGAAGGGATCAATTAGAACCCCTAAGTATTGGTGCCACTGAAAACTTAGCCTTTAAATCTTCAAAATCACTTTGACAGGATTCAATCCATTGGAATTCTACATCCTTCATAAGCAGCTTAAACATTGGTGCATCTATTTTAGTAAAATTTTCAATAAAACGTCGGTAGTAGCCTGCATGGCCAAGAAAAATACTTACCTCCTTTTGTGTTTTTGGAGAGGGGAGACCAAAAATTACTTCTATTTTAGCAGGGTCTACCTTGATCCCTTGTGAAGAGACATGATTCCCCAAGACTATACCTTCTGTTAATAACATTTTACATTTTTCGTGTCTAAGGGATAGGTTTGTCTCTTGACATTGGATCAGGACCTTTTCAAGATTATCAAGAGCCTCCTAAAAGGTACTACCATAGGCTGTAAAATCATCCATATACACTTCTACGCAGTCATGTATAATATCAACAAAAATTCCTAAGACTGCACGTTGAAAAGTGGCAGGTGCATTACATAGGACGAATGGAAAAACTCTATAGGCATATGTCCCCCAGGGGCATGTAAAAGTAGTCTTATCCTGATCCTCAGGTGCTATCAAGATCTGATTATATACACTATACCCATCGAGAAAAAAAAGTGTTGTTTCTGGATAGGGTATCTAGCACTTGGTCGATAAAGGGCAAGGGAAAATAGTGCTTAAGTGTATCCTTATTTAGTTCTCAGAAGTCAACACAAATACACCATTTTCATGTGAATTTATTTGGTACTACCACTAGAGGAGACAACTATTTACTGTCTGAAATTGGGTAGATGAAACCAACATTGAGAAGTTTTTACAACTCCTCCTTAACTATGTCCTTCAAAGCAGGGTTCATCCTCCTCTGAGGTTTCCTTATAGGTGGTATACTTGCATCCATGTAAATATCGTGAATACAAGTGTTAGGGTGTATACCCTTCATATCAGTGTACTCCCATGCAAATGCTCCAGCTTGAATACTAAGAACCTTGAGCAACTGCTCTTGTTAGTTTTCACTTAACCATGCTTTTATGTGTATAAATTTTCTAGGGCCGACCTCACAAGGTATGGTATAAGACCCTGTATCCTCCTCAATTGCAAAAACAAGCTGTATCTACAAATGTTGAGAGGGCCAAATTTTCCTGAAACTCATTTCCAAAAATTTGATCGAATTGAGCAAAAGACTGAGGGAAATATATACAATTTGTTAAGAAACAAATTGGTTTAACACATTCTCAGTAGTCTACTCCTGAAGTACCCAGGAGTAGTCACTAAGAAGGGAAAGGTCTTCAAAATTCTCATCCCCAAAAGAACAATCAAACCACCACAAGTTTTTAGTTACTGGTTGTGTGGGGGAGGGGGGGGGTATAAAACAAGTCTTTGCATAGAAAACCCATTAGAAATGGTCATTTCCCCATCCCTACATCCTATAAAGGCATTAGTAGTGACTAGCCATGGTCTCCCTAGGATAATAGGATGTCATTTAGAAGGATCCTTTGATTCTACAACCATAAAGTCAATGGGGTATTCCCATGAAGCCACAATAATATCATCCAACACTCCAACAGGTTTTACCGTGGTACGGTTTGCTAGTTCTAGGATTGAAAGGGTAGGTCGTAGAAATCGTCCCAACTCTAAAAATTTTAAAGCTGCGGTGGTCATCATATTAACAGTAAATCCTAGGTCGATAAGTGTATTTTCTATGAAAATATTAATTACAATAACAGTTACTACTGGGCTCCCTGGATTTGTATATTTTGCAACTCTAGACTGGTCTATCATACACTCAGACCACTCTCCTATAACACGAATTATGGGGGGGTCTTTCTGGTTCTTACCTAGGTGTTTGATACACAGTTCCTTTATTAATTTTCTATAAATTGGTATATCCTTAATATCCTGTAATAGAGAAATTTTGACACAAATATTTTTTAGTTCATTTATAATGTCGTACTCAGGATGAATCACAGGTTTTTCTATTGCTAGTCGTTCCGAAAATGGTGGGATTCTTTGTTCCCGAGTTGGTTCTTGTTGAGGATGGGTATGCATTGGAATCTTTGAAATATCCTCATCCTATAAAATGGCATCATCCATGACTTCATTGGGGTCTTCTTCTTCTTCATTCTTCTCACGAATGACGATTGATGACTTGGGATTGTCATTCACAACTCTTCTAGATCGTAATTGGATCTCGTGCATAGGTACAATTGAAATAACATAAGATGAAAGAGTTTGCAACTCAATGCTGTTGAGAGCTTGAGTTGGCTTATTTTTTGGGTTAGGTATCGGTTGTGCGGGTAATAATGTAGGTCATGGGGGGTTTGTATTCTGGAAATGATGAGGTTGTTGTGCAATAAGGGGAACTGGAGGTACAAACCTAGGAAACAATTGCTAAATATTGGGTGGGTACTGAGGATAAGGATGATTAGGTGCAGATATAGGTGGTGACTGGGGATATGCTTGTACCATCCATCCCTGTAGCCAATACTGATGCCGAGTAAAATGAGGAGGAGGAGGAGGGCACTGGGATGGTCAGTTCTGCCAACTTGAATTGTTCCATTGTTGAGGTTGTTGGTAGGGATGATAATAGGGTGGGGGCTGTGGTGAAAAATTATGATATGTTGGTTGGTCTCTAGGTTGCCAAGGAGGCCTCTGAGATGTTTCACCAATGTCCCCACTCTTATATATGGCTTGTAATGCAAGAAATGATAGGCAGTTCTCTGTTGTATGATCATTCATGCAAATGTGACATACAACGATATTGTTCAATGGGAATTCCCGTTGGGGATGCTTAGTCCTGCATCTTTGAAAGAAAATGCTCATTGGTGCATGCTCTTCCTCTTGCCTCTTTTTGGCTTGTAAAGCATCTAGTTGAGAACCCATTGCTCCTAAAATATCAGTTTTGAAGTTTTCCAATAGGTTTCCTAATTCTATCCTTGTGACTCCCCCAGAACTAGAGGTGTTCCCTTTTAGATTTCTATTGTAGGGATCCCGAAAATTTCTCCCGACTTCCCCCCTACTTCTAGAGTAATTTCTACACATCTCACCAATTTGTGCATTGGGTTTGTGGGAGATATCGCCATATTCCATGAGATTAAGGTTTTCTACCAGGTCTTCTGAGATCCCTTTAAGGAAGAGTGTTCGTACTGCATCTTCTCGAAGGTCATTATATTTAGACTTGTGTAATGTATAAATAAACCTTTCAAGATAATATTCTAAGCTCTCGTCTTCGATTTGCTGTACCTTGAAAATATTGTTTCGAGAGTCTCTAGGTTTGAAATACTCTTGATAATTCCATAAGAATACGGTTTTCATATCTTCCCAAGTTATGATACTATACTCTCCTAATCCCATGAACCATATTAAAGAAGAATCTTTTAGTGTAGCAGGGAAAAGTTTCAGTGTGTGAGCATCTTGTAGATAGTTATAGCTTCTACAAAGAATGTCAAAATCGAACAAAAATGTGTCTGGGTCTTCATTAATTTTCCCCTAGAAAGTAGGTAATGAGGAAGGAAGGATGTTATTCATATTTACATCCTGTACAGTGTCTAGGATAGGAAACATGATGGTATCCTCAGTTTGATTTTCTCCTTCTTCTTCGTCATTTCTAACCTTGTCATGATCTTCATTTTCTCCCCGACTCTCCATGTAGAGTTAATTTTTAAAGTAAGTGTACCTAGGAGGTTGCTTTCGAGGTGACAATCAGGTGTCCCAACATTCTTTTTCAGGAGATATCTTTCTCTGATGAGAGAAGTTGTTAGTCATGTATTTATTAGGTTCTACAAAGAGGGTAGGACCTACTATGGATGCCCCAATATGTGAAACAACTGTATTTATTGAGCTGCGAAAGAGAGATTTTACATGAGTGGGATCAATGAAATTGACAAAGTTTGGATCCCCTACTAGTGAAAAAGCTGTATTGTTAGGTTTTTGCAGTAGTGGAGGGTTGAGGGCTCCCAATGGTTGACCCTCTTGAACTTCCTCAGGAATGTGGTATTTAGAATTTCCTGCCAAGGTTTTTCTACCTTCTATGGTTCCTCTTGTAATATCTCCTGAAAGATTATCTTTAGGTTTCTAAGTAAAACTACTTCCTACGTGTGTCTTTCGATACCTTTTCGCTGAGTTAGTGGTTGGGGTGTTACACCCCTCATAAAGGTTAGTAGGAATTTTGACAAAGTTCTGAGAACTAGTTTTAACGTATCTACCTTTTGAATCTCTAGGTTTGTTCATGAAAAGCTAAACTAAATGAAAACCTACAATACTGCTATTACTGTTGGATTTGGAAGCACCTGTTATAACAGATGTGCAGGTTCTTACCTATCGTCTTACCGCTCCCCCGCAACCAGCCTATTGCTAAACTTCATAAGGGAATTCTACTTATTCTACCTTACAGAAAAACTCCCTGGCAACTGCGCCAAAGTGTTGGGTGTTATATTGTCTTAACAAATCACCAAATATTTAATTATCAACCAAGGTTTGTAAAATTTGAGTTGACACAAAATATACGCTAAGGTAGAAGGATACCTAGGGTGTCGTAGAAATATTTTAATAAAGAAAAGATCAAAAAATATTTCAAAATGAAAAACCGAGTCAAACTCCAGAAATCCAAGTACTGAGTCAATTATACTTGGACAAAGCCAATAGATTAGATCAGTAGTAATCTATACTACTCTACTCTATGAATAATAACTGAAAATATATATAAACAAGACTATTCTAAGAAACGAGATTTTGATCGGGAATAAACTTCTCTTTATAGGAAATCTATTATTTATTCAGCTTCTAGTCTAGGAATTAGAAAGGCTATAAACAAGTTCAGAATTCTAATTATATGGAAACAAGAGATTATATTATTTGAGTCAATATTATAGCTACTTAATATATCTAAGAAATTCAATAATTAAACTCTACATTCATTTAACCAATACACAACAACTAAGCTAAATTATCTAGTTCCATTCTCCTTGACGATTCTGAGGATATGTGTTCAATGTGTCAGGAACTGGAGAAGGCGTGTCAAAATGACTTTCAAAGGAAATAAGGAAACTGAACGAAATTAAGTCTAATTTAGCTTCTACAAATAGGTGTAAACTAAAGAGTGTCCAATTACAAGTGATAGTAAACATTGATATTTATTCTCTATCCATAAGCAAATGGTTCTAGTTGAAAAGAGGTGTTATTAACAACTGATTTATTAATCAAGAAACACGACTATTTTAATGATTACTTTGAAGTTGGAGGTATACTACTCTAGAGAGGTATAATCTAGAAGCAAGTAGAAAACTTAACAAATATATTTTATTTCTATTCTATGAACATCTTCAGTAACTACAGAATAAGGAGGACAAATCCTATACTAAAAATAATGACCAACCATAAAGAACTAATGTACTTTTTAGAGATTAAAATGAACAAGTTTAATTCTAAAATCAATCTAAATTAGAATAAAGTAAATCAAACTAAAAATGCAATTGACAAGCTCTTAAAATAGTAATCAATTAAGAAATCAGAGACAAAAGAATCAAAACTCGAAAACAAACTAAAGAAAAAATAAATGAAAGCTAAGAATCATTATGGAGCTTAATGGATACTTTATGTGGTTTGAAATAACTACTGGTTGACTACATAAAACAACACAATTCGAAAACTAAGAAAACTGAACTTTAAACAAGTATAAAACAAAACAGGAAATATTAAATTCCGAATGACAGTCCAAATGACAGTATGGAATGATATTTCAAATGGAAGTTCGGATGGCGAACAATAATGTAAATTATGAAATAACAACCTAAATGATCCTAACACCAGCAGGCTTATGCATATGAGGCTATAGCGCAGAAAAAGATAGTAACTAAGCTATTCAGCAATTGAAATAACAAAAGAGCACTTATGCTAATCTACCTCTAAGAAGAGAAGTCATTTCCTATTGTATAATAAAAAAAATTAAAAGATAAGTGCAATTAATCTACAGCTATAGAAGAATGAACAGAATTTAACCTAACTATGAACTAAGACTGAAACAGTAAACTAATTAAACTCTAGCTAATTGCAAATATGAAATTAGAGAACAAACTAACAGAAAGGCTGAAAACAACTATGCGCGACCGATGACTTCAATTCTAGAAATATAAACTGTGTTAAGAACAACACATAAATATATTAATAACAAAAAATACACGTTACGGGTGAGGAAGTAACATCAACTACAGGAAATCGAATTACATACATAAACTGGAAACGAAAAATACTTATCTGCAAAAGGAAATAACATAAATATACAAATGGAAGACCTCTGGTTGTTGAGTGGCCCTTCTCAGCAATAAGGGGTTTCTCTTAGATCAATCAATCACTCATGAAAACAAAGACATATATCCACAACTGAAAATAGAATTTTTATTAAACTGGAACAGAGTTTATAGAGTTTCTATGCCAACGACGACTACTAGCCTACTCTCATCATGAGAAATCATTTATATAGCTTTTACAATGGAGGAGCAGGTCGAACTTTTCAGTGGTCGACCGCTCTAAAGATAGACAGTCTTAACTGCTAAACAAACGACTGTATAACAAATTACGACAGCGCATAGGCTGTATTCCTATTTCTTTGGGAGTCGGTTCTCCTCACACGCACAACTAGCGTGTTGATATCTGTTGACGTGGGAAGATGATGCGGTGTCAGGATGAGCAAACATGAGCTCAAATATTCTATAGTAAGGACTCTCATACCAAGGGGATGCATGGACAACATAACAATGAAACCGTTCTCTGCTTTTAACACCCCGTCATATTCCAACCATCAAAGCCGCGGGTTGATTGGAGGGATATACGATGATCTGGATACAACTGTGCCTGTTTGGCGTGAATGTGTGTCTAATTGGAGGTTTTTTAAAAAACCATAACCTGCAAAATAATTCTATATACCAAACACATTTACAAATGTCACATAATTGTAAATAAAACCGTGAAATAATGAAAATTAACCAAGACTCGTATGATATTCAATTACATTCATACATGTGTTTAATTTATGGTATGAATGGCAGGAGATATGCTAAAAAGTGTCAAAATCTAATGTCGGCATAGCAAATAATCAACCAAAAATGATGAAAAAATCGGGATCAACACCCCCATAAATGGAAATACATTTAGAAACTAATTATCTAGAGAGCAATGAATGCAAACTTTGGACTTGAATATAATCTTACAAGTTACAAATAAAAATTGCTTACTTGGATGCATGTGCACAATAAATAACCAAATCTATGAGGGTAGACCCTTCAGCATCCAAATACGATGCAAACACATCATCAAAACCACCTGAAATTAACAAATAAATGCTCGGTTTTCCACTAGTGGCAAGGGATTTTTATGTTCTTTCTTTCACTGTAACATTTAGTTCCCACAACTTTTGAAGGTTCAAATGTTCCCACCTTATATTATTCTTCAAGAACAATACAATTCTAGAGTAACTACACAACTGCTAAATTGGAGTTTTGATAGAAAGAATACATGGAGGCCAGATCCCTTCTATTACCATAAAAGTAAATATTGCACAAATTTTCTGCAATATTGCATGAAACTTGGAAATATTTTTAAAAACTTCAGCCCTCCATGCAAACCAATAAAAAATATGACACCACGTGTGATGTGTCTTTACCAACAAATACCATATATCAGTTAGAGTCCATGCAATAATTCACAAGTTTAACAATTCAACATACGACAATATGAAAGTCCTAAAATGATAGCAAGCAACAACTATGATGAGCCCTCAAAGGCTTGATGTTCTATATAAAAGGTAATACAAAATAGGTTTAATGCTTGGTATTTCCTTAGAGAGTGGCACTCATATTAAAAAGTTCATCCTCTCTACAAGATGAAGTAGCTTTAGCTCTGCAGAAAGGTAAGCAGACCCACATTTATGTAATTAGAAATGGATTAGAGTCCAATTTTTTTGTTGGAAGTGCCCTCATTCACATGTATGGAAAATGCAAAGACTTTAGAGATAGATTCCAAATTGTTTGAGAGGATATCTGAAAGAATTGTGGTCTCATGCAATGATATGATTGTTGGTTGTAAGCTTAATGGGCATGCCAATGAAGCTGCAATATTATTTTCTCAAATTCTACTTGAAGGCATAAAACCTGATTCAATTACTATTGGGAGTGTTCTTCCATCTTTTCTACAATCATCTAATATGAAACAAGGTAAGAAGATTCATGGTTACATTGTTAGAAATGGATTTGATAAGGATTTTGTTGGGGGTACTGTCCTAATTGACACGTATGCCAAGTGTGGGAGAATAGAGGTTGCATGGCATATTTTTTTATCAATTGTGTCAAATAAATGTTGTTTCGTGCAGTGCGATGATTGCTGGCTATGTACAAAATGGACATGATTATGAAGCCTTGAAACTCTTCATGGACATGGAAGTGCAAGGAATTGAAACTGACCTAATTATTGTCTTGAGTGTTCTCTAGGCATGTGCCCATTTATTAGCTCTGGAAGAAGGTAAGCAGGTCCATGGTTACATAATTATAAATGAGATTGAATCATATATTGTTGTGGGTAATTCCCAAGTCTTTATTTATTTATGATTGAATGAGGGAGGCTCTTTAAGAGCTTTCCCAGGTCTTCCACCATAACATTGGAGTCACACTCCACCACCAGATTTCTCAAACCCAAAATCTTGGCAAAGTGGGGACTTTTCTCTATGATTTGAAGCTATGTGAAGTTGTTAGTATATTTTCCTCTCAAACTTTCAAAGAGGAAAAAAGGATCCCCATCTTGGATTATTCCTCGAGCACTAAATGGTCCATATTTCCTTGAGAGGATATTACCCTCAGGGAGGCCTTTTCTTTTAAACATTAAAACCACCATATTAATCACCTAGTGCTCTCTTATTCTTCTCTCTCAATTTGAGATTCTTTATCCTCTGTATACCAGTTTGCCTCTCAATGGTCCCTGTAATATTCTTATTAATTTTTTCCCGTAGGTATAGATCGCCATTTTCTATGGAAAATATTGGAAATTCTCTCTTTCCAAAGATATCCCCCACCACAAAACCTGATTAAAGGGATGATGCATGATTAAGGACTACTTTAAAAAAGGATAGAGCTCCAGTCGTACAAGTTATCTACAATTCTAGCCTTGGTATAGGTACAATCTTCTTAGGTTTCCTACCCCATTACCCCAACAATATTTAGAAACCTTATAGTGATTGGAGAGATGGTTTGATATTTCCAGAGGATTTCTACACTGAACACAACGAGGGAGACCAAAGTAGGCTTTCTTTTTGCAGTTTTCCTATGTTAAGATAGGATTTATTTCCATTGACTAGAGAAAGGATTCCACTTCTGGATAGATGTTGTCTACCCCATATTTAATCCCATGTCCTCAATAGTTCAAGTGTAAAGAGAACTTGTAGGCTTCGACAAAATATTTTTTGTCTCCTCTTTGGACCTATCTTAAAATATCAAGAATAACGTTTCTCTTAAGCATTCATAGGTCCAACAATAACCATATGGATTCTCTTGAAATAGAGTAGACTCCATTTGATCAACTATTTTGGACCTTACACGTTCTCTAGTAGGGTAACCTGCCACCAAAACCTAACTTCCTTGAATAGAATTCTCGGCATGACACATGACTTCCTCCTTCTCCAATGGAGTTAATTGGTGCCAAAAATCCTCATATAATCTCATTGTTCTCACATCCCCCATCCATAATATAAACCTTTTGAACTAATTCCAATCCAAGTGCCACCTTGAACTATTCCAAAGAAAAGAGCAAAGGATTTGCTCGTTGATTCCAGGGGTATACTTTCCTCTCCAAATTGGGCTTAGAGAGGTTCCTTATCTTTGATCCATCTCTATATAACCTCTCAGCCAAATCCTTTTATAATTAGCTTGATGTTTCATATTCCCATCCATCCCATTGTCTTGGGATATCATGTGTCTTTCCAGGCAACCGGATTTTTTTTTCTCTATAGATGAGTAGGTAGAGGGAAAATGTCACAACCAGAATGTCTCTTTGGAGTTGCTTGATTTCTTTAAGGACTTTCAAAGGATATTTAGGGTCAAGAAGAGATACAGGGATAAATTTCAAGATTGATTTGACTAATTGAATCTAACTATCCAAGGATAAATGTTTGGAAGTCTAGTTGTTTATATTTTCCCTTATCTTGTTGAGGAATGTCCCCCACGAAAGGTTTCATCTAGATATTTCAATCAAAGGGACTGCTAGGTAGATTTTGGTGGCAGATATCCCCTATGAAATAATTTTTTTGTTATGAATAATCCTTTGAACAACCATCCTAATGTTGAAGAAAATGATCATTGACTTTCCATTAATTAGGCTTCCAGAATCCAAAAGGAAAGTTCCTAACACATATGTAAAATCTATAACTTTACACACTAAAGCTTCATGCATAATCATTAATTCATCAACGAATTGGAGGTGCAAGAGCATTTAGTCATCAACAAATTGTAGGTGCAAGGGAGGGTTGGATGAAAACCTTAGACAAAGTGTAGGATTTTTCTCTTGATAGGGACCTTCTTACATCTTCAACCATTAAAATTAATGAAGAGGGGGGGGTGGGGGGGCAGGGTCATGTTAAAGAAGTGATTTCTTGAATTAAAAGCTACAGACGAGTCCCATTAATCATAGTTGAGAAGAAAGATGACTTTACCAAGTTATGGACCAAATTAATTGAGTTTTCCATGAAATAAAAGTCTCATATCATTTTGTTGATAAACTGTAGTTCAACCTATCACAAGCTCTCAACATTTTGATATTTATTACCATTCTTGGATTCTTGCTATGTTTGATTGAATGAATAGTATTTTGAGCCATATAATTCCATTAAGGATATCCCTTTCTCGTTGAAGCCTACATGTTCCTTAAAAGTGATTTTGTCTGTGATGGATTTTTAATTATTTTAATGTTGGGAATAATTATTTTAAAGTTGGGAATAAATATTTTAATTATTTTAATGTTGGTAACAATTATTTCAGGTCATTAAAGATCTATATGCACAATTGAGTCCAATACAACATTTAAGTGTTGCACATCATCCAAATAGACCTACTTTTCTTGATCATGTGTTCAAAATTACCGATAAGGTAAATTGCCGATCCCCTTTGTATTTTGATAGCTATATTATATACATTATGTTTATTTTGTACTCGGTGGTCATAAAATACATTTGAATTTTTTCCTTGTTAGTGGGTGGAGCTACATGGTGGTCGTGCTATATATGATGATTCGACTATTATGGCTAGTATTGGAAGCATAGATGGAATTATATTTATGTTCATAGGACACCAGAAAGGCCAAAAGACGAAGGAAAATATCCATCAAAATTTTACAATGCCTACTCCCCATGGGTATGTCTGCTAATACATGGAATAAGGTATAGACCACCATACACCATTGACCACTACTTATTTGAGGACGCAACACTAGGACTTTTACTTGGTTGTTCATCCCGGTCATTTTGCAATTAGGTGATTTAGTTCAACTAGGGTTTCTACTTGTATGTTCAATAAATATTAGTTCAATAAACAATAAATTCCACTGACATTGGGGTACATGAAGGGATTGGTGCTATTTATTGAATTCCAATCCCATACCCTCATACATGATAATATCCATTGAAAATGTTGCAATCCCATCAATCCTCAAGTTCCTACTACAAATTTTCCAAGTTTGATTGCAATTGGGTAAAAAGCAATGCAGAGTATCATAGCTTCCATTATTACAATGAATAAAAACTAAGAAAACCACAATCTTTATATTCCTCTATTAATTGAAGAAAAAATTGAAAACAAATCCTGAATGCCTTTGTAAACCATAAACTTCAACCACAAAGAGTAGTACTAGCAGTGTTTAATATTTATGCAAACTCATTGCATACAATGTCACTTATGACAATGGGTGATGTCAATTATCCTTAACGACTGTAGTTTGAGAAGTTGTTGTCACTTTGGACTCCAAAGTGACTGATACACCACAAGAGTGGGCTCATATAAGTAACTCCATTCAACCACAATTTGTTCCAAATGTTGTCAATATGCAAAGTTACAACAACTATGTTGTTGATCTTATTAATGCTCCAGAAGAGTAAACTAGCAATTCATTCAATTGATATAACTATTAAGTTCTTGGATTTAGGTTGCTTTATAGAAATAAAAAGGTCCCAACTCTTAATTTTTAACATGAATTCTTTGATGGTAAGATGACTTTTACTTTGTTATAGTTCCATTTTATCGTGGAGCTCAAACATAGTTGATTAGTTTCCTCAACTCATATGTTAAGCAACTAAGTGGGATGCTTGAGCGTACCTAATGCAGAAAATTCTTAAATTACATCAGAAACAGTTTGGCTCCTTTTGGTTGTCAACTCATTTGATTCATTAACTAACCAAAGATTCTAACTTCATATATTTCAGATTCATTATGTGCTTTTATAGTTGTTATTTCTAAATTGATGAACGTCAATACAAAATCGGGCATGACCATTGGGGCTACTTAAAATGAAAGAAAATTGTTTTAGGAGTTTGAAAGTGCATTACCTCTACAAATCCTATTAATTGTAAGTAGCATGGATCAACATATTAATCATAAGTAGCATGGATATTCACCTACAATAAGAGTAAAAGTAATGAGGGAATGAATTGCCAATGGACAGAAAAGTGCCAAGAGAAAACAAGACTCTCAGTGGTTTAGTTCCAGAAACCCAAATTCAACATCATCCAAAGCAACTTCATACATGTACTGTAGCTGCAGAAGCATCAGAACATTTTTGTTAACGAGTAGGTGTAGTTCCAAGATTTATTGAATGTAATTGGAGGCACCTTTCAACACATTTCCAAGTAGGTGGCCTTAATCAACAACCTTGGATGTCCTTTTCTCTAGTACCTCAGATGTTGCTAAGTTTCCAATTGTACACAAATGTGTATCATGGTTGAACTAAATCATAGCTTTCTTATGCTCACAAAAATTCAAAAGTAGACAGTGAAGGAAATTTACCTTGTATACAGTCATCAGAGATTAATTATTTGTAGGATATAGAAGCTCAACTTTTAGTCTTAAAATAAAATATTATCTAGTCCTGAAATGTTGTCATGTCATGACGTGGTTTTAGCTAAAAACCTTTCATATTCCAATTCCACAGCTTTATTATGATATACAGAAGAAAACATGCTAGAAGACGATGGAGGAGTAACCAAACCTCCCATTAATGAACCTTGTGATGGTGAATCAGAACATCCACTATATGATGGAATTGATGGCTGTACATAGCGCTGATATATAGTAATCCTAGCTTGGTTTGGAGAAAAATGGGTCATAGAATCAGCTGAATGGATATTTATTTTTGACATTGAGGAATCATTCACATTGCCTAGCAATAATTGAGATTTAGGTGGCCCTTGCATGCCATTAGACATTTCTGCAGAATGCAATGGCATCTGATAGGGGCCATATGTGCAATATGAAGTAGCTAGAAGATTGTTGAAAGTAGATCCCTACAAAGGACTGACACTATGGGATGTTATACATGAACCATTGTTATCAGAATAAGGATCATAAGAAAGTGATGATACATTCCTAGTTGGAGCACTCCATGTTGTCTGCGTATAATCACCGAAATGGATGGGAAATATTGGTGGTTTCTTATCAAAAGTATAAAGACCTTATGCAAGTCCCACTCCAGAGCCAGAAGGAAGCCTTCCTACCACTTTTACATCTAAATTTTTGCTTCCAACATGTAACCATTCATACGTGTAGTAGCTTGAACAACACAATGGATGTCATCAAATTTTACAAAACCATAACCTTTTCTTGAACCATTCACATGGTCCCTGATGACTTTGGATTCAACTATTCTACCAAAAGAAGAGAATAGATTAATCAACTAGTCTTCATCTATGGTAGGAGGCATACATCCCATGTGAACATTTGAGTTATAAGTTTTGTTACCATGACTATGTTCTGAATGAGGTCCCAAAACCATATGGGAAAAGGAAGGACTGTCAAAAATATATTCCACAATGACATGTGAAGCATATGGGCTGTATACATATGGACGAGTACATTGTATGGAAGAGGTCACAAATCCACCACCCTTGTTTATATCAGGTACTATGTAAGCACTTCCATCAGATATGTTTTCCAAGCCTTCCCCTTATCATGAAATATAACCGTATCTAAGACCCAGTGTTTGACTGGACTATCTTGGAAGCCCACACCCACTCTTTTCCAAATGTGCCTTCCTTATCTTGGGTCCTATTCCATATTTCCCGCTTTATGGATGTTGCAAGGCTCCAATATTGTCTATAATACCTAGTAATTGAGTGGATTGCCTTGGAATCCCAAACCCACTCTTTTCAATAGATACCTTCCTTATCTCAGGTTCCATTCAAACATTTACATTTTCTAGTTGTTCCATGCCTCCAGCTAACCATGAGATATAACTATCTGTAAGACCTAGTGATTGAGTGGTCCGTCCTGGAAGCCGATACCCACTCTTTTCAATAGACACCTTCCTAGGTAATATTCCAACATTTCAAATTTTTAGGTGTTCCAAGCCTCCAACTAACCATGGCTTATAATCCTTTTTAAAATCCAGTTATTGAGAGGATTGCATTGGAATCCTAGACCCCCTATTTTCCATCGATGCCCTCGTTATCTCAGGTATTATTCCAGTATTTCCATTTTTTGGGTGTTACAAGCCTCCTTCTTGAGCTAACCATGACAAATAATTGTCTGTACGATCCAGTGGCTGAATGGACTATCTTGGAATCCTAGATCCACTATTTTCCATAGATACTATTGATCGGCCTAGTCTAAGTTCAAAGCATAAATCATG
The DNA here is from genome assembly GCA_001517045.1 of Pseudotsuga menziesii. Lineage (NCBI taxonomy): Eukaryota > Viridiplantae > Streptophyta > Pinopsida > Pinales > Pinaceae > Pseudotsuga > Pseudotsuga menziesii. Next base: position 123,217 of record LPNX010394454.1, read on the forward strand.
GGGGTTAGTAGCATCCACGTTTGCACCTTCCAATGATACCTTCATTGGATTATTAATGGTTGAATTTTCATCACCACATGCCATTTTCATTACTGGACAATCCATTTTCCCATGACCTTCCTTCCCACATAATCGAAACTGCTTAGGAATTCAAAGTGTGCCTTTAATTTATCCAATTCCCTTAGTTGAGATAGTTTGTGTATATTGTTGCGTTCCTCTAAAGGAAAAATAAAATTTTCAACCATCCTGCAAGCCTTCTCGAGAGAGTTCTTATTATATTCTTCTACCAAAACATCCAGTTCTTCATTATCTGATGGCCTTGGCTTCTTTGATAACTTCTGGGCTCCTCTCCCTCTTAAATTTATCGAAGCCTCAGTTTCTTGCTCCATTTCTTTGTGTATTTCCATGGGTCCCCATGATAATCCCAATGAAGTTGTATCCAGGGTATTATTTAACAGGTACATACATTTTCTTGGATTTCTTACCAGCAGGTGGCTTGAAAGCAGGGAGTTTCTCACTCAACCTTGCATATATCATTTCTCTTTCCTGAAGAAGCTTTTCTTTGTCTCTAAACTCCCTTGTATTTATTCTAAAACCCAAGTTGTTATATTGAGTATCTGGTGATGGAGATATTTTACCCTCCTTTGATTCAACAATAAAATTTCCAGTCTAAAGTCTCTGATTGATAAGAGAGCGCTTAATACTTAGTTCCTACACTACAGGTTCTACATCAACTAACTTCTTCGTAAAATCTCGAAGTTCTATTTGACCTTGAATTGAAATTTTTGGTTCTTCTGCAACGCATCTTGATATTTTATTCTTACCACTACACTCACCTTAATTTTATAGCATTGAAATTTGTTGTTCTTTGGTATCCCATCTTGATCTCTTCTTCTTACCACTACATTTACCTTCATTTTCTACTCCTTTGATTAGATGGCTTTGGACTCATGGTCCTTTTGGAGTATAGTATGAACATAGATAACTATTAGTAACAAAATTGAGAATACATATCATCTTGGATACTTTTATAGCCCAAAATTACACATCTCTTCTTGTGACCACTTTCCCATGATTCCGTTGCATGTCGACACTTCCATGACGACACTTCATGAAAGTCACTGAAAAAACACCTATATTGGAGAACCTATATCTGAAGTTTTGTAACTCCATTTGACCTATTCTCTAAACTGTTAGAAAGGTATCTAAGTAAGATAAAACTTTCTAGAAGACACAAAAGTATGAAAATTACTAGAAGTACCCTTAAAATGAGAATCTTTGACCTATATGTGACATGTCATACATGGTACCTGCGTATTCCACTTTGTACAAGTGACTTGTTCTACATGGTACCTGCATATCCATTTGTGTACATGACTATTGACATTGAAAATCATGTATCCCTTTGTAAACACAACTATTATCACTGCAACCCACGTATATACGCTACTGTTGTCACTGCAACCCGCAGATATTTCATGTACATGTCAATATGGATGTTTCTTGAATTTTGGGTAGTTTGGGTGGTTATGCAACTGACTCCTTCAGTTGTAACTACTTTGTATTCAATTCTATCTCTTCAGAAACATATAAATAGAGGTAGACAGGTCCATGAGAGGGGACTTGAAATTTTGCATTTTTATGCTGGAGGAATTGGGATTCTCATTCCCCCCACCTTTCCCCTAGAATCTTTCTCCTTGTGTTGCAGAGCTTGGAGGCTGAGTTCCTTGGAGAAGAGAAGTAGCAGTACCAGATCAAGATTTCGTGAGGTTCCGAACTTGAAGAGAAGGTATATTTGTACTTCATTTCATGATTAATAAAGATGTGATGTCCTTCTTCTTCCCAAATAATTTTTCAATGCACGTGTTTGAATATCTGTTTTTATTATATGATGATGTATATCAACTTAGGGTTTCATGTCTTACTAAACATAATATCCTTTCATATAGTTTATTTGGTTTGAGGAAGGTATAACTTGTTTTGTAGGTCTCTTGAGGAAGAGGAGCAGGAGAAGGGATAGAAAAATATTGGACCATCCTTCTGTTAATTAGGTATGGACCCTACTTATCTCTAAATATTGCTTATATATCCCTGCATAACTATATGCATCTCTCTTTCAACCCCAGTACGTTGATGGCATCTTAAATCCTAGCCATAAGAAACTTTCCTTTACAATAGAGCTTGTGACTCCATTAGGGAGAGCCTTGCATGTTTGGGGTTTCTCTATCCTTCTTCTATTATTCTGCAAGGTTTCAGGTCCTTCTTGCCACTTAGAAACACCTCCCATGCCTTCCTAAAGTAGTGTTTTGAATTTTGGGGGGTTTTTTAGCACCCATACGCGAGTTTCAAACTCAACAGTTGCATGTATGGGATGTACATGTGACCTGCTACATTGTCAACCTACGTGTGACACATGACCTAGCAGTAGTACAACTCGTGTATGCCTCATAATTGGTGTTGTTTCCTTCTTTTTTTCGTTTAGTTGGCTATTTGAGGCTTATTTGGGAAGCCTTTTGGAGTCCTCTACAAGGTGCATGGCTCCAGTGAGTTAGTGTCATCCCTTTAGGGTGCTCTTTATCTAGGTGGTAAGTCCTTTTGTAGTAATAGGGTTTTCTCTTTTCTCATCCCCCCCACCCCCTTTGCTTGGTTTGATTTTTGGCCTATGTTTCTAGTCAGCCTTTGTTAGTGATATTTGTCTTAGTTCATAAGCTTGTTGGTGTTTGTGTCCTTCTTCTTTTGTTGGTTAAATTCACCATGCCAAAATAGTTGACTTGTTTCTTATGCAAGCCTCCCTTCCAAGTAGGGTTTATACTGACTTTAGGGCATTCTAGAGTCTGTTTGGTTTTTGTATAGCATAGTTTCTTTTTCTTTGTTCTTGTCATATGCATAATTGATCTTGTAGGTAGTTTTTATTTTACATTTATAAAAGAAAAATAACATATTTTTGTTTAATATGCATGTCGATTAGTGGTTTTTATTTAATGCACTGCATATCATTATTCTTGAAAAAATAAAAAGAAATTGTTCTTTTGTGGATTTCAAGTTTTCTATTTGAAAAAGAAAGAGAAACATTTTTTCTTTTTTGCATTTCATGTTCTCTTTTGTTTAGTCATTTTGTTTGACATTGAGTTAAAACACCATTGGTTTCACCTTTGCCACCCCCTTTGAGTAATTACTAGCCCTTTAAAATAAACGCTTAATATTTAAAATTTATTAGTAACTGTTTGTTTATAGGGATGCCACACATTAGTCTAGGTTAGTGTTTTGGGTTAGGGATATCTTAACTACCCAAAAATTCAAACTCAAACATAATGGCCTATCTTTTAGGAAATCCAACTTCGTTGAGAAAGACACCAGAAATCTCCTCTCACACAAGAGTCAAGCATGAGGTTGTGCAATACTGAACTGTTGGATATACCCCTCCACTTCTCAGTAAAGCATACAGCAAAGATCTTGCACGTTTTGGGACTCATCCAGTACATCCTCCCGACCCCATGCGGTGCCTTGTACTATTTGGGTTTCTGGCTGAGCTACCCTGTCCATGTGCATCGGCTAGACTGATGGCTGTTCAATTGGACTTTCTCTGCGATTTTGGTAGCCTTAGTGTCGTGTCTACTAGGAACTTACATAGGTGGCATTGGAAGGCTGTTTCCAGTGCACCTAGGGTAGACTTGTAAGGTAACCTCGGTAGACAATCTGGGAGGGCGGTTGGGTGATTCCAGTGCTTGCACCCAGAGGGATCTTCATGAGATTCCAAGTAACTACTCTCCTTCCTTTATTGGTTAGTTTTGGGCCCTCATCATCCTATAATTTCCTTTGGAAGGCATCTTTGTTTGCTTGGATTGATGCTTAGGTATTTTTTTCTAGTGGTGTGTTCTTTGTACTGTTGGTTTCCTGTCGATCTCAGAATTTGTCTTATTGTTTGAAACTATGGCTTGTTAGAATTTTATCATTTAATCAATGTGATCTAGGATCTTATCTAAGAGAATAACATGCACAACAATAATCACCAGAGAGAAGAGAGACAATATGTTTCCTCATGGAAACCATAAAGGAGAAAACCCCACAGCTTCCTTAGAGATAGAATGAGAACCAAATAGAAAAAGTAGAACTCAAGAGTACAAAGATGATCTCTGACAGCTGTTATCTCTCTCACTTGTGCAAGCTACTTCTCTCTCACTCATGTGTCATTGTTGAGTGAGTGTGTATCAAAATAGAGAGTCTCACTCTCTATTTATACTTAATTTTCACTTGAAAATTATCCTACAGGGTTGAATTATCTAGGAGAGTCTAATAACCCTAATATAACTCAACTATGGGGTCTAATTCCCCGACTTACAATGGAGGGTTAACCTCAATGACTTTACACAAATTAATTATATTAATGACTCTCTCGATTGGAGGAACAAACATCTCCGTTGAGGTACAATGAAATACAATGAGAAATATACAAGTGAATACATTCCGAAGTTACAAATACATCAACATGCCCTATTAACTAGGAATGTATTCTCTTGACACAGTTCATAAGCACAAATATTCATCACTGGATCATCATAACTGTTGCCACTATCTCAAGCAAATCGTGCTATCTCTCAAATATAATCGTCATAGGAAGTTCTACAGAGCCAACTGTTTTTCATGCTGTATGTAGGCCTAACCTCCATGTAGGTTTTCATCGGCAAAGCCAACCCTTTTTCATGTTGGATGTAGGTCTACATTGCCATCCCTTGTTGGGCTATAGGGCAGAACCGGGCTTTATACCATTAACTTCGCACCAACAAAAGACCCACAGTGTTGGCCCTTTCGGCAACAACCTGCGAATAGGTTGTAGTCTCACCCAAAACAGCTATGGGGTGCCGCAGAATTAGGTTTCTGGAAGCAGAAGAGGGATATTACTGTACCTTTAGCTTCTAACAATTATAATCATAAAATACAGAGCTTTAATAGTTACTTATTTAGCTTCGCGATTAGATAAACAAACAGTGCCTTGCTTAACCCTTTACTGGGAATTCCAGCGAAGTTAATATTTAGCAGTGATCTTACTTATCAGTTATATATTTATCAATGCATAAAAGAACGTAAAAACAACACAACAAAAACCACAACACACGATATAACGTGGTTCACCCCCAGTTTAGGGGTTACATCCACATAACTGTGTTTTATTCAACTCTTTACAAAAACCATAGTTCTGATCTGCACACTCAGCTGCAGATCCCTTCAAGTCCTCAAAGCCGTGCACACAGCTGCAGGCCTCTGTGCACACAGCTGCAGATTTACTTAATCACCCAAAAACCCTCTGCACACACAGCTGCAGACGTCGTCCACGCACACAGCTGGGACTTAACCTTCTTACAAACAAGCCTTAGCTTCACATCAATTCATCTTACATCAAAAGCCTAAACTGACTTCTTTACAAGAGTGCTTATTTATAGTGCACTTATTACAAAACCATGGGCTTAAACCATGGGCACCTCGAACCCTAAACCCTGGACTTAAACCATGGGTTTATTACAAAAAGAAGGTGTTTACTCAACCTCGACACCCGTAAGACTGTTTTGAGTCGTAACTCCGCTTACAACTTCCAAAAAACCACGGAGTTACCACAATTAGGGACCGTTAAGGTGCATGCCCCAACAGGCCCCTAAGACTCACCATTGTCTCGTCCTGAGACACTCTGCTGTCTTTCAGGTGGGAGAACTTTGTTGGCGAAGATAGTGAATTGCTTGTTGAGGCCGCGCATGATATTGTCGGCTGCTTGCTCCTTCTCCACCAACTCCTGCAATGCTGTCGTTGAGGCTTCACTAGCCTTTTCTCATGCAAATGCATCGTACTCCTTAAGAACTGTGAGCTAGCTGTCCATAGCAGTACTCAATTCTAAGGCCTCGTTGACAAGGGGTTGCATATCATTTTCCAGCAGTGTTGCTTTTGTTTTGTACGACTCAATCTCCTGCTGGAGTTCCTTTCTTGTTTTACCTTAAGCATTTTCTGGATAGGGGGCAGGGTCTTAATTTCCACTTTTACTGTGTCCAACTCTGCTTGTCACTGCTTGATGGTTTCCTGCAGCTTCTGTACTTCGGGGTTTTCCTGCAGTGTTGTCCAGGCGTCGACGCTTTCTTCTAGCAACTTGGCTGCACTGCCAACGATATCTAAGATTTTTGCTGCTGAGGTCTGAATGTCTGCGCGGTGCTACTCTCTGACCTCTGGTGGGATTTCTGGGATAATGCAGAGTTGAAGCTCTGCGATCTGAGCCTCATGCTTTGCTTTAAGCTTCTCTATTTCAATGCGAGACTATTGTGCGCAGTCTTTTAGTTTGGTGATTCTTTGCTCCAGTTCTTCCTCATTCTGGATGTCGAAGTCAGGAAGACTTCGACACACCTCCTCCAATACTCGTGCCAATGTGACCTGCTTACGTTCTGCGTCGCTCTTTCTCTGCTCCGCTTCCTCCAGCTGTGCTATGAGGCTATTGTTCTGCTTCCTGGTATTTTCCAACAGTATTTGTGAGTGGTGGTCTTGGGCTTCGATTTCCTTCACGATGGCTGACTGATAGAGATGTAATTCCATCATGGACATCTTAGTGTAATCTATTCCAACTATCATGCTCATCTCGGTGCGAGATGCTATGTCGGTTATGATGAGTGCGACACTTGAGACTTGTCCCCGGTGTTCTCTAACCGGCCATTGTGTTGTGTCTGGCTACGCAGGTACTGGGGCACTACTTGCTGCAGCGACCATCACTGATTTTGCTGCTAACTCGTTCAGCTCCAAGATTTGATTTGTTACATCAGTGATGGCATCAAGATGCGTGTTTGCAAACTCTGACCATTTCTTGGTGAGAACTTCTGTGGATTTCGACAGAGCCTGATTAAGCTCTTCACTTATCAGGGTAGGCTCTTCGTCGATATTCTTGTCTTTTGACGCTTTCATTTTCTTTCAGGATTGAAGTTTGGTCACTTCTTCGGCCTCTGGTGAGTTGCACTTATTTGGTCGATTAGGGTCTGAGATAGTTTTGAACAACTCCTCTTCTTCTCCTTGATCTCCACCATCTCCACCTTGGTCGGTTTCACTCTGCTGCGACTCAGTTTGCTCTTCGCTGTCCTCTGGGGGATCTTGCTGCTGCGTCTGACTAGGGCCAGCACCCACATTGGTGATCGGAGGGATTGGGATGTTGGACTTTGTTCCTTCGTTCTTTAGCCATTCAGCCGGCCACTGCTGAATTACCGCGAGGATATTGTCTTTGGTCACCACATATGGCAACTTCCAGCATGCCTTCTTCTAATCTGCGCGGGCCTAGATAAAGACATTGTGCATGTCGGCCCTGAAGTTGGCCACTCCATCATATTGAGAGAATAGATCATTACTGAGCCACCGGGTCTTAGCAATCTCATATGAGATACTCATGGTGTAAAAGGAGAACACAGTGTTCATCATCTGTTGGGATGCTTTGTCCTGCGACACCCAGAGTGATGTGTACCTCGCTGCACCTGACATGCTTGGAGGTACATCAATAAACTGCGCCTCGGTGGGCTCTTTCCACCTGATCAGGGCAATAAGTACGATCAGCCATGAATAATGAAAGGGTCTACCTTTTTCCTGCGCGTCACGGGCATCTTCAAGAAATTCCTTAGCGATGTATGCTGCCCAGTTGTAGATGTAGCCTTCCACACAGTTCGCAACAATACTTACAATCGGGGCAGGCACTTCATATGGTCTGCACTTTCTCATCAATTTGTAGGTTAAGAGTTCAGCTGTGAAGTGAATGTTGTGATGTTGAATGGCCGAGGTTTGATACCCTCGCTTCCCTTTCTTCAGCCCAAAGCATTCCTTCATGCTATGTGCTAGCTTCACATCTTCATGCTTTCCCAAAAACTCAATGCTAGGGTCAGGTCCTTCCTTCGGCAGGCCCGTAATCTGGTGAATGAGTTCTCCATTGATAGTGATTTTCTGGTTTCTGATCCATAGGTTTTGTTTTTGCCAGAAATTGTTTCTAAGGCCAGAGAAACAAGCCAACACAATCTCAAATAAAACTTGATAAAACAAAGTAGGTTTTAGGTTTTTTGGAAAATTTTAGTGGTTGTAAACTTTTGGGGAAAGATAGGGAATGCACTCATGAGCAAAGTAATAACTAAATCATAAACAAAATAATACAAAGATGCATAATACATTCAACAAGATCCAACAGAACACAGTATTGAAGTTCATTCATAAAAGACAAGCATCACCAGCATATAAACATAAACCAGTAATGAGTATATCAATTAAGCAGCTAGACAAGCTGAACAATGAAACCAACACAGAAACTGAAGGGTAAAAGTGTCATATATCTCATAATTTCATCATCAAATTCATACAAGAGCTTTGATACTTAACTCATGAACAAGTCTGCAGACCTCCTGAAACTATCCCAAAAATTGAACCCTTCTTCAGTCCCTTTGTCCCTATTTTATAATTACAAATAAGTAGTTCTATCTCCCCTTCATTAGTTTGAAATTTAAACTACCCAGCAGTTACATTAACTAACTAACTCAACTAATTGACTAAAAATAGCAAATCGGATTCCTGGCAAATATGGCGAATTTCTGAAAAATAGGTGTCAAATAAGCTTCCATATTTTCTCAATTGGTGACACCTGTGTAAAAAATGAGAGAGGTTTTTGTAAATGGGTCCGTGATGGAAAAAAAATTCTCTTGTTTTTAAAAAATTCATCTCCAGTCAATCAGAATCTGCCCAGCAAACTGAACACTAAAACAGGAAAATATTAAATATTTAAAATCCTTGAAAAATAGGCTTCAAAGATTAAACTGAATATTTCAAACCTTGATAGATTTTGCAAAACGGAGAGAGGTTTTTGTATATGGGTATATTATAAACAAAATCCTCTTTTGGTTTTCAAAAATTCCTCTTCATTAGCTCTTGGTCGGCATTTTACTTCAATAACCCAAAACAGGAAAAAATGAGCAGAATTCTCAGTGATCTGTGCATTTCACTGTAAACTGGATGCTGCTTTACTGTTATATATCTCCATAAGTGTTTACCAACAGAACAAATAACTTCCAACATGCTCTGCAAAATATAATTCATGTGTTTCCAAGCCTGCATGATTATGAATATTCAATTTGAGGTTATTGTTCATTTGAGCTGGCCACAGATTTCCTCCAGAGAAAAATTGAGTTTGCAGAGCTGTGAAAATTCTGCCTTCTAAGATGCCCAGTACATCTTGCAATGTATCTTCATAAACACTAGCACACTAGCAGTGCTACACCCCAAAATTTCATGCACTTTCAACTCCATTTATAGATCATCTTTGGCTAATAGAGGGATTCATGATTTTAGCACAGCAGCCTTATCATCTGTAGAACTTGTTGAGAAGTATTATAATGACAGAAAACACCATGCTGCTAGTGCTATCATGCTCTCCATAGCCTTTCCAGATTGCAAATGAGCATTTGGGCCTGTAAAACAATCTGAAATGTAATCTCCATGCATCAAGAGAAGCAAATTGCACCCTACAACCTATTGCTATTTAGGCCTCAGTTGTCAAAGACTCAAAACACCTTATTCTTCTTCCAGCTTCAGCCCACATGTATTACCTGCACCATTAAAATCAATAAACATCCACCAATTGAACCATCATTGAACAATAGTAATTCTAGAGGTCTGACAGATAATGTAAGCACCATGCACAGATTCTAAAAGCTTATGAGAGTAACTCTCAGTTACTGCCAAGAATAGCCCAATTAATTCCTATTAGTCTGGGCCATTCCTTTGATGACATCATTAATCTCAGTATAGGTGACTTCACAGAGACAGATGGATCTATAGGCACTTCTTTGGAATTGGACACAAATTATGGGAAGCTCTTGTATTTCAGCTTTTTGATCAGGCTAGCTCTCTTTCTTCTGTGTCTTTGCTCATTTAGACTTAACATTCAACCCAAATCTAGAGGGAGTCGAAAATACTTCTTTAAGGTTCACACCCTCAGGTAAAGGTGCATCTTTAACAGGAGATTTGAAGGATCTAAATGCACTTGCACCAATCGAAGGTACTATAATCAGAACTTCATCTATAACAAGAAACTTGTAATAACTGTCTTTCATTAATTCCAGTAAGGCATCTCTTGCTTCTCGTCTCACAACCTTTGATGGATTTTTAGTGTCTTTCAAGATTTTTGCTCATAGCTAAATTTTCCAAGACTCCAGCTGCTGCCTCCTTTACCCCAACTTTGTCATCACTAAGTGCCTAAATAAGGGATGACAGAAGTTCTGAATTTGCCATTTTTGCTCTGAGATTCTCATCAACTGAAAAATTCCAAAGGACACAAATACTTTTCTCTTTTACCTCTGGGGATAAAGAACGTCCAGTTAACAAACCAACAATTTCCTCAACTGCTCCAGCTTTGGCAACTAGTGTCCTATAGGAATTGATTCAAGAAATATTTCGAAAAAGGTCTGCAGCTGCTTCTGCAATTGAAGGCATATCTGATGAAAGAAGACTGATAGTCAGAATAACACTACCATCAAACTTGGCAATATCATCAACAAACTGTTTGCCTCCATTTGAATGTTTACAAAGTATCTTGATTGCTTGATCCCTGGTTCTAAATTTCCTTGCTGAAAGTTCATCTAGAACACCCTCTGATTCAGTTCTTTTTACCTCTGCAGTTGTATCTTCTGAGTTCATGATACCAGTAATTCAGGGATCGCTCAAGATTTAATCATGACTTTCACTTCTTCACCGGTTTGTGCTAGCCAGGCCAATATGGTGACAACCTTTTCTTTAAGTTTATTGGAGAAGACATCTTCCTTCCGAATATATACCAAGAAATCCATGGCACCATGTGATTCTATTGATATGCACACTTTATAGCTCAGAGAAAGCCTCTCCAAAACAAATGCTGCAGCAACTTTTAGGGCCTCATCTTTGTGTTTAAGGAATTGTACAAGGTGTGGAATTGTTCTAGCCTCCTGTATTGCATTTAGCACTTCTTCATTGATGGAAATGTCAGCAATTGAATATGCAGCCCATTCAACAGCTGACAAATCATCAAGAACAAGTATAAAAACTAAGTGAGCAATCCCATCCCATCATGGCATAATAGTAACCCTCGGTTCTGATGCAATCCACAGATGAGGTTTGGTTCCTTTTTTCCTTTTTAAAACTCCACATTGTGCAAGGAAATGTTGCTGTCCTTGCACCTCTATTGCCATCCTTGATGTTTCATCAAGTTCATGCCCAATCCAATCAGCTTCTGGCAGATACTCAGACAAGGTATTTTTTATGCGCTGCTGTAGATGCTTAAAATCATTGCCTGAGCTGTCAGATTGTCCACCAATGGTCCATTCATTGTAGACTTGAATTCATGATCCTTTTTATCAGTATTTGAGGGGATAATAAGGATCTGATCCTCAGTTTCATCATCTCTGTCATAATCTGGAGAAAACCGAAATTCCTCTGCAACGGCAAATTCCAGATTTTTAGGCAATGTGTCTCCACCTCAGTGTTCACCAACTTCGTAACCTTTAGTTTGAGAATCTCTTGCCGGAAATCGTGCCCCATTCCACGGTCTGTCACGATTTTGCCATAAAGCGTCATACAGTTGCGAGACAGTTGCCGGAATCTCCCTCACATGAGACTGATGCCTGTTTACATGAAAAAAAACTTGGCAAAACACATATAAAATGTGACCAATGATTTATTTAACACTTCCCTAGCGAAATCCCCAAAAAATCGGACTGAAAAATGACCATTCTAGCAAAAAACGATTTTCTTGTAGCACCGCATTGTAATTTTTTTGCAGTTGCGCTACAAGAATAATTTAAAACCAATTTTGGCACTATTTTAATCCTTTTTTCTGCTTTGAATGAGGTTTAAGTGATAAACTATGATCATAATGTTACTTGTGAACCCATTATTCAATAATATGACCTTTAACACCCTTCAAGAGCTAAGAAAACAAACTTAATAAAACATATCTAAGCAAAAATCCAAATTTCAATTAAAACAAAAAATTCTACTAAAGTAAGAAAATAAGAAAATTGAAGCATATGAGCAAACTAAAGATAAAATCACAATCAAAATATAAAATTAAAGGAAACAAATTCATGACTTAATAGGTTCCCATCATGTACCAATGCCAATAATTGTTTGACCACCATGGTTACCTATGTGTTGCGTCCAAAGTGGGGCACATCGAGCATCTTCAACAAACCAGCTTTGTCCAAGCTAGCAGCCCACTGTTTTACTTCTAATAATGTCGCTCCAGTCTCCTGATAGCAAACAGAGTGTAAGTATGTCCCAGGTACGAACTGTGGAAATTTCCCATGATCATTTGTATTGTGGTTGGCGTACTTGAGCCGGTTTATTTTCCCTGTCATTGTCCCGACCAAGTGCACACCTGGTGGCAGTGAAGGGGTGCGTAATGTGAACTTCTTTGTCCATCGAGGGAGCTGAACTCCTGGTCGAACTGGTGGAAGATATGGTGGATGCTACGGTGCAATGTTCTCATCTTCTTCAAACGGGACCTCTGCTGAGACGGATGGATTCATCTCAGGATCCTCTGGTGTTTTCCCTGATTGCTAGTGTTTGTCTTTGTTCCGCTTCGAACGAACTTCAGGTTTAAATTTTTTTCTGGTAGAGCGTGTCTGCATTGGCTGGGTCGGTGCTAGGGGAGTCTCTTCATGGGTTGCAGACGCAGGTGGGTGGCTGAAAAGATGCGGCAGACCCTCCTATTCAAATTCTCTCACTAAATTCTAAAGCTCGCTATCCGCTGACATGGATGCAATTGTAAAACTCAAGAAATTGCAGAATGCCAACATCACGGATGTGGGCGTCTTCTTATAGAATCCATCCACGACATCTGTCATAACTGTGCATTGATGATACCAAATCTGACAGAGATCTTGTCCAAACGGTGGTAGATTTTCCAAGATCTCATTAATACAGGCAGTAAATACAGGTAGCGTACCGGCACCGCCAATTTTGATTTCTTCCAATGGTCATATTTTAAGCTTCGACACATCTGTCCTTCTTTTGCACCAGCAGTGACTCTGGCTGCGCCAAAATAAGGATATTCAACATTTCCTGATACCAGCTTCAACCTGGCTTCGAACTTCAACCCATGACAGAATGTCTTCCACCACCTCAATAATTCTTTCCACTGTTGAGAACCCTGTCAGAGATAGGTCCTGATATGCATGGAGAAGTTGGGTTACTTTGCTCACCATTTCATCATCCCAATAATCTCCACTAGTAGTGTACTTAGGGTTTTCTTCTGACCCAATGTTTACGGTCCGCATCTTCAGGGGCTGAGTCACTTTAGGTGCTTCAACTGTTGGTCCATGTACTTTGCAGTGTCCTTTTGACTTAGGAATGTTAATGGTGCGCGGATCGTCATCCTCGTCAATTGCGAGGTTATAACATTCTACTGCATTGGCTTCTTGTGCCTTCCAATCAAGTTGGTATTCTGCTAATTCTTGATCATCAAATAATTTAGTATGGATCAACCTAACAACTGCGTCCAAAGCAGGAGAAACCTCATTAATAGAAAATGTCAGCACAAAACTATCAACAAGACAATCCCAACTTACAGTACCGTGGAGAAGCTCGACCTCCGCATACCAGTTCTTTGCTATAGGTTCCAAGGTGTGCACAAACCTATGTACCCATTCTTCACGAGGTACATGCTTCCATGCCTCGTAACATTGCTCCAAATGTCCCTGAGGACTAGTCTTACCATTAAACCTGCTTCGCACCTCCTGAGGTTGGTCCCTGAATCTTAGGCAAAGGGACTTTTGGCATGCTTCCCAAGTATGAATGTACTTTTTGTGACCATTCCACCATCTAGCTGCTGTGGCTTTGAATGCTGAATCCAGAGTCTCCATTTTCTGTGAGTCTGGTACCTGCTCTGAGAATTGCACAATAAACTCCTCTGGGTCTGTCGAACCATCAAAAACAGATAAGGTTCTTGTCTGTGAGCTAAGCCATTTGAGAGACTTGGTAATTCTGGCACATCGATGGCCATGTAGCTCATACAGTCTATTCTGCCAATTCTCTAGGCCATCATCTGAATCTGTCATGCAACAGCTGTCACACTGCCAATCCATGATACCTTTGGCAGTAGGATCAACATAATCTTCTTCCTTCGCTGTGATATTGTAGATGTAGTCCAAAACATCCTGGTCTTCATCTCGTATTGGCTCTGTGTATCTCTCTCCTTGAGAAGGATCCAATGGGACTATGACTCTCAGTCCTTTCCCTTCAAAAGTCATCTGTCTCTTCTTCAGGTTGATTACTGCATCATTATCTATTGCCCATTCAATGCCTAGTAGTGCTAGATAGGGGTTGCTGTCATCAATTATTTCAATTACCTCAAAGTCTGCTAAGGTATTGACTCCATCAATATCTATTGATACACTAGGGAGTCTTCCTAGGGGCACAATCTTCTGCTGATTGGCTAATCTCAACTATATAGGGGACCATTCCAGAGTAGGTTTTCCCATTTGTTCCCATGTCTGCTTAGTTAAGACATTTACTTCTGATCCTAGGTCCAGGATGACATTAGTCATGTCATATTCTCCTATCTGAGCATTCAATCTCATTTCCCTACCAGTTCTTCTGACTCTATGAACAGTTTTTTCCTTACCAGAACTTCGCTGAGGTTCGGAAGAAGCAATAACTTTCTGCAACTCATTTAAAGCATTCTGATTTCTCAGGAGCTTCATACAACTCTGTAAAAAGGAGGACAGTGTACTTACTTTATCTGTCGAAGCTTCTTGTGGCTGCGACTGCTGTTGAGGTTGTTGCGCAGGTACTACTGATGTGTTGGGGTCAGCAAAGTCTCTCTTGGCTTCCATAAATGTCTCTTTTTCTCTTTTGACATCAAATGCAGGGATTTTTTCTGGGGCCTTCCGAACCCAAGCCTCGGCAGGCTGTTTCTCCTTGTTCTACACTTCCATCGTAGCTCCACTTCTGGTAAAAACATTAATGGCTGGGACAAGTCATTTCTCCACAGCAATCAGCTGAATATTCTAAGTAGGGGCACTATTTCTTTCTTGAATCTTCGTTATCAGTTGCGGGCATTGCTCAATCACATGGTCGACAACTCTGCAATATCGACATGTCGTAGTTGGGTTCCGACAGTCTCTAGCGAGATGTCCTGCCTGGTTACAGTTATAGCACATAACCTGGCCTCGACCTCTGCCAGCCATACCACCACGACCATGACCTCCAAAAGCTCTGCGACCCGATGTACTACCACGGTAACCATATCCATCATTTTCTTGGCCATCATTTTGTACCCGATAAGCCTTGTAAGTTCGTTCTCTCATGAGGTCAAAGCTGTGACACTCATCTTTGTTGTGTCCCACTGATTTACAGAACTTACAATAAGGGTTCTTAGGGACTTGCACATACCTCTGCAGAAGATAGCAGTCTTCAGGTCGATGCTGGCCAGTGGTCCTACAGATCTCACAATATAGAACACTAGGGCTGAACGGGTTTGGTGCACCAGAATTCAGGAAATTTCTTACCGCAGGGCACTGTTCCTTGTCGTGACCCTCTGTCCTACATCGTGTACACCAAACCTCTTCACGAATAGCTTTCCCTTTTTTCGTATCGCGAAGCTCCAGAGCCATCGCTGCCAACTGCGCTTGTATTTGAGCGATACCAAAATTATCTTCGACAGGGGCTGTTTCCAGCTTCATAGTGATTTCCAAGGCCGCCTGTTGATCCGCAACCTTCTGTTGCATGAGTGGAGTCCTGATGTGTGGTAACAGAGCTGCAATGAACCATTCCTTATGCTGCGCTGGTCCAATGGTGAAACTAACTTGATCTAGCAGAACTTTGAACCTCTGATCGAAGTCCCACACTGATTCTCCTCGCCTCTGCTGGATTTCCTTTAGTTTAGTGATACACTGCTACTCTGATTTAGGCTTCTTAAATTCCTTTATCATTGCTGCTTTTATATCAGCCAAGACATGGTTCTGAGTGCTGGAAAACTTCATGAACCAGGTCAGAGCACGGTCTCTAAAAGAAGTAACCAGCTGCACTCTTTTTGTATCTTGATCCGTAATCTTCTTAGCAGTCCACACTGCTTCGCATAAAAACTAGAACTGTTCTAGATCCTCTGATCTAGTTCCTTTGAAAACAAGGAGCTTAATGTCATCATTCATATGGGCCATCACGGGTCTAGGGGGCGAGGGAGGGGGACTGTTAGTAGGCGGGGGGGAACTTACTGGGGTAGACTGACATGGGACAGGAATACTCGGGCTAGGGTTACTTTCAGACTGTGATGGGTTCTCAGGGATAATAGGTCTTCGTTGTGGGGTTACCGGAGGGTTTCAAACAGAGGGGGTTTCTTCGGGCTCTGAGCCTGCTGGACTTATGGGGTTAGACTCGGTATTCTAACCTAGGGTATAGGACTCAAAATTTCTCTTGTACCATTTTCCACTTCGCAGCAAACCACTTTGCTCATCGAAGGTACTTTCACTTGCAAACATAAGTTAGTAGTGCTAAATCTAACAGTCTGATTCAATCAGCAATATACCTTTTTCAGCCAATAGAATTTTAATTCTCAAACTAAATGAATTCAAGTACTTACCCCTTGGTCCTCTAAAGAAATGTTGTTCAGCTTCGTTGAAGGATGTACTTGTGTCAATGGCGAACTCCGTCACAAATGCTTCAAGGGTTCGCTTTGTCCAGAAATCAACAGCACGAGATATCTCGTTGTTCACCCTTTTCAGTATATTAACTCTTGCGGGAGTCCAATCAGGAAACTGACATTCTTGGAAGTTCGTCCTTCTCTCTGTTAACCTGGATAACCACTGGTTCAACTCTATGTAGATACTACCAAAGAAAATTTCATATACATCAGAAAAAACATACCTTTGTAAAAAGTCGTTTGCACTACGACGCGGATATTTCTTCTCTTGTACATCAAAGTTCAGATAAGTCTCTTCAATCCAATCACCGATTTCTTTCACTGAGGGTATCCAAAACATAGCCCTTGAGGTACGACGTAAACCCCTCTTGAGCAGATACTGAGTTCAACCGGCAATGGAACCAATTTGTTGGGCTATAGGGCAGACCTGAAACAACTATGGGGTGCCGCAGAATCAGGTTTCTGTAAGCAGAAGAGGGATATTACTGTACCTTTAGCTTCTAACAATTATAATCATAAAATTTAGAGCTTTAATAGTTACTTATTTAGCTTCGCAGTTAGATAAACAAATAGTGCCTTGCTTAACCCTTTATTGGGAATTCCAGCGAAGTTAATATTTAGCAGTGATCTTACTTATCAGTTATATATTTATCAATGCATAAAAGAACATAACAACAACACAACAAAAACCACAACACACGATATAATGTGTTTCACCCCCATTTTAGGGGTTACGTCCATAGAACTGTATTTTATTCAACTCTTTACAAAAACCACAGTTCTGATCTGCGCACTCAGCTACAGATCCCTTCAAGTCCTCAAAGCCACGCACACAGCTGCAGATTTCCTTAATCACCCAAAAATCCTTTGCGCACACAGCTGCAGAGGTTGTCCACGCACACAGTTGGGACTTAACCTTCTTACAAACAAGCCTTAGCTTCGCATCAATTCATCTTACATCAAAATCCTAAACTGACTTCTTTACAAGAGTGCTTATTTATAGTGCACTTATTACAAAACCATGGGCTTAAACCATGGGCACCCCGAACCCTAAACCCTGGAATTAAACCATGGGTTTATTAAAAAAAGAAGGTGTTTACTCAACCCCAACACCCCTAAGACTGTTTTGAGTCGTAACTCCGCTTACAACTTCCAAAAAAACCGTGGAGTTACCACAATTAGGGACCATTAAGGTGCGCGCCCCAACATCCTTTATTCAAGCTGGATGAAGGTATTCATCTATAGAGCCAACCCTTTTCCATGATGGATGTAGGTCTATAATGCCAACCATTTTTCATGCTGAATGTAGGTTTTCATCTACAGAGCCAACCCTTTTTCATGTTGGATGTAGGTCTACAGTTCGAGCCCTTTTTCGTGCTGGATGTAGGTATTCATCTACAGAGCCATTCCTTTTTCATGTTGGATGTAGCTCTACAGTGCCAGCCCTTTTTCATGCTGGATGTAGGTCTTCATCTACAAATCCAACCATTTTTCATGCTGGATGTAGGACTATCCCTCTTCCAGGTCTTCATCGTTTCTGTGAGCAATCCATCAAGTAGGTACATCTCAGGACTTATTATATGCCTCTTCCAAAAACTGCATGATCTCCTAGGACTGATTATATTCCACTGCAAAACCTGAAGGAGCATACCAGGATTGATTACATTCCATGCAACACCTATGTACCCTACTATTACCTCATCATCTTTAGATAATATCATCGTCACATGGAGCATATCCCAGATACACATAACACAACACTTACATCAATGACCATGGGAGGACCCACTTGCCACCATGTCGGGAAGGCTCTTAGCACTTACATCAATGACCATGGGAGGCCCATCCTACCACCATGTCAGAAAGGATCAACACTTACATCAATGACCATGGGAGGCCCATCCTGACACCAAGTCGGAAATCATTACGTGTATCTGCATCTTCTGGGCTCATCACTTCCCCTTGGAAGGAACCTCGATTTGAAGTACACCAAGATTCTCTATGAAGTATTCAAACTTCAATCTGGCCATTTCTAGCATAGAATCACATCAGGACTTATTATGTCCAAGGATAACTTGTGAGCTTCGCTAGGACTGATTACATCCAAGGAAAACCTACATGACTAATTACGTCTGAGCAACCTACGAGCTTCGCTAAGATTTTATGCTCAGAAAACCTGTCTCACCGGCTATGCTAGAACTCATTACTCCCTCTTTTGAGAGATTTTGATCTAGATCACATACTAGAGCTTCACTACTCCTCTCCATATCATATTAAAATGCAAGTCAGATCAATCAAATCAAATATTAGCTTTCAAAATAAACATACTACCTCACAAATAATCGAGCAAGTGGCAACATATTTTTCTTCTGCTATACTCAGCACCATGCAGGATTCCATCCTTCCAATCCAGTAGCCCATACAGGATCTCAAACTAAAGAAGAAACCTAAGGTGATCTTCTTCTCAGTGGTGCTAACAATCTGAATCAACATAACCAAGCAAGTTAGTCTTTTGATTCGTATCATACTTGAGCCCATACTCAACTGTACCCTTCAGGTACCTCACTACATGCTTTGCAACCAGGTGAGAATGTCTTGGATCCATCAGGAACTGGATGAGGTCATTCATAGCAAAGCATGTGACTGGTCTTGTATTCATTAGGAACACCAATGAACAAATCATCTGACGATACATCATGGCATCAACCATCTTTGATGAAGCATCACTCAAGAGCTTTATGTTCGACGCCATAGGTGTGGCCATGGCCTTGTAGTCCATCATCCCAAACCTCTTCAGGATCTCCTCTTCATACTTTCCTTGTCCAATGGATATTCCATCCGCACTCTACCACACCTCCATGCCTAGAAAGTAGTGCATCATACCCAAGTCCTTCATCTCAAACTCAGCAGCAAGCCTCCTTCTTACATCTTTAATGAGTTCCTCCTTTCCTGTCAAGAACAGGTCATCAACATATAACATGAGAATCACTGGTCTTTCGCCTTCAACCTTGAATTAAAGGTTGGAATCCACTTTACTCTTAGTAAATCCTAGAGCAATTAGTAAGTTGTCCATCCTGTCATACCATGTTGAACCTCAGGATCTTCTGCAGTCACTCCCTCTGAAGCAGAGCATCATTCTCCCTCTACCTTTCGTATTCTAGGTATTGGAACATTTTGTAATGGAGTGACAAGTAGATTCCTCTGCTACTAATGATCTATGTATCCATATAAGGTCATTGGATACCAAGATCCTCTATCTTGAACTTTGTTGAAAAGTTCTTCTCGCACCCATCCCATCTGTGATCTTGTACAATGCCTTCTTTAATTCGCACACATGAGTCTGCCTGTCATGTGTCTCAAATGCTAGTGGCTGCTCTACGTATACTTTTACCTTGACTACATCATTCAAGAATGTTATATTTATTTCAGCTGATGTATCTCCCATCTCATAAATGTACGTATGGATATAATTGAAGTGTACCACACCACTGGTGCAAATGTCTCTTCATAGTGTATGCCTTATTTCTGTGAGAAGCCTCATGCTATGAATCTTTCCTTGTATCCCACGATGCTTCCATCTACTGCATGATGGATATTGTATATCCATATGTAAGACACTATGGACTTCCCTTTAGGTCTCAACACCGCATCCTAGACATCATTCTTCTTGAACTGGTACTCTTTGATCATAGTCTCATTCCCTTTCTTCTTGTCTACCTCTTCATATATGGAAGGCTTTGCATCAACGATGTCACTGAACAGTGTGACATAACTAGAGTATGTATGAGGCCTCTTTCTTTCTTTGGAAGTATTGTCATACTATTCTTCATCTTGGATTATTTCTCGTGCCCAAGGTGGTCTTCATCTATCGAGGTGGAGCTACTATTCTCGTTATATTCTTCTGAAGCTCTTTCTTTTTCTATGGTGTCTTTGAACTAGGAAGCTTCAGGTTCCTCTTCTGAAATGTTGTCACTTGTTCTTTGGAATGATCTACAAGTCAAGTTCATTTGCATGATCAGAAACATATCATAATTTCCAAAACATATTAATAGTGACAAATATATGTCACATAGTCATGCGGGCTATTTTAGCCAATGCTACAACATTCATCCATATCATGTATACATACAATAACTTCTAGATGCATTCTACCCTAATGTTATTAAGAGTACGTACCACTCCTAATATTCCAGCAAAGAGGTTTCAATCTAGATAAGTAGTAATGGAATGTTGTACACCATCATTTACTTCTTACCCATCATATGCAATTCACTAGTATAAATGAAAAATACTCAAACATGCATAACACATCAACTGAATATAAACAAATGCATAACCAAACAATATCATGAAATGACAATTGAATACTTATCTTTATTTGTTTCATGGGTAGACTCCTTGATCCTTCAACTTAATCATTTTCTTCATTCATAACATCATTTCTTATCCAAATTCTAATATGGATAAGAGGTTCTTCAATAATTGAGCCCTTCATATTCCTCATTGCTTGAGGGATATTCTTTGAATAGTGAGAGCTTGATCTTTAGTTGCTCCCATATTCTCTTCTCTTATTATGAGTCGAGCTTCTTCTTGCATGCACTCATCCCAAATTCTGCTGAAGGTAATCACTTCCTTCTTGCACACATTCCTCGAATGAGTGAATCCCATGATATTGGGAGGCCATTCAAGGTGGTTATAACAATATCTTGTTCTTCTTCGATTGCTTCGTCATAGCATCGAACAATTACTTTTGGTGTCTTAAAGGAAGACACATGAGGGATGAGATGATATTTAATAGAATATGCAATGATTCTCTTGGCTTTAGCCTTAGCCTCATCTCCCTCTAGCTCTTAGAACTTCCTTACTGAAATATTGATCCATTTTAATTTCTTCAAGGATCACAGAGGTCCTATACTTCTATACTCAGAAATTTTCAGCTTCACCAAGCTTTTCATCAAGTTGGTGTGATTAGTCATTTTGAAATGAGAACCTCAAATGTAAATAGCAACAAAATTTAGATCTTACCGATTCGAGGTGTCCATCCTGGTTCCGGAGTTGGCTGATCTAGGGTTTGCCATAGAAACCCTAATTTTTGAAACTTGGAATTTCAAAATTATGATTGGATAGAAATATGGGCCTCTTCAAGGTGAGCTTTCCAATGTGCTCCTTTTCTAAAAACAGTGGAGGGAAGCTCCCAAAACAGGAAGCCCTAGCTTTCCAATTTCTTATGCAGAAATTACTAATATTGATTCTACTTTACATCCAAAGTTTCAGATCCTTAAGGTCTGAAAATTCTCACTATGATATCTTGTTAAGTCTTCTTTCCAACCCCACAGGTTAGATCCGAAATTGAATCTCCAAGTGGGACTTATTTGGATTTTCCCAAGTTGATTGTTTTGGGGACTGTTCAACATAGAGAACTTGTAAGGACTGCCACATGTCATTGTTTCACATTTTGTGTCTAAAAAGCGTACCATAGAAACTACAGTCCATTCCATACATACAACATCTTGCAAAATTTTGTTTGGACCTTTCTATCTCGAGATATAGAACTTTATCCCTAGGCCACCTGTTTATGACTGTATCTTAGAGGAGGCTAGAACCTTGATTTGGAGGAACCATATATCCTGAAGTATAGTGAATATGATGCTAAAACTTTTACACATTGTACATCACAAATTTCTGTTTGGCCTATAGAAAGTTAGGCTTCTGATTCTTCTCTAATCTTGTGTTATAGTGAAAGTTCTAGGATTACTAAATTCAGTCTTCTAGGGTTTTCAGGCATGAAATCCTAATTTCCATTAGCTTCCATTGTAGCTGTATTTTGGCTGTACAGTGAAAATTATCTGATTCAGAAACTGATACCACCAATAGATGTTCCCTAGTGAGGCAAGTTATCCTATACCTCCTTGCTTGATTATCTATGGAGAGAAACCCAAAAATTAAGAAGCCCTAGATTTTGCAGCTGCACAGTGTCTTCTTCTTAGGTTAGGTCTGATACCATGTTATGTTGTTATCGTTTAATAAATATGATCTAGGTTCTTATTTGAGAGAATTACATGCACAACAATAATCACAATATAAAAGAGACACAAATATTTTTCCTTAGGGTAACCATAAAGGATAAAACCCTGCAACTTCCTCAGAGATAGAATGAGCACCAAATAGAAAAAGTAAAACCCAAGAGTACAAAGATGATCTCTGACAACTATTATCTCTCTCACTTGTGCGATCTACTTCACTCTCACTCATGCGCTACTGTTGAGTGAGTGTGTGTATCAAAATAGAGAGTCTCACTCTCTATTTATACTTAATTTCCACTTGACTATTATCCTATAGGGATGACTTCTCTAGGAGAGTCTAATAACCCTAATATAACTCAACTGTGGGGACTAATGCCCTGACTAAAAATAGAGGGTTAACCTAAATGATTTTACATGACTTAATTATATTAATGAGTCTCCCAATCGAAGGAACAACCATCTTCGTCAGGGTACAATGAAATACAGTGAGAAATATACAAGTGAATACATTCCAAAGTTACAAATACATCAACATTTATAACACCCCTTTGAACACCAACCAAGAGATCCCCATACTGGGAACTTCTTGTATTATTCCTATCATAGGGAATGATGGTGTTCTTTTGATGGCCACCATGAATCTTCCTAGATTCACCCTTGGGCTACTAGTCTGGTTGTTTTCCAGTCCAAATTCCCTGAATGCTCCTGATGCTTCTCAAGTAAGCTCCTTATATCAAGGGCATCAAAACACTACTTCCCCTTCACCTGTAGTTGCTTCTCCTCCTCCTTCTATCTCATGTGGTGAAAGTATTGATACTAGTAACTAGCAGTCTAAAAGTAGTAAAAGAAGGAAGAATAGGAAGAAGACACATAAGCAAGGGGGCACCCATTCAACCTCTACAGGTCAAGTTGAAGCTCACCACCCAACCTCTACAGTTCATGCTGGGGGCACCTATCCAACCTCTATAGGTCATGTTGGATCTAAGCACTCAACCTATGCAAGTCAGGTTGATCTTCATGATCCAACCTCTGTTGATCATGCTAGTGGGATCCTTCCAACCTTTCCAGTTCATGTTGGATATAGTCACTCAACCTCTGCAGTTCATGCTGAGGGCACCCGTTCGACCTCTGCAATGAAACCATTTCTTGACAAAAACCCAGCCAAAAAAACTAGTCGACATAGGTTCCCACTCTGTTGACACCCAAACCACCGCGATCTCCCTGAGCACTGGCCCAGACAAGTTTCACCTCGCCTGGAAACACCCACAAAGCGGATGAATTATCACCCGAGACATTTGAGGGAGAGCTGACAGAACCAAGTTTCCATAGAATGGGAGAGGAAATTGTGCATCAACTTAGCCCAACATTAATAGATATGATCATTCACTTAAGCATTAATAGAACCAATAATCATTCAACTGGTCACATAATTACATCAAACTATCATAAACATGTCAATGCACAAACAGATCCAACAGAATAACATTATTCAAAGAAGGAAAACATCACAGCATTTACTGATTCATGTCACATATTCACATTGTATTCATAATTGCATTGTGAAAGACAGTAAAATAGGAAAATAGAAAAGAACACGGTGGTTCAAATCAACTTTCTGTCATATCATATTACTTCCTCACAAAATCATAGAATCTTGAAAACAAGTCAGAGATCAATAGATATTGGTTCATGCACAAATATTACATAACCAACAAATCAGAAATATTCAAGTTCAATGTCTCAAGATCATTAGAAGACAAAGGATGCTCCAAAGATCAGATACTTAACACTTACAATTCAATATCTACTTATAGGCTTGTGCCTTTACATTCAAGGCCCACTTAGACAACTTCCTAACTAACTCTTAACTGATTCTATAAAATATTGACCAATATCCACAAAATATGGTCGAAAACTACAAAAGGTGATACAAAATATATAAAATATTCTATTCTCTGCCTTATGCGCCATCTTCCACTTGTGTGGTGTCTTTGAGATTACACAACATCCACAATGTTGCGCAACTATCTTATCCCAAAGCCTCTTGCCAACATGCACCCGTTCAACCTTTGCAGGTCAAGTTGAACCTCACCACCCAGCCTCTACAATTCATGCTGGGGGAACCTATCCAACCTATACAGTTCATGTTGGATCTAAGCACTCAACCTCTACAAGTCAAGTTGATCTTCACGATCAAGCCTCTGCTGATCATGCTAGTGGGATCCTTCCAAACTTTCTAGATTACATTGGATCCAGTCACTCAGCCTCTGTAGTTCATGTTGAGGGAACCCATTCAACCTCTGTAGTTTAAGTTGAACCTCCCCATCCAACCTTTGTAGGTCATGTTGGATCCATCCACCCAACCTCTGATGGTCATGCGGGGGGCACACAAACAACTACTGCAAATCACGTTGATCCTACCCTTCCAACCTCTGTAGTTCATGTTGGACCCAGTCTCTCAGCCTCTGTAGGTCATTTTGGGGGTAGTCTCTCAGCCTCTGTTGTTCATGCTGAGGGAAGACAATAAACCACTGCGAGTCATGCTGACGATGTTGAAAATACTAACCGTTTAAAACACAAGCCCAAGTTTCCTTGTAATCTTTTTGACGGATACCACCTTACTTATCTATGCCCTTCCATTGTAGAGGTACGAAGACTTTGGTTCGAAGATCATGTTTTTTTTGAACATCCTGAAGTCTCTCAACAACAAGCCTCTCTTAGTCAAGTTGGACCCAATATCCCAACCTCTGTAGGTCATGCTGGGGGAAAACTCTTAGCCTCTGTAGATCATGCTGAGAGAAAATAGTAAACCATTGCTAGTCATGTTGACACTATTGAGAAAACTGGTTGTTTGAAGTGCAAACTTAATTTCCCTTGTAATCTATTCGAGGGAGATGATATTACTCACTAGTGCCCTTCTATCATAGAGGTGCGAAGAGTGTGGTATGAGACTCAAGGATTTCCTTCTCCTGAACAACCTGTAGTTTCTCAACCATCTACTCAACCTTTGGTTAAACTAGTGGTTGAAACTTCCCACTATTTGGTTCACCCCAATCTTCTTTCAGAGAGTGATCCTTATGTGATTGAACCAATGTCATCTTTGGTCAATCCCACTCTCCCTTCGAAGAGTGACTTTCACGAAGCAGTTGAATCAATTCCATCGTCGATCAATCCCACTCTTCTTTTGGAGAGTGAAGTGTCTTCTAGTCACATTTTCTTCACTGCTAGTTTAAAACTTACTAAAAAAGGGGGAATTGAAATCTCTTTGGATGAACCCACACCAAGCTCTCGGATTGCTTCCTTTGATTGGGATATCCTAGTTGAGCCACGCCTTCCTTTTGATGCACCTTTCCAGATAAAGGTCAAATATGGACAATACACGATTGCTCATTTTATTGTTGATGAAGGAGCCTCAGTTAGTATCTTGTCTGATCATGCTTGGCGAGGCATGGGATCTCCCAACCTTGTGTCAAATGCTAGTCAATTATTTGCGTTTGATAGAAGAACTAGTAGAACCTTGTGAATTCTCTCTCAAACAACAGTTACTTTGGGTCGAAATACTATCTTAGTTGATTTTATGGTGATAGAAGACCCCTTGGACTTTAATATGCTCCTCGGGCATGATTATGTTTATTCCATGCAGGTTGTGGTGTCAACATTCTTTCATGTTATGTACTTTAATCATGGTGAATAAATTGTCACTATCGATCAATTGGATTTTCTTGATCCATCTCTTGACCCAACTAGAGACCAGGTATTTCCTTTATTGATTCCTAGTGTTTCTATAGACATTACCCCACCATGGGTGAGCTATGTGGCCTTATGTCCTTTGCGTTCAATTGCCACTAAGGAGAAGCCTCTATGTTCAATCTTACCTTCTCGGGACTTGGTCCCAACAATTGACCAAGTGATTCATCCTATACAGACTATGGATCCTCCTTTCCAGTATGTCGATCCATTTGAAAGTTTAGACATGTGTCCTATCTTTGATGATCTCCTTCCTTCAGATGAAGTATTACTAGAGTCTTTGATATAGTATGACCTTCTTTTGGATGTTGGTTTAGTTGTGACTAAGTCTAACCCTGATTTTCTTAGTAATCCTGATCTTCTCATCGATCGGTCTTCTTATGTTGGTATTTTTGATTTTTTGGACTCTCCCTTCAAACAACAAGTCAGTGATCTTGATGAGTTTGATTTTTCTTATGAGTTTTTCAACTCTTGTGATACTGAGTTTGTTTATGAAAAATCTATCTCCCTTTTTGATTTTTTCTCTTCTTATGAGGATGATCTTATTGGTTATAAGTCCTCGGGTCTTGGAACTATAGAATCTTCTTCGGTTGATTCTTCCTTGAATACACCTTTTGTATATGATAACAAAGTTGTTAGATTTTTATCATTTAAGCTAGCATTATATTAGGATATCTAATTGAGAATATAATAAGCACAACAATAAAACACAAGAGACAATGAACACAATTTTTTCCTCGAGCAAACCATAAATGGAGAAAACCCTACAACTTCCTCAGAGATAGAATCAACACCAAAAGTAAAACCCCAAAATAGTAAGATGATCTCCTGACAGTAGTAGCCTCTTTCTTTCTATACCCAATGACTTCTTCTCTCTCAACTATGCGCTACAACTGAGTGTGAATGAGTGTGTGATAAATACAGAGGATCACTGTCTATTTATACTAATTCCTGACTTGATAATAACTCACTAGGTCCGACTTCTCTAGGAGAGTCTAATAACCCTAGGGCCCCAGAACTGCGGTGACTTTAACCCTTGAACAATAGGAGGGTTACCCACAATGACTTGACATGACTTGTTTACATTATTGAATCTCCCGATAGGAACATCAGGGCATGACATGACTCAAATACATTACAGACACTTCCCGGAATAAACATGGGGGTACAAGACATAAGATATACAAGTGAATACATTCCAAAGTTATAAATACATCAACACTCCCTCTTAACTACGAAGGTATTCTCTTGACACAATTTATCAGCATGGGTCTTCTTCTCTGTATAATCTGGATCATCAATGATTTCTCATAATCTTGATCTTGATCTAGATCATCACTGCTGGGTCATCTCTGCTGGATCATCATCACTAGATTTGGATCATCATCACTCGATCTATATCATCACTGGGTTATCATCACGAGTGCTATCTCTTGATTCTTCTTGTCATAGGAAGTTCTATAGAGCCAACCCTTTTTCATGCTGGATGTGTCCTTTTTCATACTAGATGTGGCATCTACACAGAGCCAGTCCTTTTTCATACTTGATGAGTCTTCATAGAGCTAGTCCTTTTTCATACTAGATGTGGGATCTACACAGAGCTAGTCCTTTTTCATACTGGATGAGTCTTCACAGAGCTAGTCCTTTTTCATACTAGATGTGGGATCTACACGGAGCTAGTCCTTTTTCATACCGGATGATTCTTCACAGAGCTAGTCCTTTTTCATACTAGATGTGGGATCTACACGGAGCCATTCCTTTTTCATATTGGATGAGTCTTCACAAAGATAGTCCTTTTTCATACTAGATGTGGGATCTACACAGAGCTAGTCCTTTTTCATACTAGATGTGTCTTCATAGAGCTATCCCTTTTTCATGCTGGATGTGGGATCTACACATACATCTGACAATGGAAGGAACCAATCCTCTCTCCATGTCACAGCTCTTACATTCGACCATGGAAGGAACCAATTCTCTCACCATGTCGAAAGGGCACATCACTTACATCTGACCATGAAAGGAACCAATCCTCTCACCATGTCAGAAAGACACAGCACTTACATCTGACCATGAAAGGAACCAATCCTTTGACCATGTCAGAAGGGCTCATCACAGACTCATCACTTCCTCTTGGGAGGAATCTCAATCTGGAGAACACCAAGATTCTCCTTGAAGTACTCAAACTTCACCCTAGCCAATGGATTAGTCAACACATTAGCTATATGTTCATTCGTCGCAACATACTGGAGCTTCACTACTCCTCTTAGCACCATCTCCCTGATATAGTGATACTTGAACTCGATATGCTTCTACTTGTCATGGAACACCAGGTTCTCCAATAACTTCACCCAACTATGTTGTCACAATATATACAAGTAGCATCTAACTAGAGATCAAACAAATTAGATAGTAGCTTCCTCCACTATACTACCTCACAACTAGCTAAACAAGCTATGACATACTCTGCTTCAGCTATAATCAGTGCCACACAGGATTGATTCCTTTTAATCCAAGAGATCACACATGATCCCATGCTGAAGCAACACCCTGAAGTGCTCTTCCTATCGATGGCACTGCTTGCCCAATTTGAATCAACATAACCCTCAGGGTTAATCTTCTAATCATCCTTATACTTGAGCCCATAGTCAATTGTACCCTTCAGGTACCTCAGAATATTCTTTGCAGCAATCAAGTGAACATGTATTGGACTTGTCAAGAATTGGCTCAAGATATTCATAGCAAAGCAAATATCGGGTCTCATATTCATCAGGTACATCAAAGACCCAATCATCTAATGATACATCGTGGCATCGACTGACTCAGATGAAGCATCACTCAATAGCTTCAAGTTTGATGCCATAGGTGTGGTTAAGGCCTTGCAGTCCATCATCCCAAATTTCTTCAGGACCTCTACTGCATACTTCCCTTGTCCGAGGAATATTCCATCCGCATTCTACCACACCTCCATGCCTAGAAAATAATGCATCATAACCAAGTCCTTCATTTCAAACTCGGGAGCAATATTTCTCTTCGTATCAGTAATCAATCCATCCATACCTGTTACAAACATATCATCTACATATAGTAGGAGTATCACTGGATTGCCTTCTTCAACCTTGTAGTAGAGGTTGGAATTTGCTTTACTCTTGGTAAATCCCAAACTGGATAGAAAGCTGTCAATTATGTTGTACCATGTCATGGGTTCCTATTTCAAACCGTGCAGGGCTTTATTCAATCTACACACGTGAGACTCCTTGTCATGTGTCTCAAAACTGAGTGGCTGCTCCACATACACTTCCTCTTCTACTAAATGTTAGCTGGAATATTTCACCTCCTATGGATAGCAAGGTGTGCACTGGTCTGAATGGTTTAGATCTAGAACAAATAGATCACAGAGGATGATAACTCTCCATAGACACTATAGATATATGGAATACAAGGCTTTGATAGTCCACCTGTGTACCTGCAATCAATCTCAACACGAAACGAATCAAAGAAACAAGAATATGATCTACTAATCTATGCTAGTGACTAAGGAATCTAGCAATATATATCTGAAATCAAACATCAACAATATATATGGGACAAAAAATCAACTTGCATTAGATATATGAAGTTTACAACCAAGCCTTAGTGTTGACATGCATTTCCATGAAACCAGCTCTTCATCCCCAAAAGCTCCGACTCTAGCTCTCTATGCTCTCTCCAAATGATCTTGGGCCAATAATCAATCCAACAGCATAACAATACCTTCCATGTTCTACCCTCAACCATGGCTATGAGCTCATATTTATAGGGCTTTAATGGATAGAGATGGTTGAGAAATTAGTGGGTGAGGTCGCCTCTAAGATCCTAGGATGAGGGATCTCGGGCTCAACCAACCCACAACAGTAGGGATAAGGCAGTACATGAGGCTTATGATCTAGAAGCCTTGAGAAACTTCTATTTTCCCCTTTTTACCTAGGGTACTGCACTTCTCCTTATATGACAGAGTAGTTTTGGTAATAACCACCTATGGACCAAGGGCAATGGGTGGTGGCACCTCTTATGGACAACTGATGAAAGGCGGTGCAAGCAGGGGTACCGCTCCTGGATAAAGGGGCATGTGTGGTGCTGGGAATTTGTGTGACAGATTGATTAAAAACCATTTAATTTTCACTCCAGAAGCTGGGATTCCAGGCAAGTAGGTATGTCAAATGTCTTATCACATGATGGTGACAGGATTTTGGTATAACAGGATGTCCCCCAAAGCATGAGTCTTAGAGTGATATGATAAACGAGAGCTTTGAGAACAAGTCATCGCCAAGAGATGAAAATGTCGGCTCGATCGAAGTATGCAGTCAGGTAGGCAGACACAAGTATGTTGACTCATAGACACAAGTAACCAAACTCATAACTGTAGACCAATACAAGGCAGATCCATGAGTGGAATAAACAAGCATGGCTACTAGAATACAACGTAGATCCATGTGATAGAGGAATAAAAATTGGACATAGCTACCAGACATACAACGTAGATATATGTCATATAGATGCAAATTTGAGCATAGACATGACCATACAAATGTGGATCCATGCTATATATACAAAACTCTATCGCAACCTGGGGAAAAAGCAATGAGCATTTTTAAACAAATGCCTAGGGTCTTCGTCTCGTCTTCCACAAAGTATGATTCTATCCATGTGATTACAATGATCTCAAGGCGAACATGGTAGAAACCACTTGATTACCGGTCAATGATGTGAACCGTTAACAAGTGCGAGGGAGATCACCATTGATGTCAATGATTCCCAAGATACCCTAGTACAATATACTAAGTGCGAATAGATGTCTTGATGTTGAACACCCATTAAATTCTATCGATCAAAGGTCAATGATGTGAACCTATGTTGAGAGCAAGAGAATCTGTCATTAAGGCATACAGATCTCAAGGTACTAAATATTGTTTCTAAGACTATTTCCCAGATGATGAGCTAATGTCGACAGGAATAGTCTCGTTGAAGGAGGGCCATGATGAGTCCCACATCGACGTCACAAAACTCAGAACATAGTTCTGGAATGATGTGAATGTAGTATCGATATGACTGACTCAAAGATACTGACACAAAGACTGTGTAGACTGCAGAGGTAAAGCTTCTTTAGATCCCCTTTGAACATCGGGCAGCACAACAAAATGACTTGGTAGCATGACTAGACAGGACAGATACACAATGCGACAATGGACAATGCATTCTTTTGAAAGACTCAAAGGATTGACATGACTCATGAAACTGGATCGTCACAGAGATCAGTTGAATAGCCAATTGACTGACATGATTGTGCAGACAAGTGCCATGTTCAAAGGTAATGACAAACAACTGCCATTATTTGCAAAATGATTCCTTCCCATTTTCCCCATCATGATCGATGAGTGCCTCTTTTCGGTTTTACGAGTTCAAAGAGTGTAACAAACACTCGATATAGCTTGTCAGAAGACAAGTCCAGTCTCATATGTTTTACGAACCTGAGAGAGGAGGGATTTGTTCCCAAAACGGGTCTCTCAATGTTTAATTTAACGAGTCCACTGAAAGAAAACTTGGTATGGTTCATGTTTAGAGAGTCTGAACGAATACAGAAGAAAACTCCATGGGGTCCTTTTTCGTATGATTTAGTCTTTAAGGTTTGAAAAAGTGTAAAATCATACCTTAGAGAACTCTTCCAGTCATGATTGGCTGTAGTGTTCCTTTCTTGTAAATAGTACTATCTGAATCGAGAAAGAGATAACCTACCGTCGGATGGACGACTCTTCAAATACTTTAATGAGCATGAAGAAGACAAGATTGCTCGACAATATTTTCGTATTTAGGGAGCCTAAAAAGGGTTTAAAGAGAACTCCATGAGGTACCTTTACACAATGTAATGTTTTACTATCCTGGAAAGAATAGGAAATGGACTCGACGACCTTTTCGTATTTAAGGAGCCTGAAAAATAGGTGAAAAGAGAACTCTATTATGCTTCTTTACACAATGTCATATTTTACGAGCCTGGAAAGAAACTTGAACCGGACTCAAAACTATGATACTAGATTTTTACGAGTGTGACAAAGTGTTGTAATAAATGCTCGACAACCTTTTCCATTTTGTGAAAGTACGAAAAATCCATAAATAAACTTTCCAAAGCTTCTTACTAAAGTCAACCTGCAGACGACTCATAAACAAGTGTTAAATGCATTCAAAATCAACATTAAAGGATTATGACAAATAGATTTTGACGAGAAAATGATGTAATATCAAAAATATAGTAAGTCAGACCCAAAAAATGTCTATATAAGGCAAGTAAATAGTAAAAAATCAAACATTTCACTATTTATCTCCAGTAGAGAGCACTTGGAGCATTTTCTAGCCAGATCTTCCACAGCTGATACCGGGAGTTTCCACCATCCGTTTTCAGTCTCGTCAGTTGCACGTAACAACTAAGACCTTTATCTTTCATTTCATAGCCTCTATTTTGGGATTTGGTGGGGTTTTGGGCCTATTTGGCAAGCCCTAAAATCCAATATGCAGGCATTACGAATACCCCTTACAGGATATGTAGTACGACCCGAGAACCACGCCAAGAACATGGTGGATAGGCGGTGCCACCATATTTCTCCTATGGGGCACAGGCGCTGCCGGCCATGGAGAAGATAAACAAATGATATGGGCAAGATTTCTTCATCTTTTGATTTTCAATGACTCAAGGATGATATTAATGCATACCATTGTTGTTTTTGGCAAGTCTAGGTGTCCAAAATATGGTGATATGGAAGGAAAGAACACATGATGACGAGGATGTTGTTGCTGAAAGGAATCTAGTTTGCATTGCCACACTCCAGAATTGTGGGCTCTTAAAGTTCTTTTGGACACCAAGCATGGTGTCCTACGAGAGATTACTGGAACACATACTGAGAATGTGGAATATGGAACAACAATATTTTGAGGTGGGGGCACACATACTTACAGTGGAGGTAGAGGATATCTACTTCCTGAGTGGCCTATCGAGACGGGGTGCCCCCATCTCACTGACAGGTTCCCGTGGCAGGGACAATACCACCAGAGAGCTCATAGATTGAAATTGTGTACTAGGTACAGGCACATCAGGGAAGAAAATCCCCATCAAGGCAGTGACAGACAGGGCTCTACAGATTGTTCTGTTCACCATGTAGAGGGTGGCAGGGAGCCAGGGTGTGCATCAGGATTCCAGGGCACATATTCTATATTCCCTAGAGGCTATGGCACCTATGATGTTCAACTGGGCAGAAGCATTACTTCCAATCTTCAAGGATCA
The DNA here is from genome assembly GCA_001517045.1 of Pseudotsuga menziesii. NCBI lineage: Eukaryota > Viridiplantae > Streptophyta > Pinopsida > Pinales > Pinaceae > Pseudotsuga > Pseudotsuga menziesii. Next base: position 156,953 of record LPNX010394454.1, read on the forward strand.
ACTAACTAAATGTTGGCAAGGAGAGCTGAAGCAGTTCGACTTTCGTTCCATCTTAGCTTGCTTCTTCTTTGAGTGAGTCCCACAGATGAGGCCCCAGGTGAATTTCTGAAGTCTGAGAGCATGGGACCCCCACATGTTGAGGTGGGTCCAGGTCATGGCTCACACAGGAGCGGGTAGGGGCAGAGTGAAGTTTGATGATCCATTCTTCAGATGGCTGCAGGATCAGATGCTCATGGTCGAGGACTATGCCTATGCAAGCACAAATTTTATAGGTGATCCTAACCTACCACTCCCACCTGGAGGGTAGTGGGGTGACATTGGTAAGAAGCAAAAAACCCTAATAATGGAAAATGTTTTTACATTTTTTATGATAAGTGACGAGACTTGTTTGTCTTCATGTAGATGTTGGAGCAACAAGGACTAGAGGAGCATCTCCATTAGACAGGTGAGCCAGAGCTCGCTTCGTGCCATAGGGTGATGATATCACCAGGGAGCTGGAGGAGAACCTAGAGAGGTTGACTCTGGACATCCCAGATGCCGATATAGATGACCCCCCGACTAGATATCAGAGATCTACGGTGGGAGTACCAGGCCGATTCAGCAGGCTACTACGTAGGGTGGCTAGAGCAGTGATGTGCTATCATGAGCACCATTAGTGGATGAGACATGTATACTGAAAGTTGATAGGTTCAGGATTTTTTGTCTGATGATTTTACCTGAAAGCCTACGTGCTTCAGATGAGGTCTCGAGACCTATTTTTGTAAACTTTTTCATATATATATATATATATATATACTTTTACATGTTGTTTATACATTTTAAATGGACAAATGCATTTTCTATGAGTTTTATGTGTCTTTAAATGAGTATTTACAATGTACCATGTTTGATTTAACGTCATGAATGGGCAATATGCCAATCTAGGATGTAATTAGCCAATGAATCAGCAACTACATTATGTTCCCTAGGGATATGCCTATAGGTAATGGTTCCAAATGATCTTTCTAACAAACATATCCTCCAGAAGAGGCAGAGGAGCACCAGGTTCCTAATGGTGTAGACATGGTTTAAAAGACAAACCACGAACTGAGAGTCCATCAAAACTACTAGATCACATACATCTTGGGAGGCAGCTTCAGTCAGAAGACCGATAACTGCTCCATATTCGATGATGTTATTAGTAGCGGGACCTAAACAAACCGCTCCTGAATAGACCAAATCTTCAGCTGGGGAATAAAGAACCCAAGCAGCTGAGGCTAGATTCAAGGTGTGGCGGTAAGCACCATCAACGAAGCCGCAAAAAGCCATCTGCATGACCAAAACATGGTATAAACAGATGCGGACACTAAAACTCAAAACCATCTTCAAAATAATAAAAGCACACTGAAAGTTAATCAATATCATATATACAAGATACCATCCAACAAAACATAGGCATAGTACCTTTTCAGGTACAACCCATTGCGAGGTTTCCCTAAAGGGATTCCATCATAATCAACGAACTCATAGGCTCCTTTCTCTAACACCTTGGAAATAATGAAAGGTCCATACCACATGGACTCGAACTTACCCTTCCCTAGCTTGTCATATCTCTGGTCATAAGTGAAAACTAGGTCACCCTCATTGAAAACACGAGGCTGGATAGATTTATCGTACTGTTCCATAACACATTTCTTATGTGCCTCATTGGCCAAGGCAGCATCTCTACAAGTCTCATCAAGGTTATTTAAGTACAAAAATCTTGCTTCCTCTGCAGAAGTGTTTGGGAAAAGTTTGATGGCAAGTTGTAAATATGGAATCTAACATTGGATCAGCAAGACAGCTTCAAGTCCATAGACAAGCTGCAATGGCGTGAAACTAGTAGTTGTTTTCACGGAAGTCTGATAAGCCCAAAGAGCAAAAAAAAGAATGAGATGCCAATTGGATTTATGATATCCAACCATCTGACAAAGCATAGTTTTCAAAACCTTGTTAATGGCCTCTACCTGACCATTAGCTTGCGGATAATATGACGTAGATTTTTCATGGTGAAAACCTAGCTTGGCACTCAATTCCTCCATCATTTGATTATGGAAATGAGATTTGTGATCAGTGACGATGGACCGCGCAACTCCAAATATAACTATGATATGATTGAACAAGAAGAGAGTGGCATTCTTACCATATTCTGCATATGTAGGCATGGACTCATCCCATTTTGTGAAATAATCCACAGCTACGATGATGTAACCATGCCCCCCAGCTGAGGTAGTCTTACAATGCATGAATTCAATCCCCCATTTGGAAAAAGGGACAACGAAAATGACAGGGTGAAGTGGAGCAGGATGGGTGCGCTTTTTGGGATAAAGATGCTAGAAAGGTGGGCATTTCTTAATAGCCTAATGACAGTCTTTGAAGAGAGAAGGATAGAAATAGCCAGCGCAAAGGATTTTCTGGGCTGTAGCCATCCCAGATAAATGACTGCCACATGCTCCAGTGTGGAAATCATTCAGCACGTGTTCAGCCTCCTCATGAGTGAGGCATCACCAGAGAATGGATTCAATCCCACGTCTATACAAGGTATCATTTAAGATAAGATAGTACTTCGCGTGGTGACGGATGTGGTGATGATCATTGTGAGATAGATGCAGCTGAAAACGTTGGGTCTAGAGATAAATTAGAAAATATCCATACCAAGGATCAGTAGTGCTAATTAGGAATAGGAATTCATATGGAAATGAATCACTGGGCTTAGATTCGGTGGTAGCACAGGGAAGGTCACACATAAGCTCAGCAAAAACCAAGGATTTCTTTGATGTAGCCTTGGCAAACTCGAGATCAAACTCCTGAAGGATGACGATCCAATAGGAGTCCTTTCCCTCGAGTACCTGACGAGTCAGAATGTAGTACATCGGGTTTTGGTCTGCCAATATGGTGGTAGTGCGAAGCAAAATGTAATGACAAAATTTTTGCACAGCAATGGCTGTGGCCAAAGCTAGCTTTTCCACATGTGAATGGCAGGTTTAAGAATCAATAAGATTCTTACTGGCAAAATAAATCACATGATCCTAATCGTGAAGATTGTCCTGCACTAAAACCATAGCGATGGTAGTAGCGGAGACAACAATATACAAGAGAAAGTCCTTTGAATAATTCGGGGGGTGTATCATGGGTGAATGAGTCAGAGCGTGCTTAATATTATCAAAGGCGCATTGGGCTTGGTCATCCTAGAAGAATGGAGTGTTCTTCTTCAGGAGATGCATATAACCATGCATTTTCTTAGCGAAATTGCACATGAAACGACGGAGAAAGTTTTCCTTCCCCTGCAAACTTTGGATTTCAAGGATGTTGGTTGGGGCTGATAGATTAATGATAGTGACAATCTTCAAAGGATCGATCCGGATGCCATATTTGGATACCACAAAGCCAAGTAGACGTCCCGTCTCAATGCAAAAAAAACATTTATGTGGATTAAGCCATATAGTATAATGACGACATCTTAGGAATATATCTCTAATATGACCAGGATGGTCCTCCCATCGCTGTGAATGAGTAGGAAGGTCATCAAGGTACGGTTCAACAATATGTTTAATGTCATGAAACGCATAGGACATCGCATGCTGGAACATGGATCCAACATTTTTCAAGCTGAAAGGTAACTTCTTATATGCAAAGGTTCCCCATGGGAAAATGAATTCTGTCTTATGCTGATCGGAGGGAAATATCTCAATTTGATTGTAGCCAGAGAAGCCATTCATGAATGAAAAGATGACACTTCCAACACAGTTGTCGATAATCTGATTGATATGCGAGGTAGGAAAGTTGTCCTTGGGACAAGATTTATTTAAATCCCTAAAGTTGATGCAGAATCTAATGGTGCCCTGCTTTTTATTTATAATGACAATGTTTGATACCCATTCCGTCAGAGGTACAGGATAAATAAAACCAGCTTTCAAAAGTTTCTCAATCTCAGCTTTAATAGCTGCGACCTTCCTAGGATGGACTTACCTAAGTTTCTACCTGATAGGTTTAGGTGTCGTATAAGTTTTAATCTTGTGGACCACAATGGAAGGGTCAATCCCCGACATCTCTTCATAGGACCAGGCAAAAATATCATGGAATTTCTTAAAAAATGCCTTATATGCTTCAGATTCATCTGTGGAGCATTTTTTCCCAACATGAACGTGCTCAATAACATCAGGCTTGGTTGATATGTCAATTGGGTTCATTTGAGTAATATTGCAAAGGTTTCCTTCAGAATCTATGTCTTGGAACAATATAGGAATTTGTGGAACGTTGACAATATCAATAGGAAACAAGGATGCAAAATCATGGCTGCCTGAACTGGTATTGGGGAGGAACATGGATCTATGATGGTGATCCTCCCAAATGGGCTCATCCATATTCATGATCTCTATAATGGAATCGTTGGAAGGAAAATTCTTGAAGAGATAGTCTAGAATCGGAAGAGAAGGTTCTAACTAGTACGGTAAATGGTAAGGATCCCAAGCCACTAAATGAAGGTCATCAGTGTGATCATTGGAACAAGTTTGAATGGTCTCATACATAGCTTCATGCGGGCTCAACGAGGTGGAATCAACAACATTTTGGCCCTTGGGTTCAAAATCAAATGAGGCGATCATATGTTCTATCGCGGTATCCATGCTAGGAGGAGTAGAGGGAAAAATCCCCATAAGGGATGAATCCTTCAGCATACCTACCCCAATCGACTGGTAAGGAGGAGGGGACTGAACTAACATGGGGATGTTATTAGCTATGGAAATAGTAACATTCGGTGTATAGAAATAAAGCTGGTCAATGGTAACAATTCTACCAAGATGCGGGAATTGGAGTGTTCGAAATACTATTGAAGCAACAACAGACATAGCATAGAACCAATTCCTTCCTAAAAGGAGGTTATAATCCAAAGGGGCATCTACCACTTCTACTTGGATGGAAATGGTTTTGGCCCCCAGCTCAACCGCGAGGGCTGATATGAGACCATGGGGTTGGAAACCCTGTCCATCAAAGGATTTAAGGGTCGTAGGTGATGTAACAAGCTCGAGAGAGCCAAGAGCTTTCCAACAAGTTAGAGATAGCACCGAGGTCAAAGCTCCTTCATCTAGTACCATTTGAAAGACTTTCTTTCCCACTACTTTCGTAATGATTTGAAAAGCAAGTTTATGTGGTAATCTAGGTTTATAGTTCTCAACGTTGAAATGGATCAAGTTAGTGTTATCCAAGTCTACAGCTCCTAAAGTTGTCAACAAGTTCTTGCGTTGTGTGGGGCAACTTTGGAGTACTTCTAGAGTAGAAATCACACAAGGTTCCTGAACGATATATTCAACTACATTATAAAATTGAGCAGCTCAGGCATTGGGATTAAAGACAACCTTTCGAAGATTACTCTTTGGTGGGCGCAAAATCATGTTGAGAGTAGGATTCTCGATAGATAAGGGAACAACAGACGAGGATTCCATATAACTAGTAGAGGGAGATTTCCCTGAAGAAGATTGATCTTCTATCTTATCTACAGGTTGATCATAATTCTGGCTTTGAGTTTGCAGATGGATGGTATCTGAGGACATCATACAAATTTCCTCCGATGAAATAGAGTTACCCTGGTTAGACATGTGGTCTACTAGTTGTTGTTGAGAGGGAAAGGGATTCGTAAGTACTGCAGGTGTGGGATTAGACTTCAAAAACTGGGAGATTTCATCCCGACGAGGACACTTCTTTGAAAAGTGGTCACCTTTGCACAACAGACAAGGATATTTAGCCTTCCTTTTCCCTTTGTCGTTGTCATTATTGGTTGATCATGGGGTCTCCTATTGGTTTCCAGGTTTTTTATTTCAAATTTTACCTTTCTTTTTATTACCCAAGGTTTGAGTACTTTGAATAGAATTGAACTCAACAGAAATCTTGGGAGTCCAAGGAGTAGCGGTTTGGGTTTGCTTGGCAGGTTTTGTTGTGGATGGGGACTGGATTGAACAAATAATCCCATCAACAGGTACTTCTGCTGGCGGCTTGGCAGGGTCAATGCTAGGGTGAGGAGATTGAGGAATTAGGTCATAAAGAGTCCTGGACTAGGAATAGACCAATTCTAGGTACTAATCCTGACTAATAGCCTGCTCTTCGGTAACGGCACCACCCATGGCCACATCTCAGGTAATAGGAGGCAACAAGGACTTAGTGAACCAATCAACTAACAACTGATCTGGAATAGGGTCCTTAATAAGCCTTCTTCACCTTCTCCACTCATGAATATGATAAAAAATGTGGGTGGAGGTGTTCTGTTGTAGAGAAGTTAAAATATCAGTGCCCATTTCTTAACGAATAGGGAGCTGAAAGTGCATAAGAAATACGGTTGCCAATGAGCCAAAATCCACAAACGAATGTTGTGGGAGTTCAATGTACCACATCGCGGCCATATCGGTCAAAGTTCATTGGAAGAGTCGTAACCGAATGGAATCATCCATGAGGGAGTTCGAGGAACACCACAAATGAAAAGTCATAACATGGTTCCACGGATCTTCACCCTGATTCCTATCGAATTTCGGAATATTCGATGGTAACTTTACTGAAATGGAAGGCCACGAGGTATTGTGTCGAATGGGATCATTAATAAACTTGGACAAATAAAAAAAGTCCAAAGTTGCTAGGAAAGGTAACTGTCTATTAGGTTCCACATACTGGTAATATTGGGTTCCACATACTGGTTCCAACTAAGACAGTCTTCCCACCCAAAGTAACAGTTGTTTGAGCAAGAATTCCCAAGGCTATACAAGTTCTTCTATCAAATGCCAGTAACTGACTAGCATTCGACACAAGGCTAGGAGATCCCATGCCTTGCCAAGCATGAGCAGACAAAATACTAACTGAGGCTCCTTCATCAACAATACAACGAGCAACTGTGTATGATTCAACTTTGACCTTTATCTGAAAAGGTGCATCAGAAGGAAGGCGCAGCTCAACTAGGCCATCCCAATCAAAGGAAGCAATCCGAGAGCTTGGTGGGGGTTGATCTGAAGCAAGTTCAGTGCCCCCTTGTTCAGTAAGTTCTGAATTGGCAGTGAAGAAAATGTGACTAGCAGACACTTCACTCTCCAAAAAAAGAGTGGGATTGATCGACAATGGAATCGATTCAACCGCTTCGTGAAAGTCACTCTCCGAAGGGAGAGCGGGATTGACCAAACATGACATTGGTTCAATCATATCAGGATCACTCTCTGAAAGAAGAGTGGGATCAACCAAATCTAAGATTGGTTCGACCACTTGATCAACCAAAGGTTGAGTAGGTTGTTGAGAAACTATAGGTTGTTCAGGAGAAGGAAATTCTTGAGTCTCAGACCACACTCTTCGCACCTCTGCGATAGTAGGGAACTGGTGAGTAAGATGATCTCCCTCGCATAGCTTACAAGGGAACTTAATTTTTCACTTTGAACGACCAATTTTCTCAATGGTGTCAACATGACTAGCAGTTGCTGACTGTTTGCTCTCAACATGACCTACAGAGGTTGAGATTTTTCCCCCAGCATGAACACCAGAGGCTGGGTGACTAGTTCAAACCTGACTAAGAGAGGTTGGTTGTTGAAAATCTTTAGAATGTTAAAAAATGGGATGACCATGAAACCAAACTCTTCGCACCTCCGCAATAGAAGGGCATTTATAAGTAAGGTGGTCTCCCTCACAAAGCTTACAAGGAAACTTGGGCTTGTGTTT
>LPNX010394454.1:164687-237878 GCA_001517045.1 Pseudotsuga menziesii
AATCCCAGTAGCTAACAGATTATCTTCGGCATGAACCACAGAGGCTGAGAGACTGCCCCCAGCATGACTTGCAGAGGTTGAAAGATTGCCCCTAGCATGACTTGCAGAGGTTGAGATACTGCCCCCAACATGACTTGTAGAGGCTAAGAGACTAGGTCCAACATGACTTGCAGAGATTGGACTGGCACCACCAACATGAACAACAGAGCCTGAGTGGTTAGGATCAACATGCTTTGCAGCAGTTGAGTGTGTGCCCCCAGCATGAACCACAAAGGCTGGGTGGATGGATCCAACATGAATTACAGAGGTTGGATGGGGAGGTTCAACTTGAACAACAGAGGTTGAACGGGTGCCCTCAGTATGAACACTAGAGGCTGAGTGATTGGATCTGATGTGACCTGGAAAGGTTGGAAGGATCCCACCAGCATGATCAACAGAGGCTGGATGGATGGATCCAACATGAATTGCAGAGGTTGGATGGGGAGGTTCAAATTGAACAACAGAGGTTGAACGGGTGCCCTCAGCATGAACTGCAGAGGTTGGGTGGTGAGGTTCAACTTGACCTACAGAGGTTGAATAGGTGCCCCCTTGCTTATGTGCCTTCTTCCTATTCCTCCTTCTTTTACTCCTTTTAGATTGCCAGTTACTAGTATCAGTACTTTCACCACATGAGGTAGAAGGAGGAGGAGAATCAACTACAAGTGAAGGGGAAGCAGTGTTTTGTTGCCCTTGATATAAGGAGCTTACTTGAGAAGCATCAGGAGCATTCAGGATAGTTGTAGTGGAAAACAACCACACCGGTAGCCCTAGGGTGAATCCAGGTAGATTCAGGGTGGCCATCAAGGGAACACCAACATTCCTCGCAAGAGGAATAGTACAAGGAGTTCCCAGCATGGGGATCTCTTGGTTGGTGTTCAAAGGAATGTTAGCCATAGTTTCAAACCAGGAAACAAAGTTTGAGGTTGATAGGAAACCAAAATTACAAAGCACACACCTAAAGGCACACTAAGTACAGACAAACCACACAGACTCACTAAAAAATTCCTAAATCCAAACAGACAAACAGGTATAAGGTATGCTTTCCAAAATAAAGCTGATAGATAGTTTACCTGGCATCCCTGTAGATGTTCTTAGGCATAAGCGGAGGAATCACCCACCGCCCTCCCACACCTTCTACCGAGGTTACCTTCCAAGCCCGTCCATGGTCAACCAGAAATAGCCTTTCAGTGTACCTGTGTATGAACCCTAGATGTCAAAGAGACTAATGGCTACCTTAACTATATTGATAGTTTGGGGGGATAGTCCCAAGCTTGATTCATATGCATGGGCAGGGTATCAAAGCCCGAAACCCTGTCTAAGACAGAATCCCCAGATGCGCAAAAATCCTAGTCTACGCTTTGACAAGGAATCGAAGGGTTATCTCCTCAGTCCAAGTCTCCACACGGTCTTGTGCTTAACTCTCATTTGAGAGGAGCTTCCCAGATACAATCAACATAAAAAAGGATTTACCTAATGATTGGCCAACTATGTATGAAATTTAAATACTTGTGGAGAGTTAAAAATCCCTAATCCACAAGTCTAGCCTGAGCTAGTTGGTGTATGACCCTATAAAATAAAACTTAGTAATAATTTTTAAATTATATCGTTTATTTTAAGGGCTGTTTTTAGTCAGAGGGTAAATGGCATGAAACTTATGTGGTGTTTTGACTCAAAGTTGAAACAAAATGACTAAGCAAAAAGAAATGAAATGCAAAAAGCAAAAACTAATCTCTTTCTTTTTTAAATAGAAAACTTGAAAGCCACAAAAGAACAAATTCTTTTTAATATTTTTTTCAAAAACAATGATATGCTATGCAATCCAGACTAAAAAACTAATCTACATGCATATAAAGCAAACATGTGTTTTTGTCTTTTTCTTTTATAAGTGCAAAATAAAGATCAGCCTATCAACTAATGCAAGCAAGTACTATAAGCAAAGCAAATAGACAACTACTCTATACCCCACAAACAAACCCTAGGTTTCCCTAAAGTTGGATATCAACCTCTCTTGAAAGAAATGCTCACAAAGGTAAACAAGCCAACAAATTTGGAATGAAGAGATTGAGCAATAAGACTGACATAAACAAAGGTCAAGAAGTCCCAAGTATCAATCTAAACCTGCAAACATAGGTTGCTCAGTACCTTGTCCAACAAGGTCAAGCCAAAGAAGGAGGTAGGGGGGAAAGCAGAAAAAACAAGTATGTGTTCTTTTTATTTTTCTTTTATAAATGCAAAACAAAACTACCTACAAACAAACGTATGCAGATAATAAGAACAAAGAAAAAGGAACTCTGCTATACAACCACCAAACAAACTCTAGAATGAACTAAAGTCAGCATAAACCCTACTTGGAAGGAAGGCTTGCATAAGAGACAAGTCAACTACTTTGGCATGGTGAAGTTAACCAACCAAAGAAGAAGGAAACCAACACCAACAAGCTTCTAAACTCAGAAAAAGATCACTGACAGAGGCTGACCAAAAACATAAGCCAAAAATCATACCAAGCAAAGGAGGTGGGGGAAAGAGCAAAGAGCAAACCCTAATGCTATAAAAGGGCTTACCACATAGATAAAGAACAACCAAAAGGGATTACACTAACTCCCTGGAGTCATGCACCTGTAGAGGACACCAAAAGAGCTACCAAACAGCCGACAACAGTAGAAAGAACCACAAAAAATGAGGAAAAACATTGTTTTAGGGGCACACGCAGATTGCACTACTGACAGGTCGCGTGTCATACGGGGGTTGCCAATACAGCAAGTCACGTATATAAGCACACGCGGGTTGTATAACTGACAAGTCACGTATCATACGTGGGTTGACAGTATAGACAGTTGCGTGTACCAAACTAGACATGCAACTGTTCAGTCTGCAAGTCGTGTATGGGTGGAAAAAATCCTAAAAAAGGTCAAAAAATACCTTAGGAAGGTAGGGGAGGTGTTCTATTAGAATTATAAGGTGTTCCTAAGTGGTAATAAGTGTTGATGTATATGTAACTTCGGAATGTATTCTTCTATGTATCATATGTATTGTTACCCGATGTTCATTCCGGGATGTTTCTATTATGTATTTGAGTCATGTGGTTATGCCCCGATGTCCCGATCGGGAGGATTAATAATGTAAACAAGTCATATCAAGTCATTAGGTAAGTCCCCACAGTTTAGGGGCACTTGAGTTATTATACACTAATTAAGGTGTAGGCTCGAGTAATAATTATTAGGTCGAGCCTACGTGTGAAATGGCAACTTAAGTGAACGGACTAATATAAATAGAGAGTGTGTGTCTCTCTATTTATCACTTGATCACTTGTGACTTAGCTCTCTTGCTCTCTCAAGTGTGGCGCACTTTTGGAGAAGGAAATTCTTTGGCTTGACAGAAGACAGAAGGCTGCTATTGTGTTGGGAGGTCATCTTACTGTTTTGGGATCACATCTTGTGGTGATACTATCTTAGAGGAAGTTGAGGGATTTTCTCCATTTATGGTTTCCCCTCCCAAAATATTTGTGTCTCTTGTTTCTTGATGTGCTTATGTGATTGCTGTGCTTGTTATTCTATCAGTGAAAAGATCTTGTCATAATGCTAGCTTAAATGTTGAAAAACTAACATGGTATCAGAGCTAACCTGAGAAGAAGACACTGTGCAGCTGCGGAAGCTAGGGCTTCCTTGTTTGTGGACCTTTCTCCACTATTTTTCAGCAAAAGTAAGGTGGACTTACTCTCCTCCCTAGGGCGCATCTTTCTGTCGAAACAGAATTCAATTCGGAGGATTTTCAGTTTTGGACCTGTCACTGGGGCCGGAAATTAGGGTTTTTTATTGAAGAGGAATTTTTCAATGGGACCAAGCCTGGATTGTTCTCCTATACAAAATCAAAGTTAGGAACAAGTTTGAAGGCAATTGGGTGGATAGAACTCCAGAAAAGCAAGACCCTAGTTGCTCCTGAACCAGCTCTGCAGGATTTCAGCTCAAGCTTCAGATTTGACATCTTGAACTTGGTAAGATATAAATATTTTGTATTTCCATTTGAGGTTCTTATTTAAATATGTATCATCATACCAATCTTGATGAAAAGCTTGAGGGGGCTGATAATTTCCGAGCTTGGAAGTATAGAATCTCCCTGGTCCTGGAAGAGAATGAACTAGACTCCTACATCCATGAGGAGATTCCAGTTCCGGAGGGAGATGAGGAAAAGGCTCTTCATAAGAAGAAGATGGTTATGGAAAAGAGGATCATTTCTGATTCTATTAAGGATCATCTTATCCCTCAGGTGTCCTCTCTCAAGACACCTAAAGCTATGTTTGATGCCCTAACAAATTTGTTTGAAGGAAAGAACATAAATCGGAAGATGACCTTGAGGAACCAATTGAAGAATGTGAAGATCCAGAATGCAGAATCTATCCAGTCATACTTTACAAGGGTTTCTCAAATCAAAGAACAATTAGAAGCTGTTGGTGAAGAAGTGGAAAATGCAGAGATTGTCATGACTACTTTGAATGGCCTCCCTAGGTCATGGGATGCCTTCATTCAAGGAATCTGTGCTAGAAATAAGTTGATGAAATTCAGTAGGCTATGGGAAGAATGTTCTCAAGAAGAAGCTCGAATAGCAGCAAGAGAAGAGAAGATGGGAAATGAAGATCAAGCCCTCACAGCTCACTCCAAGAAGGAAAGAAGAAAACATCATTACCCCAAAGGTAAGAACTCTCATCCTAAAAGAGATCTATCTAGATTAATATGTTATACATGTGATGAGATAGGAAACTTTGCAAAAGACTGTCCTAAGAACAAAAGTCACCTTCATAAAAAGAAGGGGAGCAAAAGAAGACATCATGCTCATGCTGCAGAGGATGATGAACCATCCAAGAAGAAATCCAGATATGAAAGTGAAGATTCTTCAAGCGAGGATGAATATGTTTTGATATCAGCTCTCACAGGTAACATTACTCATGGTAGTGATGATTGGCTTATAGATAGCGGAGTCTCCAAACATATGACAGGATTCAAGGAATCTTTTGTGAGATTGTCAGAACATGAATCACCTCACAAGGTGAAACTAGGAGATGACTACCAATATCCAATAAAAGGTAGTGGGGAATCTTCTTACAAGCTGGACTCTGGTAAGTCTCTAACAATGAAAGAAGTATTGTTTGTTCCAGGACTTAAGAAGAATATTCTATCCATTTCAGCATTGGATACAAAAGGAATGTGGGTTGCATTCATAGATGGTCAAGTCATCATGTGGCCAAAAGGAAAGTCAATTGATGATGCAGTAGTGATTGGGGAACAAGAAGGAGGTTTGTACAAATTGAAGGGACATCCAGAACAAGCCTTGATCCATGATTCAGTTGAGCCAAATGAGCTTTGGCATAGAAGGATTGCACATGTGCATTACAGAGCACTGCCTATTGCAAGCAAAGCTGTTGAAGGTATTACAGAATTCCAAGCAAAGCATGATGGAGTTTGCAAAGGATGTGCGAAAGGGAAGAATACAAAGAAGACATTTCCTAGCAGCGAAAGCAAAGACAAAAGCATTCTAGAAATCATCCATTCTGATGTGTGCGGTCCAATGTCATCAAACTCACTAAGCGGGTATGCATACTATGTTTCTTTTATTGATGATTTTTCTAGAAAAACATGGATTTATTTTCTGAAGAACAAAGATGAAGTATTCAGCAAGTTCAAGGAATTTAAAGCCTTGATCGAGAACCATACTGAAAACAAGATCAAGACCATTAGATCAGATAATGGTGGAGAATTCACTTCAAATGAATTCAAAGAGCTATGCAAGGAATCAGGGATTAAGAGGGAGTTGTCCACTCCTTATAATCCTCAACAGAATGGGGTTGCAGAACGGAAGAACAGAACTATCATGTAAGCTGCAAGAGCCATGCTTCATGATCAAGATCTACTTATGCATCTTTGGGCTGAAGCTGCTAGAACAGCAGTGTATGTACAGAACCGTACTCCACATAGAGTGCTCGAAAATAAGACTCCTGAAGAAGTCTTCTTCGGTAAGAAACCAGAAGTCAGCCATCTCAGAATATTCGGCTATCCAGTGTACATACATATTCCAAAAGAGAAGAGAACAAAATTAGATCCTTCAGTAAAGAAGGGCATATTTGTGGGATACTCTGAAAGCTCGAAGGCTTACAGAATCTACTTTCCAGGATACAAGAAGATCGATGTCAGTAGGGATGTAACATTTGATGAAGACACAGCCTACAACAAATCCAGAAAGAGACCTACTGAAGAACATGAAGAAGCAGAAGCTGCAGCACCCAGGATCCGTGATACAGTCATGAATGAAGAAGCTCAAGAATAAGATCGAGAACTTGAAGAACCACAAAGACCAGCAGATCCACCATCAGAAAATAATCCTCATAAGAGGAAACCTGCTTGGGTACGTGAAATTATCCAAGGTGCGGAAAGATTTGGGGCTCCAGAAGAGAACCATAGAGAAAGAAAGAGAACCAGATCAAATACCGGGTATGTAGCTTTACTATGTGATTTCATTGATAAAGAACCTTCCAGTTATGAAGAAGCAGCAGATCAGAAAGAATGGAAGGATGCTATGATCGAAGAATACCAATCGATCATGAAGAATGATGTTTGGGATGTTGTCCCAAGACCAAAAGAGAAATCAGTTGTCACTTCAAAATGGATCTACAAAATCAAGCATGCTGCAGACGGTAGCATTGAAAAGTACAAGGCAAGATTCGTGGCTCAAGGATTCTCTCAGAAAGAGGGAGTAGACTATGAAGAGACCTTTGCACCTGTAGCCAGATACACTTCCATCAGAACAGTTCTCGCTCTGGCTGTAGTGACGAAGTGGAAGATACACTAGATGGATGTCAAGACTGCTTTCTTGAATGGTGTAGTAGAAGAGGAAGTGTATGTGGAACAACCACTCGGTTTTGAGACACATGACATAGAGTCTCATGTATGCCGATTGAAGAAATCCTTGTATGGTTTGAAATAGGCACCCAGGACTTGGTACGGCAGGATTGACAGCTTTCTATCCAGTTTGGGCTTTACCAAGAGTAAAGCAGATTCCAACCTATACTACAAGGTTGAAGATGGCAACCCAGTGATACTTCTACTGTATGTAGATGATTTATTTGTGACAGGTTCAGATGGGTTGATTACTGATACGAAGAGAAAGCTTGCTGCTGAGTACGAGATGAAGGACTTGGGAATGATGCATTACTTCTTGGGTATGGAGGTGTGGCAGAGTACAGATGGAATCTTCCTTGGACAAGGGAAGTATGCAGTAGAGATCCTGAAGAGATTCGGGATGATGGACTGCAAGGCCATGGCTACACCTATGGCATCAAACCTAAAGACATTGAGTGATACTTCTTCAGAGTCGGTTGATGCTACGATGCATCGTCAGATGATTGGGTCATTGATGTACCTGACGAACACGAGACCAGATATTTGCTTTGCTGTGAACACCTTGAGCCAGTACTTGACAGATCCGAGAAGTATTCACTTGATTGCTGCAAAGCATATTTTGAGGTACCTGAAGGGTACAATTGATTATGGGCTCAAGTATGATGCGAATCAAAAGATTAACCTGGAGGGTTATGTTGATTCAGATTGGGCAGGCAGTGCCATCGACAAGAAGAGTACTTCGGGATGTTGCTTTAGTATGGGATCAGGTGTGATCTCTTGGTTTAGCAGGAAGCAATCCTGTGTGGCACTGAGTACGGCTGAAGCAGAGTATGTCGCAGCTTGTTCAGCTAGTTGTGAGGCAATATGGATGCGGAAGCTACTGTTTGATATATTTGATCTTCAGTTGGATGCTACTTGTATACACTGTGACAACCAGAGTTGCGTGAAGTTGTCAGAGAATCCAGTGTTCCATGACAGGTCGAAGCATATTGAGATCAAATATCACTATATCAGGGATATGGTGCAGAGAGGAGCATTGAAGCTCCTGTATGTTGCGACGGAGGAACAGATAGCCAATGTATTGACGAAGCCATTGGCTAGGCTGAATTTTGAGTACTTCAGAGAGAGACTTGGTGTTCTCCAGATCGAGGCTTCCTCCCAAAGACAGTGTTGAGATCCAGAGCCATTCTGACATGGTGAGAGGATTGGTTCCTTCCATGGTCATATGAAAGGGCTGAGACATTCCGTCATGGTGAGAGGATTGGTTCCTTCCATGACTGATATGAGTATCGAGATCTATAGCCATTCTGACGAGGAGGTCAGATATAAGGGCTGAGCCATTCTGTCGAGGAGGACAGATGTAAGGGCTATGCCATTCTGTCGAGGAGGACAGATGTAAGGGAAATTGCCATTCTAGGAATGGAGGCACCTGGTCAGTTACCAGGATCATTCAGTGCAGGACTGTATATCCATTCTGATATGACAGAGGGATGTGTTCCCACTTGATCAGATGTAAGGGCTGAACCATTCTGTTCATGGCTAAAGGATTTAGTTCCTTTGATGTCAGATGTGAGTGTTGGCCATTCCGACGAGCAGGTCGGATGTAAGGGCAATTGCCACTCTCCGAGAGAGTGGAGGCGCATGGTCAGTTACCATGTAGCTCAGTCGAGGAGGACTGGGGGCCATTTTGATATGACTATGGAGATGTGTTCTCGTAGGATCATGTCACGTCCCCGTCCCTCAACCGGCGAAGAGGACGCGACGAACCATCAACACAACCGGGAAAATTTCCCCATGAACATTGACAGAAAACCAAATGCTGAAATTAAAGCTTAAACAACAGGCATAATTCATCATACAAGGATGCAAAGTCCTTCAAACAATCAGCGGAAGCACACATAGACATTTCCAGCATTAATCATCAATATAAATTACATAGATGCAGTGAACAGCAACACTTATCTTTTGATGATGAATTCATCCCGCAACCAGCTACGTCGCTGCAACGTTCCACCCAACCATAGGCCAACGTGCTCATCAGTCTCTCAGCAACGCTGCCACCCCCGAGCTGGGCATGATTCCTCTGGAATAAGGGTCAGTTGCAGGCTTATACATAGCCAAGGGGACATAAACGACAAACCAATCACAGCTGGGTTTCACAGGATGTCAACAAACAAGCCAAGCCAGGACAGTCCAATGGACAACCACTGCATACCAGCAGCCATATCAACCCTTCACAGCTATGTGAAGAAGGAAAAACAATAGGGGACAACCCCAAACAATGGAGGATCACAGCTCAAGTCCAAGGGACAACCCAGAGTTGGTTTTGGCCCTAACGTGGCCAAAACAACTCAACCACAACATCCCAGACCAGGGAAACAACAGCAACAGCCCAATTTCAAAGTAAAAACAATGGCAACTACGCACAGTCCCAAAACACAGAAACTCAGCCCACGAATTGGAAATCAACGGTGACCCAAAACGAATTTGAGCACACCAGCCCACAAAACACAGGGAAAACAGCAATCCCAAAACACGACAGTGAGCATGGCTCTCACAATAGGGAAAACGACCGAAACCTCTGTGCGTGAGGAAGAATTTACACCCAACAGCAAAATACACGGGAAAGACATACCCGATTTCTCTGCATGAGGATTCCAGTAGTAGAGGCCTTGTGTGAGGAGAGAACAACTCCGATTTTTCCCGTGGATGAACAAAACAACAGCAAGGACGCGAATTACAGTGCGTGGGTGCTTTAGCAACTCATGGGGAAGAGGAAGAAAACCTGTGTGAGACCAAAAACGCCCCCAAAACCTGTGTGTGAGGAGCCAACAGACCAAAATCATGGTGAGAGTGTAAACTGTCCAGGGAAGAGTGTGTGAGGGAGAAGAATGGGTAGACATGGGTGGAGTGGGAAAATGGGTAAGGCTGACAGCCTGCCACAACCACCACCACTTCAGCAATAACTCCCCCAACCACCAGCTGAAGCATTAAAGAGGTTGACAAGGTTGGATGAGGCAAAGGTGACAAACAACAAAGGTGGCAAAACCACAAGGTAATAAAACATGGGTTTTTCCCCCATAAACCAAGGTTTGACATTCCCCACCCCTTATCCTTTGGAACCATGCCCTTTTCATTCAACGTTGCACTGCCGTAGCTGGTTGTGGTTTATTTTAATTGATGTGCAGGTTTACATGATGCCAAATTAAAATGTGCCGAATAGCACAACATACCATCGGCAATTATCCCCATTGCCGAAACATACACAGCCAAATCGATGGTGGGGCTTTTGCCTTGAGCTCCTCACCACGATTAATTACAATATATACATCATGCAAACGAGGTCGAAACCGGGGACATGACAGATCATATGTGAGTGCAAGCCTTTCCATCACTGTGATAGGATGTGTTCTTGTCTGGATGGATGTAAGTGCAGGAAATCTTCCACCACTGTGATAGGATTGGTTCTTGTCTGGGTGGGAGTCTTCCATCACTGTGATAGGATGTGTTCTTGTCTGGATGGATGGGCCTTTCTGACGAGTAGGCCAGATGTAAGCGCTGAAATCTTCCACCACTGTGATAGGATTGGTTCTTGTCTGGGTGGGAGTCTTTCATCACTGTGATAGGATTGGTTCTTGTCTGGATGAAAGTGGAGTAATATTCCACCACTGTGATAGGATTGGTTCTTGTCTGGGTGGGAGTCTTCCATCACTGTGATAGGATGTGTTCTTGTCTGGATGGAAGGGCCTTTCTGACGAGTAGGTCAGATGTAAGTGCTGAGCCATTTCACAGATGGTAGTTGATTGTGCCTACCATGCTAGTGAATGTGAGTGTTGGGCCCTTCTGATGGGATTGTAGTTTACTACATGATCAGATATAAGTGCTGGGCATGCCTTTCTGACGAGTAGGTCAGATGTAAGTGCTGGGCGAAGACCTACATGAGGGTAGGCCTACATCCAGCATGAAAAAGGGCTGGCTCTATAGAACTTCCTATGATGAGATAGTACACACTTGATGATGACTAGAGGAGATCCAGATCGAGTGATGATCCAGATCCAGTTATGATGACTCCGAGAGATCTAGATCGAGAGATGATCCAGATCCAGCAGTGATGATCCAGATCGAGAGATGATCCAGATCCTGTCCAGAGAGATGATCCAGATCGAGAGATGATCCAGATCCAGTCCAGAGAGATGATCCAGATTGAGTGATGATCCAGATCCAGTCCAGTGATGTTGATCTAGATCGAGTGATGATCTAGACCCTGTGATGCCATTTGATGATGATCCAGATCGAGAGATGATCCAGATCTAGATGACTTGAAGACAAAGATGACTTGAAGATGAAGATGACTTGAAGACGAAGATGATCCAGTTGATGTAGAGAAGAAGACCAGTGCTGAAAAATTGTGTCGAAAGAATACCTTCCTAGTTAAGAGGGAGTGTTGATGTATATGTAACTTCGGAATGTATTCTTCTATGTATCATATTTATTGTTACCCGATGTTCATTCCGGGATGTTTCTATTATGTATTTGAGTCATGTCGTTATGCCCCGATGTCCCGATCGGGAGGATTAATAATGTAAACAAGTCATATCAAGTCATTAGGTAAGTCCCCATAGTTTAGGGGCACTTAAGTTATTATACACTAATTAAGGTGTAGGCTCGAGTAATAATTATTAGGTCGAGCCTACGTGTGAAATGGCAACTTAAGTGAACAGACTAATATAAATAGAGAGTGTGTGTCTCTCTATTTATCACTTGATCACTTGTGACTTAGCTCTCTTGCTCTCTCAAGTGTGGCACACTTTTGGAGAAGGAAATTCTTTGGCTTGACAGAAGACAGAAGGCTGCTATTGTGTTGGGAGGTCATCTTACTGTTTTGGGATCACATCTTGTGGTGATACTATCTTAGAGGAAGTTGAGGGGTTTTCTCCATTTATGGTTTCCCCTCCCAAAATATTTGTGTCTCTTGTTTCTTGATGTGCTTATGTGATTGCTGTGCTTGTTATTCTCTCAGTGAAAATATCTTGTCATAATGCTAGATTAAATGTTGAAAAACTAACAATAAGGACCTAAAACAATGCAAAAGACTAAAAGAAATAAAGAGAAACCCCAAACAGACAAGGCTCTCCCCAGTGGAGTCGCCAGTTCTGCTGTAAAGGTAAGTATACTATGGCTAGGGTTTAAGAGGCCATCAACATACTGGGGTTGAAAGGTGGATGCAAATGGTTCTGCAAGTAAATACAAGCAAGATCAGAGATTAGAATGGTCCACACCTGATTAACTAAAGGCTGGTCCAAGCTTTCTCTTCAATCCTCTTCTTGCTCCTCTTGCTCCAAGAGACCTGCAAAATGAATTATACCTTCCTCAAACCAATATGACCACATATAAAGCAATGATAATCAAATAAACATGAAATAATGATCTGACTAACATCATCATATGATCATAAATAGCGATTCAATCACACATTGAACAATGATTTGGGAAGAAGAAGGACATCACATCTTTATTAATCTTGAAAAAAAGTACAAGTATACCTTCTCTTCAAGTTCGGCACCTCACGAAACCTTGATCTGGTTCTGCTGCTTCTCTTCTCCAAAGAACTCAGCCTCTAAGCTCTGCAACACAAGGAGAATGCTTCTAGGGAAAAGGTATGGGAAAAGAGAGCTCCAAATCCTCCAGCATAACAATGCAAAGATTCAAGTCTCCTCTGATGGACCTCCCTACCTATATTTATATGCTTAAGGAAGAGTTAGGGGTGAATACAAAGTAGTTACAACTGAAGGAGTCAGTTGCATAACTACCCAAACTACCCAAAATTCAAAAGACGCGTTTTTTAGCATTTTTAAGAGGCGTACGCGGGTTGCAGAAACAATAGTCGCATACACGAGGAATACACGTGGGTTTCCAATATAGAAAGTCGTGTATATATAGCAACTCGCGTACGTACGTGGGTATTAGAGAGAGAAAGTCACGTACGTACGCGGGTTTTCCCAAAGGAAACTCGCGTACAGACGAAAAACTCATTTTTAGGGTATTTCTAGGCATTTTCAGACTTTGGTATCTTCTGGAAAGTTTTAGCTAACAGAAATATATTTCCAACAGTGTAGAGATAGGTCAAACAGAGTTACAAAACTCAAGATATGGATCCTCCAAGTTGGGTGTTTTTTCAGTGACTTTCATGAAGTGTCATCATGGAAGTGTCGACGTGCGACGGAATCATGGGAAAGTGGTCACAGGCAGAGATGTGTCATTTTGAGCTATAACACATTATCTCCCACTTCGGAGGTGGTAGCAGCTCCTTGGTCGATAGATTCCATTGGATTTTCTCCTAAAATAGGAGTAAAATCAGGTGGCAAGCCCCGTACTCTCCTGGACTGTCTTAACCCAACCATTTTGTATAGTTCCTATCTAACCTAGGGTCTGAAAATATAGAAAAAGCACACCAAAAGACTTCCCTACTCAAACTATAGGTCAAAACAAGCAGACTTAAAATGACAAGACGAGTTCAATAGTGAGGTCTCTCACTAGGATTGTCAAGCAGGTGCCACTTGCGATATACCTCGAGGGTACATGCATAGTAATCTCCCCGAATGCTATTTTCGGTATATGGCTCCAAACAAGATGGACAAAGGGCTTTTCTCAGATAGATAAGGTACCCTAGTGGGGTCTCCCGATATACTCAAGGTACATGGGAGCTTGAATCGGTAGAAGTGCTATCTAATGCATAATCATACACAAGGGGCCTTTCGATATACAATCGAGTACGTGAAGTACCTTTCTATATACCTCAAGGGTACGTGAAAGGCTGTTCGATATACCGACGATACGTGGAAGAACCACGCGAGTCTTGGAATGTAATGCTGACAAATAACGATAGCTCCTACATTTTACGATGCTCGAACACGTCTCTAACCTATCACTCAAGTTACTACTTAAATTTTAACCTACAACTACTGTTAATTTTAACTTGTACAGTTAGGTGAATGCATGATGTTTTGACAGAAAAGTAAAACCATGCAATATACTTGTGCAAATGTTCACTTTTTCGTTCAGTATGCCTACTTATGGGAGGGAAGAGAGTGTTTTTCTTTTTGTTTCAAAACCAAAAATCATTCCAATCAATAGTCATGAACATCAAATCGAAGACAAGCAAACACTTTTACAAACCAAATTCTTCTTTTTGAAAGCAAATGAGAAGGGTGAGAATCTCTTTTCCTAAAAGAACAACACCAAGCACACCTATATGCCAATGCACTCTAACTTTTCAAATTTCTTAAAAACATAAATAAATCTAACTCAAAACTACCATTTTTTTAATATTTTGATCGAGATATTCCTATATGCAAGAGAGATGAACGATCATAAAGGTCCTGAAAGCTTGTAAAGGCAATTAGAAAACCCAAATCCAACGCTCAAATATGATGTCCTAATCTCAAGCAAAACTTTTCTTTTTTGAAGGAAAGAAAAAGAAGTTTACTATGCAAGCAAGAAATGAAATATAGAAGCTAATCTAGCATTCTTCTTTCAGTATATGCAACGAAAAGAGAGTTCAATGAGCACCCTAACTTTCAGAAAACAAGAAATCCTTCTTTAAGCACAACCAACAAGCAAGAAGCAGATGAACAATCCTTCTTTAGTCTTTTTGATTGTTCATACGCTTCTTGCTTGTTGGTTGTGCTTAAAGAAGGATTTATTATTTTATGAAAGTTAGGGTGCTCATTGTTTTCTGGAATATTTCACCTCCTGCGGACAGCAAGGTGTTCCACTAGTTTGAATGGTTCAGATCCAGAACAAATAGATCACAGAGGCTGATAACTCTCCCTAAACACTATAGATATCTGGAATACAAGGCTTTGATAGTCCACCTATGTACTTGTGATCAAGCTCAACACAAAACGAATCAAAGCAACTAGAATATGATCTACTAATATATGCTAGTGACTAAGGAATCTAACAATATATATCTAAAATCAAACATCAACAATATATATGGGATAGAAAATCAACTTGCATTAGATATATGAAGAAGTTTACAACCAAGCCTTAGTGTTGACATGCATCTCCATGAAACCAGCTCTTCATCCCCAAAATATCCAACTCTAGCTCTCTATGCTCTCTCCAAATGATCTTGGGCCAATAATCAATCCAACAGCATAACAATACCTTCCATGTTCTACCCTCAACCATGGCTATGAGCTCATATTTATAGGGCTTTAATGGATTAAGATGGTTGAGAAATTAGTGGGTGAGGTGGTCTCTAAGATCCTAGGATGAGGGATCTCGAGCTCAACCAACCCACAATAGTAGGGATAAGACAGTACATGCGGCTTATCATCTAGAAGCCTCGAGAAACTTCTCTTTTTCCCTTTTTACCCAGGGTACCGCGCTTCTCCTTCTATGACAGAGCGGTTCTGGTAATAACCACATATGGACCAAGGGAAATGGACGGTGTCACCACTTATGGACAATCGATGAAAGGCGGTGCAAGCAAGGGTACCTCTCCTGGATAAAGGGGCATGTGCGGTGCTGGAAATTTGTGTGACAGATTGATAAAAAACCATTTAGTTTTCACTCCAGAAGCTGGGATTCTGGGCAAGTAGGTATGTCAAATGTCTTATCACACAATGGTGAGAGGATTTTGGTATAACATAAACCATTCAAGAAAGCAGTATTGACATCCATCTGGTGTATCTTCCATTTCATCACTGCAGCCAGAGCAAGTACTGATCTTATGGAAGTGTATCTTACTACAGGTGCAAAATTTTCTTCATAATCTATTCCTTCTTTCTGGGAGAAGCCACGATCCACGAATCTTGCTTTATATTTTTCTATGCTGCCATCTGTAGCATGCTTGATCTTGTAGATCCATTTGGAAGTCACTATAGACTTCCCCTCAGGTCTTGGGACAACATCCCAAACATCATTCTTCATGATCAATTGGTATGCTTCAATCATAGCATCCTTCCATTCTTTCTCTTCTATTGCTTATTCATAGTTGGAAGGTTCTTTATCAATGAAATCACATAATAAGGCTACATAACTGGAACATAGCCTTGTTATTTTCCTTTCTTTGTGTGATTCTTATAGAGCCCCATATCTTTCTATACCTTAGATAACTTTTCGTACCCAAGCAGGTTTCCTCTTGTGAGGATTCTTCCCCTGAGGTGGATCTACAGGTTCTTGAGGTTCTTCTATTTCTCGATCTTCTTCTTGATATTCTTCATTCATGGTTGTGTCATGAATTCTGGATGCTTCTGTTTCTTTAGGTTCTTCAGAAGGCCTATTTCTGGATTTGTTGTAAGCTGAGTCTTCGTCAAATGTTACATCCCTGCTGATATCGATCTTCTTGAATCCTGGGAAGTATATTCTGTAAGCCTTTGAGCTTTCAGAGTATCCCACAAATATACCCTTCCTTCTTGAAGGATCTAACTTTGTCCTCTTTTATTTCGGAATGTGTATGTACACTGGACAGTTGAATATTCTGAGATGGCTAACTTCTAGTTTCTTTCCAGAAAATACTTCTTCAAGTGTCTTATTCTGGATTACTATGTGTGGAGTATGGTTCTGTACATACACCGTTGTTCTTGCAGCTTCTCCCCATAGATGCATGGGAAGATCTTGATCATGAAGCATGGCCCTTGCAGCTTCCATGATCGTTCTATTCTTCCTTTCTGCAACTCCATTCTATTGTGGATTATATGGAGTGGTTAACTCCCTCTTAATCCCTGAATCTTTGCATAAGTATTTGAATTCATTCAAAGTGAATTCTCCACCATTATCTGATCGAAAAATATTGATCTTCTTTTCTGTGTGGTTCTCGATCAAGGATTTGAATTCCTTGAACTTGCTGAATACTTCATCTTTGTTAATAAGAAGGAGATATGTTGGGTTATTTCACAATTCTCAATGTTTCGATCCCTACTTCATCTTTGTTCTTCATAAAGTATATCCATGTCTTTCTAGAAAAATCATCAATAGAAAAAACATATACCTGCTTAATGAACTAGATGACATCAAAATGCATACATCGGAGTGGATGATTTCCAAGATTCCTTTTGCCTTGCTTTAGATACTTGGAAATTTCTTCTTTGTGTTCTTTCCTTTTGCACATCCTTTGCAAACACCATCACGTTTTGTCTGC
Organism: Pseudotsuga menziesii; assembly: GCA_001517045.1. Lineage (NCBI taxonomy): Eukaryota > Viridiplantae > Streptophyta > Pinopsida > Pinales > Pinaceae > Pseudotsuga > Pseudotsuga menziesii. Next base: position 181,764 of record LPNX010394454.1, read on the forward strand.
ATTTTTGGAAGACCTTCAACAACTTTGCTTGCAAGTGGCAGTGCCCTATAATGCACATGTGCAATCCTTCTATGCAAAAGTTCATTTGGTTCTACTGAGTCATGAACCAAATCTTGTTCTGGTTGGCCCTTCAATTTGTATAGACCTCCTTCTTGTTCCCCAATCACTATTGCATCATCAAAAGTCTTTCCCTTTAGCCACATAAGAACTTGGCCATCTACAAAAGCAACCCTCATTCCTTTTGCATCCAATGCAGATATGGAGAGGAGGTTCTTCTTTAGTCTTGGCACAAACAATACATTTTTCATCTTCATAGAATTTCCCAAGTCTAGTTTATAGGAGGATTCACCACTACCTTTTATTGGATACTGGTAGTCATACCCAAGTTTCACCTTGTGAGGTGACTCATGTTCAGATAGTTTCACAAATGATTCTTTGAATCCTGTCATATGTTTGGAAGCACCACTGTCTATAATCTAATCATTTATTCCATGTGAGATAGTTCCCATGAGAGTGAATATGAGCACATATTCTTTATCACTTGAAGAATCATCACTTTCTTGTCTGATTCTCTTTGTGGAAGGTTCATCATCCTCTGCAACATGAGCATGATGTCTTCTCTTGTTTCCCTTTTTCTTATTTGAGTTCCTTTTGTTAGGGCAGTATTTGGATATGTGACCTTTCTCATCACATGTGTAACATATAATAGTAGACAGATATCTTCTAGAGTGTGAAATCTTACCTTTGGAGTGATGATGGTCCCTTCTGGTTTTCTTAGTGTGGGTTGTGAGAGCTTGACCTTCACTTCCCATCTTTTCTTCTTGAGCTGCTATCTGAGCTTCTTCTTGAGAGAATTCTTCCCATAGTTTGCTGAACTTGACTAGCTTCTTTCTGGCATAGATCCCTTGAATGAAAGAGTCCCATGCCCTAGGTAGACCATTCAAAGTCGTCATCACAATATCTGTATTTTCCACTTCTTCATCTACTGCTTCCAGTTGTTCCTTGATCTGAGATACCCTTGTAAAGTAAGATTGGATGGTCTCTGCATTCTGGATCTTTACATTCTTCAGTTGGTTTGTCAGAGTCATCTTCATGTTTATGTTCTTCCCTTCAAATAGTTTAGTTAGGGAATCAAACATAGATTTAGGTGTCTTTAAGGAGGACACCTATGGTATGAGGTGATACTTGATTGAATAATAAATAATCCTCTTAGCTATAACCAACTTCTTCTTATGTAATGCCTTAGCCTCATCCCCCTCTGGAACTGGAACCTCCTCATTGATACAGGAGTCCAACTCATTTTCTTCTAGGACCAGGGAGATCCTATAATTCCAGGCTCTAAAGTTATCAGCTCCCTCAAGATTTTCATCAAGCTTTGTATGATGAAACATCTTAACTGAGAACTTGAAATGGAAATACAAAAGATTTAGATCTTACCAAGTCAAGTGTCGGATCTGGATTTGGAGCTGAATTTCTGCAGTGCTGGTTCAGTAGCATATTAGGGTTTGGATTTCCTGAAGTTATGTCCAACCAGATGCTTTGATATTGATCTCTAAAATTTTATTTTGAGGAGGAGATCAATCCAGGTCTGGGATCACTAAAAAATTCCACTTTTGTGGAAAACCCTAATTTTCGACAGTAGTGTCGGGTCCAAAACTGAAAAAAATCAGAATCAGATTCTGCTTCAACAAAAAGATGTGACCTAGGGAGGAGAGTCAAAAAAACCTTCTTTTGTTGAAAATTTGTGTAGAGAGATCCAAAAAGTAGGAAGCCCTAGTTCCTGTAGCTGCACAGTGTCTTCTTCTTAGGTTATCTTTGATACCATGTTGGATTTTTATGATTTAATCTAGCATTATATTAGGATATTTAACTGAGAGAATAACAAGCAGAGCAATCAAACACAAGAGATAATAAATGGAGAAAACCCTACAACTTCCTCAGAGATAGAATCAACACCAAAAGTAAAACCCCAAAACAGTAAGATGATCTCTCGACAGCAGTAGCCTCTTTCTTTCTAGCCCCAACAACTTCTTCTCTCTCAGCTATGCATTACTACTGAGTGTGAGTGAGTGTGTGATAAATAGAGAGGATCACTCTCTATTTATACTAATTCCTGAATTAACAATAACTCACTAGGGCTGACTTCTCTAAGAGAGTTTAATAACCCTAGGGCCCCAGAACTGTGGGGACTTTAACCCTTGAACAATAGGAGGGTTACCCACAATGACTTGACATGACTTGTTTACATTATTGAATCTCCCATTAGGAAAATTAGGGCATGACATGACTCAAATACATTACAGACACTTCCCATAATAAACATCGGGGTACAAGACATAAGATATACAAGTGAATACATTCCGAAGTTACAAATACATCAACAAAAGTTGCATGTGTTTCTACCAAAGTGAACTGCATTGGATCTTTTCTTATGAATGTGATTCTGATGTTGTTTTTTCTTGGAGACATGATTTGTAGTTCGATTCAGAACTGTTTACTGGCCTTGTCTTGTTGCTCAAGCTGTAACTACATTTTCATGTACCTTTCTCATGCTTATGAGCCTGATGTCGGTTCCCACACTTTTAGCTCATTATATAAGCCTTCATCTCTTCTCTCACTTTCTCCTATCCTTGTACCATTTTTCCATCGCACCTTGAAACAGTTTACCTGGAGGAGACACTCCCTAAGTGCCCTTATCTTGCTCACTTTTCTTGCATTATGCATAGGTTTGTTCCTCGCACTTGGAACTAGTTTCTATTTCCTCCGACATTTGTCTCCTTGCATTTATATCATTCTTTCTATTCTCCTTTGAGCTTGTTAAAAATAGTAAGGAGGCCATGAGTTGAATTTTTTGGGATAGTTAAAACTTCACGGGAAGGATATGGAGTTATCTTTAAGCCCTGGAGTGACTCCTTAAATTTAACTAGATTGTCGAGTTAACTTGTTTGTTCAGACTCTTTAAGGTAACATGAACAATCATCCACATCAGTGGTAGTTTATCACTTTTTCGAACCATGTGGATTATTTACGAAAAAATGTTAGATTTTTAACATTTAAGCTAGCATTATATTAGGATCTTTAACTAAGAGAATAACAAGCACAACAATCAAACACAAGAGACAATGAACACCATGTTTTTCCTTGGGGAAACCATAAATGGAGAATACCCCACAACTTCCTTAGAGATAGAATCAGCACCAAAATTAAAACCCCAAAACAGTAAGATGATCTCCCGACATTAGTAGCCTCTTTCTTTCTAGCCCCAACAACTTCTTCTCCCTCAGCTATGTGCTAAAACTGAGTGTGAGTGAGTGTGTGATAAATAGAGAGGCTCACTCTCTATTTATACTAATTCCTGACTTGACAATAACTCACTAGGGCCAACTTCACTAGGAGAGTCTAATAACCCTAGGGCCTCGCAGCTGCGGGGACTTTAACCCTTGAACAATAGGAGGGTTAACCACAATGACTTGACATGACTTGTTTACATTATAGAAAATCTTGATCAAAACATTGAGGAATGAGATGACTCAATAACATTACAAACACTTCTCAGAATAAACATCGGGGTACAATACATAAGATATACAAGTGAATACATTCCGAAGTTACAATTACATCAACACTCCCTCTTAACTAGGAAGGTATTCGCTCGACACAATTTATCAGCACAATTATTCTTCTCTATATCATCTGGATCACCATCGAGTCCTCATCATCTTCAAGTCATCTTCATTTGGATCTAGATCATCACTCGATCTGTATCATCATCACTAGATCTGGATCATCACTTGATCTGGATCATCTTTGGTTCTGGAACATCTCTATTGGATCATCATCACAGGTGCTATCTCTTGATTCTTCTTGTCACAAGAATTTCTACAGAGACATCCCTTTTTCATGCTGGTTGTAGGCCTAACCTCCATGTAGGTATTTTTCAGCACTTATATCTGACCCTAAGTCAGAATGGCCCGCCCAACACTTACATATGACCATGAGAAGAACACATCCAACACCATGTCAGAAAGGCACGCCCAGCACTTACATTTGACCATGAGAGGAACCAATCCAGTCATCTATGTCAGAAAGGCCCAGCACTCACATCTGACCATGAGAGGAACCAATCTAGTCATCTATGTTAGAAAGGCCCAGCAATTACATTCAACAATGCGAGGAACCAATCCTACCTACATGTCGAAAGGGCTCTGCACTTACATCTGACCATGCGAGGAACCAATCCAACATGTCAGAAGGGCTCTGCAATTATATCTAATCATGTAGGAACCAATCCTATGGTCACATAAGAATGAATCTGCACTTATATTTGATCATGTAGGAACCAATCCTACAGTCACATCAGAAAGGATCTGTACTTATATATGATCATGTAGGAACCAATCCTACAGTCACATCAAAATGGATCAGCACTCATATATGACATGTGAGAAACCAATCCTCTCATCATGATAGAATGGCTCAGCCCTTACATCTAACCATGGAAGGAACCAAACCCCTCACCATGTCAAAATGGCTCATGGACTCATCACTTCCCTTTGGAGGGAACCTCGATCTGGAGAACACCAAGCTTCTCCCTGAAGTACTCAAACTTCACTTTGTCTAATGGCTTAGTCAACACATTAGCTATCTGTTCGTCCATCGCAACATACTGGAGCTTCACTGCTCCTTTCTGCACCATATCCTTGATATAGTGATACTTGATCTCGATATGCTTCGATTTGTCATGGAACATCGGGTTCTCTGACAACTTCACACAACTCTAGTTGTCGTAATATATACAAGTAGCATCCAACTGGAGATCAAATAAATCAGACAGTAGCTTTCTCAACCATACTACCTCACAACTAGCTGAACAAGCTGCGACATACTCTGCTTTAGCTGTACTTAATGCCACATAGGATTGCTTCCTGCTAAACCAAGATATCACACCTGATCCCATACTGAAGCAACACCCTGAAGTGCTCTTCCTATCGATGGCACTACCTACCCAATTTGAATCAACATAACCCTCCAGGTTAATCTTTTGATTCACCTCATACTTGAACCGATAATCAACTGTATCCCTCAGGTACCTCACAATATGCTTTCAGAAATCAAGTGAACATGTCTCAGATCTATCAAGAACTGGCTCAAGGTGTTCATAACAAAGAAAATATATGGTCTCGTGTTTGTCAAGTACATCAAGGACCCAATCATCTGACGATACATTGTAGCATCAACCGCTTTTGATGAAACATCACTCAATAGCTTCAGGTTCGATGCCATAGGTGTGGTCATGGCCTTACAGTCCATCATCCCAAATATCTTTAGGATATCTACTACACACTTTCCTTGTCCGAGGGATATTGCATCCGCATTATGCCACACCTCCATACCTATAAAATAGTGCATCATACCCAAGTCCTTCATTTCGAACTCGACAACAAGCTTCCTCTTTGTATCAGCAATCAATCCATCCATACCTATTACAAACACACTCACTCACACTCAATTGTAGAGCATAGTTGAGGGAGAAGAAGTTGCTGCGGCTAAAAAGAAAGAGGCTACTGTTGTTGGGAGATCATCTTACTATTTGGGGTTTTGGGGAGATCATCGTCAGGTACATCAAGGACCCAATCATCTAACGATACATCGTAGCATCAACCACTTCTGATGGAGCATCACTTAATAGCTTCGGGTTCGATGCCATAGGTGTGTTCATGGCCTTGCAATCCATCGTCTTGAATCTCTTCAGGATCTCTATTGTATACTTCCCTTGTCCGAGGGAGATTCCATCTGCATTCTACCACACTTCCATGCCTAGAAAATAGTGCATCATACCCAAGTCCTTCATTTCAAACTCGGCAGCAAGGTTCCTCTTTGTATCAACAATCAACCCATCCATACTTGTTACAAATAGATCATCTACATATAGTAGGAGTATCATTGGATTACCATCTTCAACCTTATAGTAAAGGTTGGAATCTACTTTACTTTTGGTAAAGCCCAAATTGGATAGAAAGCCATCAATTTTTCCATACCATGTCCTGGGTGCTTGTTTCAAATCATACAGGGATTTATTCAACCTACACACATGAGACTCCCTATCATGTGTCTCAAAACCAAGTGGCTGCTCTACATACACTTCTTCTTCCCCTACACCATTCAAGAAAGCAGTCTTGACATCCATTTGGTGTATCTTCCATTTCATCACTGTAGCCAGAGCAAGTACTGATCTGATGGAAGTGTATCTGGCTACAGGTGCAAAAGTTTCTTTATAATCTATTCCTTCTTTATGTGAGAAGCCACGAATCTTGCTTTATATTTCTATATGCTTCCATCTGCAGCATGTTTGATCTTGTAGATCCATTTGGAAGTTACAACATACTTCCCTTATGGTCTTGGGACAACATCCCGAACATCATTCTTCATGATCGATTGATACTCTTTGATCATAGCATGCTTCCATTCTTTCCTTTCTGCAGCTTCTTCATAGTTGGAAGGTTCTTTATCAATGGAATCACATAATAAGTCTACATACCCAGAGCAAGACCTGGTCCTCTTTCTTTCTTTGTGATTCTCTTCTGGAGGCCCATATCTTTCCGCACCTTGGATAGCTTCTTGTAACCAAGCAGGTTTCCTCTTGTGAGGATTCTTCTCCTGAGGTGGATCTACATGTTCTTGAGGTTCTTCTAATTCTTGATCTTCTTCTTGAATTTCTTCATTCATGGTTGTGTCATGAATTCTGGGTGCTTCTGTTTCTTTAGGATCTTTAGCAGGTCTCTTTCTGGATTTGTTGTAAGTTGAGTCTTCATCAAATGTTATATCCCTACTGATGTCTATCTTCTTAAATCCTGGGAAGTATATTCTGTAAGCCTTCGAGCTTCCAGAGTATCCCACAAATATACCCTTCTTTCCTGAAGGATCTAACTTTGTCCTCTTTTCTTTTGGAATGTGTATGTACACTGGACAGCCGAATATTCTGAGATGGATGACTTCTAGTTTCTTGCCAGAAAATACTTCTTCTGGTGTCTTGTTCTTGAGTACTCTGTGTGGAGTATGGTTGTATACATACACTGCTGTTCTGGCAACTTCTTCCCATAGATGCATGGGAAGATCTTGATCATGAAGCATTGCTCTTGCAACTTCCATGACCCCATTCTGTTGTGGATTATATGGAGTGGATAACTCCCTGTTAATCCCTAAATATTTTCATAACTCTTTGAATTCATTTGATGTGAATTCTCCGCCATTATCTGATCGAAAGTTATTGATCTTCTTTTCTATGTGGTTCTCGATCAAGGCTTTGAATTCCTTGAATTTGCTGAATGATTCATCTTTGTTATTCATAAAGTATATCCATGTCTTTCTAGAAAAACCATCAATAAAAGAAACATAGTATACATACCCGCTTAAAGAAATGGATGACATTGGGCCACATACATCGGAGTGAATGATTTTCAAGATTCCTTTTGCTTTGCTCTCACTACCTGGAAATGCCTTCTTCGTGTTCTTTCCTTTCTCACATCCTTTGCAGACTCCATCATGTTTTGAGTGAATTTCTGGAAGTCCTTCAATAGCCTTGCTTGCAAGTGGTAGTGCTCTATAATGCACATGTGCAAGCTTTCTATGCCAAAGTTCATTTGGCTCTACTGTGTCATGGACCAAAGCTTGTTATAGATCGCCCTTCAATTTGTATAATCCTCCTTCTTGTTCTCCAATTACTATTGCATCATCAATAGTATTTCCTCTTGACCACATGAGGACTTGGCCATCTACAAATGCAACCCTCATGCCTTTTGCATCTAGTGTCGATATGGAGAGAAGATTCATCTTTAGTCCTGGTACAAACAAGACATCTTTCATTTTCATAGACTTTCCAGAGTCTAGCTTATAGGAGGATTCACCACTACCTTTTATGGGATATTGGTAGTCATCCCCAAGTTTCACCTTATGGGGTGAATTATGTTCGGATAGTTTCTCAAAGGATTCCTTGAATCCTATCATGTGTTTGGAAGCCTCACTGTCAATAAGCCAATATTTGCTTCCATGTGTGATAGTTCCCATGAGAGCGAAGATCATAACATATTCTTCATCACTTGAAGAGTCTTCACTTTCTTGTTTTACTCTCTTTCTAGGAGGATCATCATCCTCAGTACTGTGAGCATGATGTCTTCTTCTTCTAATATCATTTCTTATTCATGGGACAATTTCTAGCAAAGTGTCCTCTTTCATCACATGTATAGCATCTGAGTTTGGATGAATCCTTTTTTACAAAATTATCTTTTTGATGAGAATGCTTACCTTGGTGATGATGATTTTCCTTTCTGCCTTTCTTGGAGTGTATTGTGAGAGCTTGATCTTAATTTCCCATCTTTTATTCTCAAGATACTATTAGAGATTCTTCTTGTAAGAATTCTTCCCACAGTATACTGAACTTGATTAGCTTCTTTCTAGCACAGATTCCTTGGATGAAAGAATCCCATGATCTAGGGAGACCATTCAAGGTTGTCATCACAATTTCTGCATTCTCCACTTCTTCATCTACTGCTTCAAGTTGTTATTTGATCTAGGAGACCCTTGTAAAGTATGAATGTATGGTCTCCTCATTCTGGATCTTTACATTCTTCAACTGGTTCCTCAAAGAAATATTTTGGTTTATGTTCTTCCCTTCAAACAGTTTGGTTAGGGAATCAAACATGGATTTAGGTGTCTTTAGGGAGGACACCTATGGTATAAGGTGATCCTTTATTGAATCAGAAATAATCCTCTTAGTCATAACTAACTTCTTCTTGTGTAAGGCCTATAGCAGAAATTTCTCCCTTGCTACAGGGCAGGAATGGCTCCCTTTCGTCTATAGGACGGAAGGATAGGTTCCTCTGTGGAAATGCAAAAAAAAAAAAAAAGGAATGAAACTAGACAAAAATGAAAGCAAAGATGGAGAACCCCTCTACAAACAATGTTAGGGTTCAGCTCCAATAACCTGCAAACAACTATTAGAAATGAAATGCCTGCAAAAACATGTTAGAAATAAACCTGCAAAGAGAAAATGAAAACCTACAAACAATCTATGGATTAGATAAAAGCAAAGAAAAAAAACAAAACACACATGTATACCTTCTCTTTGGTGCAATGAGCCACCATGCCCTGGCTGGAAGAAGCACCTCTCTCTCTCTCTTGGCTATGGAGGAGCAATGGCTTAATGGAGGAATGAATGGATGAGAGGAGGGATGTGTGTGGCTTGAGAGACAAAGGGTCTCAAGGCATCCACGTGTAGCATAACAGTATGTAAGGGAAGACTTGTTTGAGAGTGACCCCCACCCCTCCTTTTATAGCTTTTTGGGGATTTTAAGGGTTTTAAGCCCCTGGTTGGGTCTTTAGCCCCTTTTTTGGGATTTTAGTTCCTTTTGCCCTAACTTTAGCCCATTTTGGGGTTCTTATCTCCTTTTAGGGGTTTTAGCACCTTTTTGGAGGCTTTAGCTCCTAGGAGAACGAACTTAGGCTATTTTTGTGTTTTTTAAGACCTTTTGCTCATTCTTAATCCTTTTTGAGGGTGTGGGGGTCGAATGGGGTGACATGAGGGTCGTACATCGATGTCCTTGGGTGGTGTAGGCCATGTAGAGCTGAGTGAGGGTTTTTTCGGGTTAACAAGGCCTTAGCCTCATCTTCCTTTGGAACTGGAACCTCCTCATTGATGTAGGAGTCCAACTCATTTTCTTCCAGGACTAGGGAGATCCTATACTTCTAGGCTAGGAAGTTATCAGCTCCCTCAAGATTTTCATCAAGCTTGGTATGATGAGACATATTAACTAAGAACCTAAAATGGAAATGCAAAATATTTAGATCTTACCAGGTCAAGATGTCGGATCTAGATCTGAAGTTGAATTTCTGCAGTGCTGGTTCAGGAGCATATTAGGGTTTGACTTTCCCGAATTTATGTCAGACCAAATGCTTTGATCTTGATCTCTAAACTTCAATTTTGAGGAGGAGATAAATCCAAGCCTGGGCTCACTAAAAAATTCCACTTCTGTGGAAAGCCCTAATTTTCGGCAGTAGTGTCAGGTCAAAAACTAAAAATGCTTAGAATCATATTTTGCTTCGACAGAAAGATGTTCCCCAGGGAGGAGAGTCAACCAACCTTATATTGCTGAAAATCTATGGAGAGAGATCCAAAAAGTAGGAAGCCCTAGTTTCCACAGCTGCATAGTGTCTTCTTCTTAGGTTAGCTCTGATACCATGTTAGATTTTTAACATTCAATCTAGCATTATACTTAGATATTTAACTGAGAGAATAACAAGCACAACAATCAAACAGAAGAGATAATGAACACAATGTTTTTCCTTGGGGAAAATGTAAATGGAGAAAACCTCGCAAATTCATCAGAGATAGAATTATCAACAAAAGTAAAAACCCAAAACAGTAAGATGATCTCCCGACAGCAGTAGCCTCTTTCTTTCTAGCCCCAACAAATTCTTCTCCCTCATCTATGTGCTACAACTGAGTGTGAGTGAGTGTGTGATAAATATAGAGGCTCACTCTCTATTTATACTAATTCTCGACTTGACAATAACTTATTAGGGTCGACTTCACTAGGAGAGTCTAATAACCCTAGGGCCTCCCAACTGCGGAGACTTTAACCCTTGAAAAATAAAAGGGTTACCCACAATGACTTGACATGACTTGTTTACATTATAGAAACTCCCGATCAGAACATCAGGGTGTGACATGACTCAATTACATTATAAACACTTCCCAGAATAAACATTGGGGTACAATACATAAGATATACAAGCGAATACATTCTAAAGTTACAATTACATCAACAAAAAGGAGCGCTTTTTTTTCTTCATAATTTAGAAGAGTATCTTCATGTACAGATTTATCTCTTTTCCAGACATGTAGGACTAAACTTATGGAAAAGGAACCTTTTCGAGCTTAGTTTTCTCATTTTCGTGCTCTGGACCTAAACATGAAAAATATTTTGAGCGTACTTTATATCTTTGTCATGTTCACTAAAACCTAAAGAACAAAGCATCGAGTTTACTATTGTAAGCCCCATTTCTCATAATCAAATGGATCTTTCCAAGTGATCTTGCCTTCCTTCACACTCGTTAAACTCAGGCTACATGCCACTTCTGAAGGTGCGTCGGTCTAGTGATAGTTTACCCCTTTTTTGAACCTTGCTAACTAACTATGAAAAAGGCATACCTTAGTTCACCTAGGATAAGAGAGCTCTCCTCTGTATTGTTTTACACTTTTTCAGACTTAGGAGACTAACTTTACGAAAAATAACCCCCCTAGAGTCTTCTTTGAAGTTTTTAGACTCTCAAAACTATGAAAACATCGTCGAGAATTCATTAATTTGGGCTTGTAAAATCCATGAATTAGTGCTTTATCAAGCACTATTTTGTCTCTTCTTTGAGCTTGCAAAAAATGAAGAAGGTCCCGAGTTTGCTTTCTTGGACTCGTTAAACCTTTACAAGAAAGAGGGAAGTGAAGTTCATTCACATGTTTTTACACCATGGCAGCAAGTCTTGTCTACTTGAACAAATCACCGGTTATGAGTCTATCAATAGTTGGGTCTCAGTTTTTTACCTTATCCCGATTCATAGTTTTTTACTCCTCTAGTTGGTCTCTTTTCCAATTATATGGTGAATCTGTCAATGTCTCCTACATTGCATATTTGTGTCGTTGGTCTCTTTATGTCATAAGATTCCTAAGTCACTTTTGTTTCATGCTCACTGTTTAAGGATAAACCAACTTTGTCGGCCATTCTGTAGTTTTCTTGACCTTTCGTGTTGGCCATTCCCTGGTATTAGTTCCTTACATCATGCCTTTGGCGGTTCTTGTCATGAAATTCAGTACCAATACCGGTTCCATATCTAATTTGTCTTTGAATTACCTCATGTTGGATGATGGAGGATGCCTTAATGCATTTCTTCCAACAGATCTCTTCCTATCAAATGCAACACCTCTTTCTCTAGGAATGATATTTAGAGTTTATGACAGTACCTTGTGTATTGCATTCATCAGTGGCAATTTCCATTGCTATTTGGTAGTGGGAATACCTTACTGTCTCCTACTCGATGGATTATTGAAGTGTTCGAGTTAAATTCCTTGTATTCACACTTTTTAGAATGTACTAGGTACCTTGGGGACCATTTTCATTAATGGTGGTTTCCCTCACATTTGTTAACGGTTCTCATTACTGACCGGTAATCAAACGGTTTCCTCCATGTTCAACTTCAACTCCTTTATTCTCATGGTTAGGACTCGTACCTTTTTGGGTGGTTTGGATTGAATACATTGGGCCGATAGTAGCATCGTCATCTTTTGATATTGCCCAAGTTGCGCAAGACCTTGTCTCACTTCATATGACATTTTTCTGAGACATAGATCCACCTTGTATTCTTGTGGTTATGATCAATTGTTGAGCATGGATCCACGTTGTTCATTTGTGGAAATGACTCCTTTAGATTTGATATGGCGCCTTTTTGCATATTGAGAGACCATTATAGTTGCATCAGTTATACATATGTTGGATCTGCCCATATATTTATGGCAATCATTTGTAATGGACTTGTGTGTCCCATAGATCATTTTTGTCTGACATTTATCTCTCTTTCAGGTACCTCTGTTTGAGCCTTTCGATCTTGGATTCTCTTCTCTTTCCATACTCGGTTGTTTCCTTTTATAATGTATTTCAGCTATTGTCTTCCACTCTAACCTCATAAATTAGGGGGCATCTGTTATAGCCCAAAATTACACATCTCTGCCTATGACCACTTTTCCATGATTCTGTCACATGTCGACATTTACATGGCAACACTTCATGAAAGTCACTGAAAAACACCTATATTGGAGGACCCATATCCATATTTTTGTAAATCTATTTGACCTTTTCTTTGCACCATTGGAAAGGTGTCTAAGTCAGATAAAAATTTCTATAAGACACAAAATTATGAAAATTCCCAAACTTACCCTTAAAATGAGAATCTTTGACCTATACGCGACTTGTCATACATGGTACCCGCATATTCCACTTTGTACACGCGACTTGTTCTACATGGTAGCCACATATCCTTTTGTGTAAATGACTACTAAAATTGGAACTCATGTATCCCTTTGTATATGTGATTGTTGTCACTACAACCCGCATATATACGCGATTGTTGTCACTGCATCCTACAGATATTTCATGTACATGTCAAACTAGATGTTTCTCGAATCTTGGGTAGTTTGGGTGGTTATGCAACTGAATCCTTCAGTTGCAACTAATTTTTCTTCGAAACTATCTCTTCAGAAACATATAAATAGAGGTATAGAGGTCCATTAGAGGGGACTTGAACTTTTGCATTGTTATGTTGGAGGAAATGGGACTCTCATTCCCCCCACCTTTTTCCCTATAATCTTTCTCCTTGTGTTGCAAAGCTTGGAGGCTAAGTTCCTTGGAGAATAGAAGCAGCAAAGCCAAATAAAGGTTTCATTAGGTGCCCAACTTGAAGAGAAGGTATATTTGTACTTCCTTTCATGATTAATAAATATGTGTTGTCCTTCTTCTTCCCAAATCATTGTTCAATGTGTGTTTGAATCTTTGTTTTGATTATATGACAATGTATATCAACTTAGGGTTTCATGTTTTATTGAACATAATATTCTTTCATATAGTTTATTTGGTTTGGGGAAGGTATAACTTGTTTTACAAGTCTCTTGGGGAAGAGGAGCAGGAGAAGAGCTAGAGAAAGCTTGGACCAACCTTCAGTCAATCGGGTATGGACCCTACTTATCTCTAAATCTTGCTTATATATAGTTGCAAACTATATGCATCTCTCTTTCAACCCCAGTATGTTGATGGAATCTTAAACCCTAGACATAGGAAACTTTCCTCTATAACAGATATTGAGAGGCATTCTTTTAGATGAGAAGGGGAATCATCTGAATCAGGTTTTTTCAATATCAACTTTATCACATACAATGGTCACTTGGGTAGTTTCTTGGTAATGTGTTAGTAGAAAAAAGATATGTGTGAGAAGACAAAGTTTCTTGGCTAATGTCTATTGATTACTAATGTTTATATAGTGCATTGAACCATTTGATGCTTCCTTTAGTTTTGTTGGTACATGTGCACACTATAGTCCTCGGATGGATGATTGTGCATACTTAAGTCTAATTAATTGATGATATTATTATGCGAAAGAAATTTAAGTGTGATTTTATAGTGAATTGTACATGTTTTTGTTATTTGGGAATGGTTTTCTTAGTTGGTTTGTTGGGAGAACATTGTGCCCATGCAAAAGGAAGCAACAATTGCATGCTCTATCATATATCAAATTTTTTCTACTGAGAAATAAATTCAGATTGGAATTTAGTGCATGCATTTGTATCCATCAGCTGTAAGCATATTGTTTTTGACATTTAATGGTTTCCATGAAATAAAAATTTCTAATTATCAAATTGATATTTGTGTTTTGACAATAAAGGCATATGATAACTGAATACCAAACATAGCTATGGAATTCCCAACATGAATTGTATTTCCATCTTATTCATCAAGTGAGAAATAATGGAGAACATAAGGTGGAGGGAAAATCGGTATACTTTCCATGCTTGATAGATCCTTGACCTCTATGGGATGTTTGGACAGAGTCATGGGCTTGGCCCACACTAGAGGAAGATGGGTTTGGGACACCATTTTCTCATCCTTTGCTTCTAAATAAACTGAAATTATATTTTCCATGAAATCATTCACCATAGCATAGATATTTTTTACAACTAAAATTCTTACCAAACGGTTGAATAAACTTGTATGTGATAACAATTTATTTTTTATTTTTGTCCATTTATAATTTTATTGCATGTAGGAGAATAAATTTATCTAGTTTGGACCTTCCTTATAAAATTATGATAAAAATTAATTTTATTGTACGGAACACCTATGGACGATATACCTTGAGAGAGAAGATAGAATTTTGACCCTTGGTCTTGTGGGTAAAAGGGTTGTTTCCCCACCTTGATTGTACACCTTGGTGTTGTGGGTGAAAGGGTTGTATTCCAACTTTGTTATGACCACTCTTGTTGACCTTTGACCTTGTGTTGAACCTTGGTGGTCCTTGTTCTAGCGCCTCCCTCTCCTAGAGTGATACCTTGACCCTTTTGTCATGATGACTTACCTTTATTGTTATGTGCTCCTTTTTAACCTCCTTGATGCTACTACTATGTATGGAAGTGTGCCATAGTCTGATGGACATGCTAGAGCATGGATTAAGGTTGCCTATGCACATTTGAAAGGAGCTTCTATTTGCTTGATGTATGACTGTCCTAAAATATTGTCATTTATTACAGCAATGGGATTGAAATTTTTATCCTCATTTCTAGATTGTTTTGATTAATACCTTGCAGTCTGTATTTGTCCAAATTCGCCCTACAACTATCTATATCTTTCTCTCTCAGGTATGCCCACTGTTTCATTAGTGACTTGTCTCCTAAGAGACAAAGTATGACCATAATATATAGCTGAGTATATAAAGGAAGGTCTAAACACATTTTTTATCCTTTACATATGCTAGTTTAACTTGTTCATTAATTTATTACTACTGCTGTTATTTATTGTCCTTAGATGCTTGAACTTTAACATAGGGACCTTTGGGAGTGTTAAGTTGAAAGAAATGAAAATTATGTTATAGATTTTACCAGATCATTTTCTCCTTTATGTATGCTAGTTTAACTTGCTCATTAATTTATTACTAATGTTGTTATTTTTTGTCTTGGATGCTTCAACTTTAACACAGGGACCTTTGGGAGTGTTAAGTTGAAATAAATGAAAATGATGTTATATATGTTACCACATTGTTTTCTCCTTTACATATGCTAGTTTAACTTGTTCATTAAGTAATTACTACTACTGTTATTTATTGTCCTTGTATGCTTAAACTTTAACACAGGGACCTTTGGGAGTGTTAAGTTGAAAGAAATAAAAATTATGTTATATATGTTTAAATTGCAGTCACTCGAAGTGTTTCATAGTTTGGAACTTCCTTATATGGTGATGATAAAAGTTATTTTTATTGTACTGAACAACTATAGACTATATACCTTAAGAGATAAGATAAAAGTTTGACCCTTGTTCTTGTGGGTAAAAGGGTTGTTTCCCCACCTTGATTGTATACCTTGGTCTTGTGGATAAAAGGGTTATTTCAATACCTTGATGGTACACCTTGGTCTTGTGGGTGAAAGGGTTGTCTTCCCACTTTATTATGACCACTCTTGTTGACCTTTGATCTTGTGTTGAACCTTGTTGGTCCTTATGCTAGCTGTTTAGGCTAAGCTGTGACCTTTTTTGGGCTACTAAGTTGGGTTGTGACCTTTGCTGAGTTTGCTAGACTGAACCATGACTGTTCCTTGGGATTCCTTGACTCGATATGTTGTCTGTCGACTTTTCTGTGGTCTTTTCCATGAGTGTAATCTTGTTGTTGGCTCCTACGATGACCTTTGAGGTTGCTAGTATCGAGCCCTGGCCTTGTGGGATGCCTTGGACTGAGCCGTGACCTTGTGGGATGCCTTGGGCTAAGCTGTGACCAATGATAGGACATAACCATGATATATTTGGGTTGTTTGGATAGAACCATGAACTCAATGGGATGTTTGGAGAGAGTCGTGACCTCTGTGAGTTGTTTGGAATAATCCGTGACCTTTTTTGGGCTGCTAAGATGGGTTGTGACCTTTGCTGAGTCTGCTAGACTAAACCATGATTGTTCCTTAGGATGCCTTGACTCGATCTATGGTATTCTGACTGTTTTGAGGTATTTTCTGTGAGTGTGTTGTTGTTGGTGCCTACGACCATGACCTTTACTAGGGCTGTTGTGGTTCTTGTTGAGCTTGCTGCAACATGTTGAGCCTATTTAGACTTTATAGAGGATTTTTGTGCTCCTTTTCAGCCTCCTTGAGGCTACTACAATGTATGGAAGTGTGTCGCAGCCTGATGGATGTGCTAGAGTGTGGATTAAGGTTGAATTTACACATTTGAAAGGAGATTTTATTTGCTTGATGTATAACTGTCCTAAAAGACTGTCATTTATTGCAACAATGGGATTGGAATTTGATCCTCATTTCTAGACTGTTTTGATAATACCTTGAGGTCTATATTTGTCTCACTCTACACTACAACTACCTATCTCTCTCTCTCTCAGGTATGTCAATTGTTTCGTTAGTGACTTGTCTCCTAAGAGACAAAGTTTGATCATAATATATATCTGAGTATATAAAGGAAGGTCTAAATCACGTTGTTTTCTTCTTTTTGTCCATTTATAATTTTATTGCATGTGCTTGACTAATTATGTTGTACAGATATGGGAATCTGCATCCAATATAAAGGTAGAGTAAATTACTACTTTCATGATTTCAATTTCTTTTTTTGTTTTGTTTAAACAATGACATTCCATCTGGGCATTTTGGACAAAGTTGAAAATTTGTGGGAGATTTGATAGTTCTCTTTCGAGGTATATATGATGATAGGATTGGCATAGTCTATCTTTAAGTTTTATTTTATTTTATTTATATATAAATATGAACATGGTTTCTTGCCTTGATTGTAGGTTAGTGGTTGTTTAAATCACCTATGAATAAAATGATCACATAAGTATTCATCCTTCTTGTCAACAAGAAAACTCAAAGCTATTGTTTCTAATATTTGATCTCATTACATTTCCATTTATCTAGTGGCTATGAGTACTTATAGCTAATTCCCATTATTCTTGATGTGAAATTGAATTAGTAGTATATTTATTTTTACTATTTTATATACATTTTGGGTGATGAGTTGCTCCATTGGAGACTAAAGAAAATTACAAGGGATCCTATCTTGTTGATTCCAAAATTTCTATATGATTAAAAAATAATAATTTAGAAGTTACTTTTTCCTAGGATGGGCATATACATGGTAGGAATGAACATCCAAATCTTATAAAAAATCTCCAAATGTTGTCTAACAATATGTCCATCCATTCTAATATCATGCAATAAGTAAATGATGTATTCGCTTATTAGATGTGGATATTTTTTGTACATATATTTTAAATATTCCAAATTTACTAGTTCAAGTTTTGGTCCTTTGAAGTTAAGATGGACATCCAAACATGATTGAAACTATCTGAAGTTTGTGTAAGATGTTCATGCAGGAACTTGGGGGAAACATGCACCTATGTTCATTTTACAGGGGATGGTGGCTTGGCCCACATTGGAGGAAAATGAGTTTGGGACACCATTTGCTCATACTTTGCTTCTATATAAACTGAAATTATCCTTTCTAGGGCTTCATCCACCATTATAATCAAGTTACTTATGAATTTTCAGTCAAACTTTGATATCTTGGCATGACTCTAGATGACTCGGTAGATAGTTAAACAATGGATGCATGGTTGTCATTCCTATAAATTTCTAGGCTTTTTGAATTTTACATCATTCAAGCATACAAAATAATGATAAAAAAATTACTATATATCCATAATGTATTACCTTGTACTCGTCCTTCAAGTTCGTCAACTTATTTTAATAAGTGCAAATATATATTTGCACTTAAGAAATGCAGTTGAAAGACTTGAAGGACTAGTACAATGTAAGACATTATGGATCTATAGTAACTTGGTAATCATTATTTTGTATGCTTGAATGATGCAAAATTTGTTTGAATATCATCATTGTTAGGCAATAACAACTTCTTAAAGATTGCTAGCTCAATGGTAGAGAACATGCTTAATTACAGGTAGGAGAATGGTGGTTCGATTCCTCTGTACCTTATCATAAATTAGTGATTGAGAAAAGGAATAAATTCACATATAGACAACTATTAGTAGCTAATTTCCAGTATCTTATAGTGCGACTAACATTTAGTCGTATTTAGCTTAGTCATTAATATGTTATCATCTAGTAGTTTATTTAGTCGTATATTTGGTCATTAATTATGGCAATCAAATACTTAATTGATGACTAAATTAGTGAATATCAATGACTAAATCAATGACTGATAATTCAACCAATTAATGACTAAGTAAAATACGACTAAGTTAATCAAGCTATAAGATAGTGGAAATTAGCTACTATTAGTTGCCGACTCAAAAATAGTCATTTATAGCTAAATTTCAGTCATTGTTTTAGTCATTAATTCCTCATTTTGTACTAGTGTTTTCTATAAATATTATTTTCAGTAATATTTTTCATCTCCTAGAATAAGTTTGTTATCATAGATTAACAACCTTAGATTATTTTCATAGGGACCACCCCCTTGGCTTCGCTAGGAGAAAGCCTAGACGAAGGAGTGAAGATCAAGAGATAGCACTTGACTCTTACATTACCTCGAGGTCACACCCACTGGCTTAAATATTTCTACCACATGACCTAAGTTGCGAATTAGGTGGAAACATTTTGGCACTATTGCTGGGAATAAATATTTATATTCTCGAAATACAACTTTTCTTTTCTCTTTTTCTTTTTCCTTTGTTTGATGATTTTTTAGATTAGTTTTTAATTTTTCATTCGATGACTCTACTAACCACTTTCTTTTTCACAAATTTACAAGGAAAAGCAATTTTTTTTGGTGAGAAAGTTTTTATGCATATTTTTTCTTCTCACATGGAAAATCCATTGAAGGGATACAACCCTATTATCTCATAAATTTTGTGAATATTTGTTGTGTAGATGAGCACATGCAGCATTAAAATTTTTGAAGTTCAATGTTAACAACTAAGTACAAGACATGATTACATGAATGCTTTAGATTTGGTACCTCATTGGTTGAAGTTATGGATGGTGATAAGCTAAGACTTTGTTCTCTTTTTATCTCAATTTCCACTAATTATATTTTTCAAATATCAATGGTTTCCATAATCATTGTTGTGACCATTAAAAGCTATTTGAGGATGCTCCAGAGTTTTGTGGAAATAATGTAAATAATAGTGATTGGAACCAAGCTTTATGAGGGTGAGTATGATGAACATCATGAATACATGTATAACCGAGAGTATGATGCAAGTAATGAAGACTCCCCCATATTTTACAAAGATGTGGATTATAACTATTGGACATACATTGAGAAGCCAATTTTTGATGTATTAAGAGAAGGGGGTGTTGATTTAGAGACCTTTTAAGACCTATATGTAGAAGAGTAGCATGCATAGTTTTCATATGATCATTTAGAGCCATATCATCCCAAATCATACACAAGTATTAACAATGAGGTCTTTGAGAGGAAATGCATCGAAGAGTCATATTTGACACAACCGATGGAGGGTCAACCTAAGACTGGATATATGTATTCAAATTTTCCTTATGATTTAAAGTAGCCTGGGGTTTACATAGAGAGTTATCATTCGGCAAGCCCTTTCGATATATGTGATGCAGTTGTTGATCCACTTTATCATGTATATATGTACATTAGCCAGATATAATCTTGGATAGAAGAAGCTTGTGGAAGCACATGCTAGTTTGGGAAGTAGTATGATGAATTCTTACATTCTTATGGTCTCCCATCCAGCTCGCCCATCCTGAATATCCACATAGGTTTGCATTTTATAATAAATATGTCCTTATTTTGGATGGTAACCAAACAAAACAAAAAATTAAATTTTGATAAAATGATAAGGTGGTTGCATTGGATTTATCATTTCACTTAACATTTTGATTATGTCGTGCTTAGAGTAGGAAAATAAGCTCGTTAAAGTGAGAATTTATTTTCTGCATTTCTTTTCTATACTTAGGAATACTAAGATTTTTCATTAGTTAAAACCATGTTTCTTTTTACTTTCTAACAAAGAAATTCAATGGTTCATTGGATTTTTACAAAATCTTGTTCTACTAAGGTTGGCTCATCAAGTTGAAATATTTTTATAGATTATAGAAACCAAAGATTTTATGGTTCTCGCATGCTCTCCTTGCCTAAAGACTAGATCGAGCACATGTCCTAGAGATGGAGTTGTATGTTACCAACTAAGTTGCACTAAGTTGGACTTAAAAGTGATCCACCAAAGGATGAACAATTTACTTGTTCATAGTATGGGTTCAGAAATCCATCGGGTCATTTCTAGCCCCTTTTTATTTTTATTTTTCCACATGTTCATACCCCATGGAGAATTGTAATAAAATGGCATAGCATGATGAACTTATGCAATTTTTTTGTCTTTCCTAGGTAATGGTCATTAATAAATTATTCTAGGGTGTTTTTTTCTTGTTAATTATACATCATTTTTAACGATTTATAATTTTTGCGTTTTTCACTCAAGCCTCCAAAGATGGAATAATTGTCTGGGTGGTTAGGCCTTAGGAGGTTATTAAAACCTAAGTGTCATTGTATGTTACCATTCTAGTCATTTTTTTTGAGTCATATGAACATGTACCAAGTCCCCTTAAGAGTTTTTAATATTTCTTTATTTTTTATTTTTTTTGTAAAAACAAACATGTTTTAATTGTAAAAATTAACTAATCCATAAAGGTGGTACTAGGGAGTGTTTTTTCCATGGGGTTCTTATTTCAGAACCCATATCACCCATTTTACCTATATACCCACTTAAAAATTAAAATGGGTGAGTATTTATCACTTATTTTTATTTTTTCTCGAAAATTGAATAAAAAGGCCAAAAAAACGAAAAAGTGAGAAAATTAGCGTCTTAATAAATTATTTAAACATGTTAGAAACATGTCTCCTTAGTTGGAAAAGTAAAGAAAAAAATATTCAGATATTTCTCGATTCCCAAGTCTTTCTATTCTCAACAAATCAAAGCATTGGATTTTTCCTCATGAGAGGGGGGTGCATCTCTCCGAGTGGGGGTACATTCTCCAAAGGAGGGACACATCTTCTGATATATGGTTTGAGATTTGAAGATGTGGCACTTTAGATTTTGGATATTTCCATGGTATAAACCACAAATCACTCCTTACAATTCATTTACAACTCAAGCCAACCATGAAGCCACCTTTCTTGGCCAAGTGCACCCTTGCTTGAGCTTGAGCTCTTCTATTTAAGCAAGTCATTTTGGCCTCATTTGCATCAGAATGTGGAACCTATGGTTGCATATTGTTGTAATTGTTTCAAGTTCATTGTTTATAAAATGATTTGGAGGCTTATTTGACGATTGTCTATGGTGTTTGGATGTGCTATATTCTATGGAGTATTGAGGTAACATATATTTTTTGCAAGCTTGTCCATGTTTGGGATTACTGGACTTTGAAGGGAACTATGTTCCAGTGGGATAAGGAGTAATACTTTTATTTTTACTTATTGTTTTTATTGATAATAGAATAATTATAAATTTATGATTATTCTTGCTGGAAGGCATATTTTCTCAAGTCTGTTTTATTGGTTAACATCGAAGTTTGATCCCCTTTGCAAGTGTTTGTAAGGTTTAAAGGCTTCTTATGCTGGAGGTATTGTTGAGCATGTTATATCTAATTCTCCTTCAGTAAATATACAAATATTTCATCCCTCCGGACACACTTTGAGGATGACTTCACTACCCTTTTATTATTGTTGAACTTTGGTGATACCCTTTTGACAAAATAAAATTAAAACTCTTCTCGTTACTAGTTACTTTCAACATTGTTGATCAAGTTAGTGCATTACAAAATATATCATAAGTTAATATGATTTGCATATGCATTTGTAAGTTAGATATGATTTTTAAAGGATTATTTTTTCATAAATATAACTCTTAAAACTAAGTATTTGCATCCTATATTTTCACATCATTTCAAGTACTTGAGTAGTTTGCTAAATTTATTATGTTTTAGATGATATAGACACACACACACACACACACACACACACACACACACACACATATGTATACATACATACATACATACATACATACATACATACATACATACATACATATACATATATACATACACACATATATATATACTTGAAACCATTTGATTATAAAAAGATGCAAACAATGATTCATTACAGAGAAAAATAGAATAGCCTATATTCAGTAGAAATATGGACATAAAAAACTATAACTATGACTAAGTGTAACTTGCAAAAGGTCCTAGTTATCTTCTGATATTTCACCATACTAGAAAAGGGATAAACCCCTAAATATTGCATATTTAACGCAATAGAAAAAAACATCTAAATAAAAGTATGTAGGAGATCATATCTACTACTTACTATTTCCTACGAGGCCAAACACATGCCACGTGACAAACACTTCTTCCATTGGAAAAATTTGATAAACAAAGTCTTCTAACAGTGGCTACACTATGTCATTTTATCCAATTTCAAAATTTTCTCTTTGGTAATATCCACCTTTCCCATGAGCTCTTTTAGGTCTCTTTCTAGGTCATCTATTATGGAGTCAAGGCACAACAATTGGTTTGAAATATACCTTATACCAAAATTCGTCTCATGATTCTCTTGAATCCCACTACAAAATTGTTCAAAGACCCTTCCTAAATGGACTTTGGAATCTTCACATCTATTCTTTAAACATGCAAATCTCTCGGACCAACCACTCGACACATTATTCCCCATTTTTTGCAAGGAGAATTCACCAATGGTCCAGAAAGGAAAGGATTCCAACAAACCAAAAATCTCTCGGTTGACCTCATCGTTGAGAAACCCACACTCCTCTTCTACTATCATCGACTGAATGAGGTAGTTCGATATGACATACTGTTGTTTATCTGACATCCCTTCAATTTTGTATACATAAACTCCACCTTTGAAGTCCAGAAGGAAAATAGCATTAAAATATCCTTTAATGCACTAATAAGAAAGTGGATAGAGGTACTCTCCATGCATAAATCCATGCATCCCTTTCATCCAAGTGAGAAGGGGCCTCACAATTCAAACAAAATCCAACCTTTTGTTGCTTCTTAAAACCCAAGAAATTGGAATGTCAAGGTACATGATGATCCTTCTTATCTCCATTTTCATAGACTACCACTCCTTGTTTTATCCTTTTCCCTTTGTTAGAAAGTTTATCAGCAAGATCATTATTCCTCGTAAGACATCGAAATATAAAATTTTTGAAGGTTTATTAAAATGAAAAATCCTATTGAACATTCTCTTGCAGATAATGATTCCCTTTTCATACCCAAATATCATCTTCTGTATCACCTTCCTTGAGTCTCCTATTACTATTAACTTGGATATGGTTAATGTCAAAATCAATTTGAGTCCATGATAGAGAGCCATCCATTATTCCTCATTATTTGATTTTATTCCCAGACCCCATGGAAAAGAATTGACAATATTTCCTCCGAGATCGAAAATAATCCCTCTTGCATGAGGAAGAATCTCAATATATGGACAAGGCGGGCATTCCCATGCTCGTATCAAGATACATAAAAATCACTGTGAGGCCCAAAATGAAGGACCTATAGTAGATAATCACTGTGCATATCATGAGGGTCCGGAAGGGACACAAATCTGGAACATACTGCTGAGCTGACCATGTCTGAGTTGACCATGTCTGAGCTGAAAAAGTGATACACTGGAATGGTAGCAGTGCTACTGAATGTGGTTTTGAAGGAACTGAGGAGCTGCTGGATCAAAGTGACAACGGTCATACTTTCCATGGTACACTGGTCTGGAACTGGACTGGGTACTCAAGGAAGCATGGAACTGGATGGCTTCTGAATACAATCTCCAACGCAGCCCGGATATTCATGGGAACATGTAACTGGTCGTTCCAAAGTGACTCACCAATGTGCTAGAGTCGGGGGAAATCCGGGGTCTTCGACACATACTGGAAGGGAGATACATCCTGCGCGATTCTCAACGATGCGATTAAGGTGCTGAAGTAGAGCATGTGAGAAACAACTATTCGGAGAGGCAATGATGATTCCTCTCAAAATGGTCCGTAGGCACTCACCACAGATGGTGATGGGTCCAAGGCGCAGGGGCCTCTGGGTCTATCCTCTGGAATAGAGGGGCTGTCGTCGACAGAGGGAGACTTGCAACTATCAAGGCCATGATGTTTCCTTGACAGGAGCGCAAGGTGAAAAACCGAACTGTGATAGTACTGATGGCAGGGTTGATACACTGGGGTAAATAACTGGGCAAGTAGAGTTGGTGGACTCAAACTTCCTTTGTTCAGAGTATGATGGCAGGGATGATCGGGAAGCACATGAAATGGATTGGTGGTAAAGGGATCATAGCTGTATGGGATCTGAGGGTGAATGGGCTGAGGGAGACTCAAGCTGTGGTAAAATGGTAGGAAATTGCAGAATACTCTGAACAAAGGCGACCTGATTGGGGGTGCTGCCGAGAGGATCGATCATAGCGCCAAGAGGCGCGGGGGGAATTCTTCATGGGTTAGGGAACTAGCAGAAGTGTGGATATAAAATGGTACTGTCATGTGGATTTTACGAGCCCAGGACAGTTCTTGCTCGTGGTTGCTTTCAATTTTAAGGAGTCTGAAAGCAAATAAGAAGACTCTGAAGTATTTGAATGGCACTGTCGTGTGGATTTTACGAGCCCAGGACAGTACATGCTCGTGGTTGCTTTCAATTTTAAGGAGTCTGAAAGCAAATAAGAAGACTCTGAAGTAGTTAGAATGGTACTGTCATGTGGATTTTACGAGCCCATGACAGTTCATGCTCGTGGTTGCTTTCAATTTTAAGGAGTCTGAAAGCAAATAAGAAGACTCTGAATTAATGGTCAGGCAAGGAGGAAGTGTTCGATCAAGGAACATTTATGATGACCAGGACTGAGGGTGGGGGGTGAACACTGGTGGGCCTCCTTGCGGGGTGAATGAATGGTGGAAAAATAACGAAACATTTGCATTATGACAGGAGTGGATGGCTCATGTAAAAGTGTGAAATAATCTGATGACGGCCGATGTGGCGCGCAAATTGATGTGGCAAGGTGTAGGGACGCACTGTTGAAATTATAACAAGTGAGAGCGAGAAATGATCTCAAGCATCATCATGAGCTTGGAAAAATGAATCCGGCGATATAAAAAGTGTTAAAAAACGGAGAGCGGCGGAAGTGGCGCGCAAACCGAGGCGACGAGTGGTGTCTGGACACAATGTTGAAATTGTATTAAGTGAGAGCGAGAAATGATCTCAAGCATCATCACGGGCACGGAAAAATGAATCCAGCGATATCAACAGTGTGAAAAATGGAGAACGGCCGAAGTGGCGCGTAAACCGAGGCTACTAGTGGTGTCCAAAAAAAAATGGGCAAAAAATGACGTAGAAAAAATAATGCTACGAGGTGACCATCGTGACGGTCTCGTCGTGCTGATTCTGAAACTGTAGCTAGAGATGAATAGGACGCTGTTTCTGACGAACGGTGGGTACATCAGGCCATGTGTCAATGTGGTGCGCTATAATGGCAGGGTCAAGACTGGGCATGTCATCCCAGGGATAATCCGAGGCAGTGAGAGCTTCGAGGATCTCCTTATCAGTACGGAAAGTTGGTGTCGTCAAATCGGTTGACGAGGGAGTAGGGGCGGAAGAAATCATATAAATGGTATTAATCTCTTCAGAAGAGGAAGAGACTGGGGAGTGGATTTCCTCAATGGTGGGTGATGGCTTTGCAAGATCTAAATGGTTCATTTCAAAAAGAACGGGATTGACCTTTCCAGAAGGGGGAGAGACCAGGAAATGGATTTCCTTAATGGTGAGGCATGCCATCTCGAGATCCACATTGTTTATCTCAAAGAGAGTGGTATTAACCTCTTCGGAAGGGGACGAGACCAGGGAATGGATTTCCTCAATGGTGAGTGGTGCCGTCTCAAGATCCGGATTGTTCATCTCAAAGAGAGCTATTCTGTACTCGGGAAGATCGGGACAGTGATGGGAGTAATGCTCGTAAACATCGCATAAGGCACAGGAGTGGTTAGTGCGTAGGGATTTGTCGCGAGGCGTAGGGGTTGGATCTAGATGGACAACCGGGATGGTGGGGTTGTCGTCGAGCATTTGCATGTACTTCTTTAATGCTGGAAACTGAGGACATAGGTGAGTCGCATGGCCCAACTCATCACATAGCGCGCATTTGGGAGGAGCACGAAACACAGGGGGGTTTTTTACTGTCTTAGCAGGTGGGACAGCAGTGTAAGGTTGGGGGCCTCTGCCCCCAGTGGGTTTGGTAAGAGGAGGGGGAGGTTTTGCGGAGGGCGACGGGGTAGCGACACCGGGAGGTGGCTGATTAGTAGTGATGATGGGTTGCACCGGTTGCAGGACGACATCTGGTGTCGGGGGACGAACGGGAGGTGAAAGATACCAAACGGGTAATCCCAAGGTTAAACTAGGGAGGTTGAGGGTAGCCATGACCGGGGCGCTAGCCACTCCCGAGGGAGGGAAGAGGAAAGGAATGGTGTGAATGGGTGTAGCACCAATGTGACTAGGTACCAAAGGGGGTTTAGGCAATAAAGGTGTTTGATTAGTAAGAGTCCGCGTGATGTGGGACAGGGTGCATAGGTCGGACACTTCAGTGGTAGGAGACGGGGGTGGAATAGATGGGAAGGTTGAGATCATTGGTGCATCTGAGTAAACGCTGGGACCTACTGAAGATACGAATGAGGTGGTGGCATCCGAAATAGGTTGTTTAACCCTGGGGAGCACGTGCCCTATAGAAGAAACGACTGTGTTGGTGGCACCTGAGATAGGTTGTTCCACCATGGGGAGAACATTTTAGGGCGCCGCAAGGGCATTGGGATTGTGGTAAGTAAGTTGGTCAACCTTGACCATGCGTCCCTCATGGGGGAACAGCATGATACGAAAAATGGTAGAAGCGACTACCCGCATGGCATACATGTAGCTGCAGCCAAGTAAAAGGTTATAATCAAGCTGGGCATTGATAACCTCGATGTTGATTAGGACGGTTTTGCCAGCCAGCTGGACGGGGACATTGGTCAATAGGCCTTGTGGTTGAGCTGTCATAGGCTCGCAACGCAGTAGAGGACTGCTGGAGAGGGGGGGATCCCATTTTCTGCCAGATGGAGATGGGCATGACACATGTAGAGGCACCTTCATCAATAATGCATCGATGGACGACAAAATTGCAAATGGAGACAGAAACTTGGAATGATAAATTGGAAGGCAGGCGGGGTTCGGATTGGTCCAAATCAAATGCCATTAACTACGAATCATTTGGATCGATAGCTCCAATGGCTGAGAGTAAAGTCTTACGCTGCGAAGGGCAGTTTTTCAAGACTTCTAACGCAGACATGGCTGCGGGGGATTGGGCTAAATCATCGACAATGTTGTAGTTAGACGCAGCCCGCGCATTGGGGTTGTTGTTGATACGACGAAGTGGGAAACGGGCTGTTTTGGGAGCTCCATCTGGTGGAGGTGGAGGTATATGTAACGCTTGATCAGTGGGATGAGCGTTAGCAGGGTTATTGGCAGGAGGGGCTTCCGGGGTGGAGCCATATTGGTTCCGCCGAGTCTGGAGGTTGACCTCATCGGAGGACATCATCAACAGATGGTGGGTACCTGAGTCAAATATGGGGTGATCAGGAACCGTGTAAGTGATTTGTTGGATGGGAGCATTAGCTGGAGGTGGAGCCAATGGTTCAGTGTTCACTAAGCCTTGGTTTGGTAAGGGGTTTTGTAGCACCAAAGGTGGCTGCTAAGGTTGTGGGGGATTGGGTGGTGCTTGAGGAGCAACCTATCCTTGGTGTAGTCTATCAGCAGCCAAAAGTTGTTGAACTCGCTCCATAAGTGGACAAAAATGTGTGTAGTGGCCATAGACCCCGCAAACAGAACAAGGATAGTTTGTTCACAAATTAGGGTTTTTAGCCTGTTTGGGCGGGCGATCAGGGTTTTGGTTGGTAGGGGCCGCGTTATGGTTAGCGGGGGGATTAGGGTGTTGACCAGCTTGCTCGGTCTGTTGGTTGTTCCCACTGTTGCGGCCTCTGCCGCGGTTTTGTTGGCCCTGGTTGTGTTGGTTGTTCTGGTTTAGCGGCGGGTTTTCTTGGGCGTAAACCTGCCCTTGGGTAGTAGGTGGATTCTGAGTTTGCGCAGGTGCAGGAGCAGGCTGCGGTGGATAATATGGAGGTGGAGACTGTACTGGTGCAGCTACTTGAGGGGGTTGTTGATAGTGCTGTGGAGCGGGTTGTGGGTTTGCCGCAAGGGCTGGTTGTGGCTGATAATAATGAGGTTGAGCTTGTGGTGGCGCAAGAGCTGGTGCAGCTTGCTGATGATAGTAGGGCTGAGGTGCGATTGGGGGGGCGTAAGCGGGAGTCCTATGGATGAAACACTGAGGTGGACAGGAGGGTCCATGGGAATGGTGTTGATGTGGCATTTGAGCATACGAGTTGGTTGCTCTGGACTGTGATGTAGCCCACGAAGGTTCAGGGCCAGGGGGAGGACGGGCTATGGAAAATGGCTGAGGTTGCGAAGAGAGACGGCCAATGATGCCGTCGGCAGCATGGGATGCCCCCGGCGCATCGTGCTGGGAGGGATCGCCGTGAGGGGCGTCAGGTATGATGGTATAAAGATAACCTGACTGGGCGTAAATGAGATCGAACTGCTGGGCTTTAAGGATATCCTCTTCCTTCGACTGAGGTCTTTCGGCTGCCACATCTTTAGCAATGAGCGGAAGGAGGGATTTGAGGAACCAATCTAGGAAGATCCGGTCATCTAACTTGATTTTGCATAGGCTACGGTGTCGCCGCCATTCGTGAATGTGGTCTGTGATGTGGGTAGCTGTGTTCTGTCTGGAAGATAGGAGGATCTCAACGCCTGCGTCATAACGGACAGGTAACTGGAAGAACTGTAGGAAGGTCAAGGCAAGGGATGTAAAGGTGACGTGGGTTCCATGGGGTTGCTCGATATACCACTTGGCAG
This sequence comes from Pseudotsuga menziesii, assembly GCA_001517045.1. Lineage (NCBI taxonomy): Eukaryota > Viridiplantae > Streptophyta > Pinopsida > Pinales > Pinaceae > Pseudotsuga > Pseudotsuga menziesii. The sequence goes on from LPNX010394454.1 coordinate 211,558, forward strand.
CAGAGCCAATGAAAGTGCGCTGTAATAAACGGAGGCGAATGGAGTCGTCTACTATGGAATTTGAGGAACACCATAGATGGAAGGACATGATATGGTTTTGTGGGTCCTCACCTGCCTTACCCTCGAACTTAGGGATGTCAGAGGGGATCTTGGTAGGCATGTGGGGCCATGCAGGGTTGTGTCAGATGGGGTCGTTGGTTAATCTGGCTAGGTCAGGTAGGTTGAGGCTAGCCATGTATGGCAAAATGGATGAAGGGTGTGACATGGTTGTGGGTTGGATCAAGTTGGGGCCCATGCCCCCAAGTGGAGGGGTCATGTGAGGGAGGTTACCCCCAAGTGGGGGAACTAAGGTGGTATGGGACGGTCCTGCGCCAACATGGGTAGTATGAACCACTAATGGAGTAGGAATAGGTATTCCCGCCGTGGGAATATGTACGGTGAGGGGAACGGTAGATGGGCCTCCCGTGGAGGGCATACCCATGATAGGTGTGATAACTGGTGTAGTGGTGGATGTGCCACCAACAGTCCCTCCCAGTAAGGGAGTGGGATTCATGCCAGCCATGGGACTAGTAGGGGTGGTGTAAAGGGTGTTCTCGGATTCAGGCTCCGAGTCTGAGGTAAAATAAGGGGCGTCAGAATCTGGTGACGGAGTCCTATGCCGCTGACGAGTGGAGTCAAGTGACAAGGCTCGAGATCTATGATGAGTGGTATCAAGTGATCCGTGCTATGGGGGCTCGCCTCTGAGGCACCGAGAATGTCTCGGGGAAGCAATGGTGATAAAGGATGTCAAATCTCTGTGAGTTGAGGTAACTACAAAAAGGCTCAAAAAACCCTAATGCAACCGAGTGTGCAGAAGGAGAGCTCAAAAAATAGGGCGCTCAAGCCAACAATCAACTCAAAACTCCCACTGTAACAGCTGTGCTACAATAGGCGGAGTGTCAACAAAAAATGGTCAGAATACCAACAAGCAATAGGTTTGCTAAAAATAGAAAACAGTGGACTCACTAGACCAAAAGGAGGTAAGGGAGCATGCAAACACCTAACTAGTAGTATTATGACTCAACTAGACATATCCTCTGCAAGGTGATGAAATCCAAGTCAGACAATATGGATAGGAAATCCAAGTGGCTAAAGTATCCCCCTACCGGGAGGGACACCGGGTAGTCAAATCCTAGAAAAATGGTAACTAAGATACCCCGTTCATGACACGTCCAGAAAGGTAAATCTGCCGCTTGGTCCTTTAACCGCAATATTCCCTATACAGGGATATTCCGATAACTGCGAAAGGTAGCCCTTCAGTTACTGAATGGAGTTCGGTATTCCACTCAGACCTTCGGAACCAATCTCATGACTTCAACCCTCCTAAGGGAGAGGCCTTCTGATAATCTGGTTGTGACCGTGTCAAAAAATACTAGGGGATTTTGGTTCCCTAAAGGACAACAACTATGTCTCAAGTGTAAATAACCAAGGGGCGTTATTGGAAGCCTATCCCCTTGATCCTACCTAACTACAAAAATTCTTTTGTGTTCCCCAAGTGGGGTTAAAATGTTGGTTGAGTTAAGTAGTTTTTTAAGTCTCACTTGATTTAGGTGACAGATTGTGTGCTGTGTGAGGTTATGAACCCAAAATAGAAGTTCCATGGCAATTTCTGAAATAACAATATATTTGAATGAAACAATTTATACCATGCAAAATTTATCTGAATAAACAATGCAAATTTTTTTTTTTAAACAATTCTGTAAACATGGGATAGAAAGGCTGTAGGGCTGGAGGAAATACGGAAGAAAACTGACTGGGTTCCGACGCGGCAGCAAGTGCAAAAATCAGATCGCGAATCGCAGGTATGGGGCGAAACCGCGCGGTCGGACCGCGGGTATGAAGGCAACAGTCGTGCGCAGGTCGCAGGTTTTTGGCTAATAGCCGCACTCGGACCGCGGGTATGAAGGCAACAGTCGCGAGCAGGTCGCAGGTTTTTTGGCTGATAGCCGCGCTCGGACCGCGGGTATGAAGGCAACAGTCGTGCGCAGGTCGCAGGTTTTTTGGCTAACAGCTGCGGTCGGACCGCGGGTTTGAAGGCAACATTTGCGGTCGGGCCACAACTGCGAAAGGAAAAGACGCGGCCGGGACGCAGGAAAATGGCTGACAGGCGCGGTCGGACCGCAGGTTTGAGGAAAACAGGCGCAGTCGGGCCGTGGCTATGGGGCTGAAAGTCACGGTCGGGCCGCGGCTATGGGGCTGAAATTCGCAGTCGGCGGCGGCCGAAAGGGACAGCCGAAAGGAAAAACGGAAAATAAAATTGCAGAAAATAAACCAGCAGAGTCGCCAAAACTGTTGCTAGGGTTTTGGCCCTAGCTTGTATGAATGAGTACCTACTAAGGACAATGGATTCCTTAGTAGTAGTTCAAATGATATATGAATTAAAATCTATAACTGAAATATAAAACTAAATTTAAACAAGTTCATTAAGCAAAACAGTAGAAAGTAAATAACATGAAACAAAAACAGTAAATAGTAAACAATGATCTTTATTGATGTTACCTCCAATGTGGAGGTTGGTGAAGTCCGTTGCGTTGGTCCGATGTCGGTGGCTCCGAGCTTCAAGCTGCTTCTTCTCTTTCTCCAATGGTGGAAATGGGCCAAAAGGGGCTCTCACGGTGAAAGTAGCTTCAATGGTGAGCTAGGATTTCACGAGCAATTTTGGCAGAGGCAGGATACTTGTGATTGTGGATGATGAAATAAGGTGTCTCCATCACTTATTTATAATTGGGAAACCATGCGGTTTTAGGTTTAGGGTTTGCTGATTAGGGTTTCAACTTTTTAGGGTTTGCTGATTAGGGTTTCAGCTTTTTAGGGTTTTTTCCTCTTTTTCCTCATTATTTTATATTTTTTTTCCCTTTTAGGGTTTTTTGCTATTTTTGGAGAAAAAAAAGGGGTTTATGGCCTTTTTGCAGTTATTTTAAGCCTTTTGGAGACTTTTTAGATGGTTTCATGGGTTTTTGATGGAGATATAGTAGGAAAATGGACAAATGAGCCATATAATGGGGTAGATGAGGTAGTGAACCATTTTTGGGTGTTAACAGGAGGGTCAACCTAAGACTGGATATATGTATTCAAATTTTCCTTATGATTTAAAGTAGCCTGGGGTTTACACAGAGAGTTATCATTCGGCAAGACCTTTCGATATATGTGATGCAGTTTTTGATCCACTTTATCATGTATATATGTACATTAGCCAGATATAATCTTGGATAGAAGAAGCTTGTGGAAGCACATGCTAGTTTGGGAAGTAGTATGATGAATTCTTACATTCTTATGGTCTCCCATCCAGCTCGCCCATCCTGAATATCCACATAGGTTTGCATTTTATAATAAATATGTCCTTATTTTGGATGGTAACCAAACAAAACAAAAAATTAAATTTTGATAAAATGATAAGGTGGTTGCATTGGATTTATCATTTCACTTAACATTTTGATTATGTCGTGCTTAGAGTAGGAAAATAAGCTCGTTAAAGTGAGAATTTATTTTCTGCATTTCTTTTCTATACTTAGGAATACTAATATTTTTCATTAGTTAAAACCATGTTTCTTTTTACTTTCTAACAAAGAAATTCAATGGTTCATTGGATTTTTACAAAATCTTGTTCTACTAAGGTTGGCTCATCAAGTTGAGATATTTTTATAGATTATAGAAACCAAAGATTTTATGGTTCTCGCATGCTCTCCTTGCCTAAAGACTAGATAGAGCACATGTCCTAGAGATGGAGTTGTATGTTACCAACTAAGTTGCACTAAGTTGGACTTAAAAGTGATCCACCAAAGGATGAACAATTTACTTGTTCATAGTATGGGTTCAGAAATCCATCGGGTCATTTCTAGCCCCTTTTTATTTTTATTTTTCCACATGTTCATACCCCATGGGGAATTGTAATAAAATGGCATAGCATGATGAACTTATGCAATTTTTTTGTCTTTCCTAGGTAATATTCATTAATAAATTATTCTAGGGTGTTTTTTTCTTGTTAATTATACATCATTTTCAACGATTTATAATTTTTGCGTTTTTCACTCAGGCCTCCAAAGATGGAATAATTGTCTGGGTGGTTAGGCCTTAGGAGGTTATTAAAACCTAAGTGTCATTGTATGTTACCATTCTAGTCATTTTTTTTGAGTCATATGAACATGTACCAAGTCCCCTTAAGAGTTTTTAATATTTCGTTATTTTTTTTTTTTTTGTAAAAACAAACATGTTTTAATTGTCAAAATTAACTAATCCATAAAGGTGGTACTAGGGAGTGTTTTTTCCATGGGGTTCTTATTTCAGAACCCATATCACCCATTTTACCTATATACCCACTTAAAAATTAAAATGGGTGAGTATTTATCACTTATTTTTATTTTTTCTCGAAAATTGAATAAAAAGGCCAAAAAATAGAAAAAGTGAGAAAATTAGCATCTTAATAAATTATTTAAACATGTTAGAAACATGTCTCCTTAGTTGGAAAAGTAAAGAAAAAAATATTCAGATATTTCTCGACTCCCAAGTCTTTCTATTCTCAACAAATCAAAGCATTGGATTTTTCCTCATGAGAGGGGGGTGCATCTCTCCGAGTGGGGGTACATTCTCCAAAGGAGGGACACATCTTCTGAGATATGGTTTGAGATTTGAAGATGTGGCACTTTAGATTTTGGATATTTCCATGGTATAAACCAAAAATCACTCCTTACAATTCATTTACAATTCAAGCCAACCATGAAGCCACCTTTCTTGGCCAAGTGCACCCTCGCTTGAGCTTGAGCTCTTCTATTTAAGCAAGTCATTTTGGCCTCATTTGCATCAGAATGTGGAACCTATGGTTGCATATTGTTGTAATTGTTTCAAGTTCATTGTTTATAAAATGATTTGGAGGCTTATTTGACGATTGTCTATGGTGTTTGGATGTGCTATATTCTATGGAGTATTGAGGTAACATATATTTTTTGCAAGCTTGTCCATGTTTGGGATTACTGGACTTTGAAGGGAACTATGTTCCAGTGGGATAAGGAGTAATACTTTTATTTTTACTTATTGTTTTTATTGATAATAGAATAATTATAAATTTATGATTATTCTTGCTGGAAGGCATATTTTCTCAAGTCTGTTTTATTGGTTAACATCGAAATTTGATCCCCTTTGCAAGTGTTTGTAAGGTTTAAAGGCTTCTTATGCTGGAGGTATTGTTGAGCATGTTATATCTAATTCTCCTTCAGTAAATATACAAATATTTTCATCCCTCCGGACACACTTTGAGGATGACTTCACTACCCTTTTATTATTGTTGAACTTTGGTGATACCCTTTTGACAAAGTAAAATTAAAACTCTTCTCGTTACTAGTTACTTTCAACATTGTTGATCAAGTTAGTGCATTACAAAATATATCATAAGTTAATATGATTTGCATATGCATTTGTAAGTTAGGTATGATTTTTAAAGGATTATTTTTTCATAAATATAACTCTTAAAACTAAGTATTTGCATCCTATATTTTCACATCATTTCAAGTACTTGAGTAGTTTGCTAAATTTATTATGTTTTAGATGATATAGACACACACACACACACACACATGTATACATACATACATAGATACATACATATACATATATACATACACACATATATATATACTTGAAACCATTTGATTATAAAAAGATGCAAACAACGATTCATTACAGAGAAAAATAGAATAGCCTATATTCAGTAGAAATATGGACATAAAAAACTATAACTATGACTAAGTGTAACTTGCAAAAGGTCCTAGTTATCTTCCGATATTTCACCATACTAGAAAAGGGATAAACCCCTAAATATTGCATATTTAACGCAATAGAAAAAAACATCTAAATAAGAGTATGTAGGAGATCATATCTACTACTTACTATTTCCTACGAGGCCAAACACATGCCACGTGACAAACACTTCTTCCATTGGAAAAATTTGATAAACAAAGTCTTCTAATAGTGGCTACACTATGTCATTTTATCCAATTTCAAAATTTTCTCTTTGGTAATATCCACCTTTCCCATGAGCTCTTTTAGGTCTCTTTCTAGGTCATCTATTATGGAGTCAAGGCACAACAATTGGTTGGAAATATACCTTATACCAAAAGTCGTCTCATGATTCTCTTGAATCCCACTACAAAATTGTTCAAAGACCCTTCCTAAATGGACTTTGGAATCTTCACATCTATTCTTTAAACATGCAAATCTCTCGGACCAACCACTCGACACATTATTCCCCATTTTTTGCAAGGAGAATTCACCAATGGTCCAGAAAGGAAAGGGTTCCAACAAACCAAAAATCTCTCGGTTGACCTCATCGTTGAGAAAACCACACTCCTCTTCTACTATCATCGACTGAATGAGGTAGTTCGATATGACATACTGTTGTTTATCTAACATCCCTTCAATTTTGTATACATAAACTCCACCTTTGAATTCCAGAAGGAAAATAGCATTAAAATATCCTTTAATGCACTAACAAGAAAGTGGATAGAGGTACTCTCCATGCATAAATCCATGCATCGCTTTCATCCAAGTGAGAAGGGGCCTCACAATTCAAACAAAATCCAACCTTTTGTTGCTTCTTAAAACCCAAGAAATTGGAATGTCAAGGTACATGATGATCCTTCTTATCTCCATTTTCATAGACTACCACTCCTTGTTTTATCCTTTTCCCTTTGTTAGAAAGTTTATTAGCAAGATCATTATTCCTCGTAAGACATCGAAATATAAAACTTCTGAAGGTTTATTAAAATGAAAAATCCTATTGAACATTCTCTTGCAGATAGTGATTCCCTTTTCATACCCAAATGTCATCTTATGTATCACCTTCCTTGAGTCTCCTATTACTATTAACTTGGATATGGTTAAAGTCAAAATCAATTTGAGTCCATGATAGAGAGCCATCCATTATTCCTCATTATTTGATTTTATTCCCAGACCCCATGGAAAAGAATTGACAATATTTCCTCCGAGATCGAAAATAATCCCTCTTGCACCTACCTCCACTGTATTAATATAAAATATTTGGCATAAGTGTGTTGGATGTTTTGCAGAATTAGATGGACATGTAAAGAGAAGTGTTGGGATTTTTTTTACATATTAAGCCATTTGGTATCCCTCCTTCTTTTATATCTTTATGTCAGGTGTTTTTAAAGCCTCCAAACATGTAAAATTGTAGTTCTTAATCTATAAAATGCCACAAGTATTCTTCATTGAAATTATTTTAATAAAGAGAACAAGTGGGAAGCCAAGTGCCCACACCTCATCCCCCTTGGGGGGATCCATGTCGTCTCCTTTTTATGGTTTGATTGTCAGAGTAGGAATTTGTTTCTTTTGAGTTATTTTTCATTTTAATTTCTGCTTGCTTTTAAAAATAACAAATCTGACTATATATTCCCACAGTACCTGAAAAAGGAAACGTGATTATCAATATTGTGATTTATTTAAACAACTACATGTTTAAATAAATTTTAAAATAAACCAAGGTTTTAGTTCCCATATTCTCTTGTGAACACTACAAGAATTTGGATGGAACAATGGGACAATTAGAAATATATTAGAATGACTATATTAATAGGACAATCAACCAAAAACTAATATTTGAGAACTCAGGAGGTCACAAGAGTGAATACCACAGAGTTAGACGGCTACTCCAAGAAGGTTATGCGTTGCCTTGTTGGACATTTGGTAAATGTGCTTTAGTGCTTAGTTCAAGAAGGCGAGTCTTAGTGCGACAAACCAAGAATAAACCCTTTCTTGATCAACTCATCTAATAATTTAAAATTGACAAGAGGAACAACAAACATTTACATTTCAACAACATGCTTTTATTTTCTCGGCATTGGTCTATTTCATGTATATTTGATCAAGTAAAATCATATGTCATGAATTTTTAATTAATCTTATGATGATACCTTAAATCTTCACTATAACTCTTGTTTTTAGTAATCTTTTTCATCTCCTAGAATAAGTTTGTTATCATAGATTAACAACCTTATATTATTTTCACAAGGACCACCCCCCTTGGCTTCACTAGGAGAAATCCTAGACGAAGGAGTCAAGATCAAGTGACAACACTTGAATCTTCCTTTCCCCCCAGGTCACACCTAGTGGCTTGAATATTTATGCCATGTGACCCAAGGTGTCAATTAGGTAGCAACATTTTGGTGTCGTTGTTAGGGATAAATCGTTCTATTCTCGGAATATGATTTTTGGTTTCTCTTTTTGTTTTTCCTTCATTTGATGAATTTCGATAATTTTTTTATTTTTTATCTGGTGACTCCACTAACCCGTTTCTTTTTCATAAGTTTACAAGGAAAAGTAGATAAAAAGTGTGAGAAAGTTTTGATGCATGTTTTTTCTTCTCACATGGGTAGATTGAGAAAGTTTTGATACATATTTTTTCTTCTCAACTTTGGGTAGATTGCAACACAAACATAGAGATAGATGAAAACTTTTAATTGTCATGACATATGAAGAAGGTATAGACTTTTTCACCGCTTTACCAATAAAAATATGTATGTATTTCATTCACTTATCTTAGCTAGCAAAGATCGACATGATTTCCACAGTTTTCAACATGATTCTATTTGTAATTTCTAAATTCTATATAAATCTTGAAATTGAGATGGAGGTTTTAATAGTTTAATCTACAGTATAATAATTTAAAGTGCTAATTAATTGCATTGATTGACTTATTACAATGTGTTGCAATGAGTTAAAATTGGACTAGGGTTATACATTATTATGTGTGGAAAACTAAAGGATAACAAGATCTCAACATATAAAAGTTGCTTGGAATTGATTTCTAATTCTCAAGTAATTCTTTCACAAAATGAAAGTAAGGTACAAGACATAAAAGTCTCCTCCCACCATCTTATGACTAAGGGGCCTCAAGCTCATCAATTCAATGTCATAGATATCACCATTTTAATTAGTGGAAACAACTAGAAAAAAATGTAAGCATCGTGGTCAACATTTTTCACACAAAGCTTATATTTTTTGTTGTTTGCAATAATCAATCATAGAGACATGCAGATCCCTTAATCCTAACCTATGCCCATTGAAATAAAAAGTGTTAATAAATTCAAAGTTTCATTGAAAAAAATGTTTTCTTTTATTTATTTGAATAGTTGATAGAATATGATGGGAATCCATGAAGTTTTTGACGTAATAAATAATTGAAAATTTATGTAATTGTTATCTCCTAAAAGGTCCAAAAGCTAGTTTTGTGTGTAGGGCCCACCTTGAGCCAAAATTTTCAATTCAACCAAATGAAATATTTGAATGCAATGAATGGACTAAGTAGGTTTATGGGGATAATCAAACATCAATGAGCTATCATAATTCAATTCCATGATTCACAAGCATGAAAAATGGTTGTCTCATGGGGCCCACCTTGGGTGAAATTGAGTTTTTATGTTGAGAGAGTAATTCAGGTACAATGTATAGATTAGAATAGGTTTTTGAGGCCACTGATCATGCTAGAGCTAAAATAATCATGATTTGAGTTGCATTAGTATGAAGATGTAGTGGGACTCACTTTAGGCCAAACTAGACATACATGCAGAATGACTAATTTGATGGCAATGATTGGTTCAAACATGCTTATTAGAGTCACTAAACATCATAGAGTTGAGATAAATCGATTTAGACTTTTCAAAGTACAAAAAAGTAGCATTAATGTTTTTTGGAAAATGTTCCTAGTTGTCCATTCTGATTAAAAAAGTATGTCAAGTGGGCATTAAAAAGTGTCATGCAACCAATATTTAGAAATCTCTCTATGTCTAGTTTGCACTGCCTCTCACGACACATCATTTTGAATATGTATGTAGGAGATATATTATTACTCTCTGAAACCAAAGGAAGACGTAATTTTAATGGTTTTGGATATTTTTTTCATGCAAAGTTTTGATGGGTAGTTCTCCCCCTCTATTCCTTCCATCCTATTCCTCCCAAGTGAAATATCTAGAGTGGGGTTGTGTGAGGTGTACAACATACAAAATCACACCATTACCAAGGATATTTCAAAGGTTTTTTCACAGTTTTCAAGGCCCTTAAAATCATACCATGATGAATCTTAAGGAGAATCCATTATCTAATTGAATCCAACACCTCTAGTTGGTTTTATTGCAAAATTTATGACTTGCTGTAAAGTTTTTGGCAACTCCACTAAGGGGAATAAATCCCTATTCCATGCTGTAAATGTATCTGCTCCTTACAGTCATCAAGTCACATGTGTTGAGGAAACATATCTCGCCTAAAGTCCCCACATGTTGGTTGTGGAGCCTGATCTTCCAGATCTAGAGATATTATTCAGTCGTGTTTTTACCCCAGGTGTACTGTACTGTCGTTTCCCTTGCTTTGGAATTTGGGGGCAACACCCCCAAGAATTGGTTTTGGGATGTATGTTGGCCAACAGTTATGCAGACCCATGGTATTGGGTTAACCATAGTATTTTCCTATGGTATTTTTACCCTACAAAAGGAAGCATTGTAAAAAATATCTGTGATTGTGTGAGAGAGACTGTGAGAGCGTGAAGAGGAAGTGTAGTGGTTTTGCTGTAGGTTGTATCCCTTCATCTTTCTGGACTGTAATAAAAGGACTGGTAATTTCTTTGTGGGCATAGCCCATCGTTTGGTTGAACTGCGTTATATATGTGTCTCTCTGTAATGTGTTTAATTTGTTTTGCATCTTGTTTAATGATTTAACTATATATCTGTTATTGCTCCGTGGTCCTATTTTCTAACACCACACTAGTTCATCCTAGAAATAGTGCATGCTAAAAACCTCGAACTACATACATTTCTACTACGTCTAGATGCTCAATGAAACCATGCTAGGAGAAAACAACCAACCAATTTGTGAGTCATGTTGGGAGTCTTAAAACTATTGAGAAACCTAAATGAATAGCATGAAAACCTAAGTTCCTTTGTAAGATTTTCAAGGGACTTCACCTTACTCACATGTTCCTTTCTATTCCAAAGGTATGAAGAGTGTGGTCCATGTTCGAAGTATCTTTTAATCCCGAGTTGTTTATAGTTTCCTAATAGCTTGTTCAACCTTTGGTTGATAAAGTGGTTAAATTGATGCAATTTTTGGTCAATCCCACTCTTCCATTGGGGAGTGAAAACATTCAATTTGTGAACATATGCAATTTTTGGTAAATCCCTCTCTTCCATTAAAGAGTGAAAAGATTCAAGTGGTCGAACTGATGCAATATTTAGTCATCCACACTCTTCCTTTGGAGAGTGATGTGGCTCATACCTTATTCATTACCAATTCAAAACTTTCTGGAAAAAGGGAAACTTAATTCACTTTGAATGAACCCCCACCAAGATTTAGGATTACTTCCTTTGATTGGAATAGTCTAGTTGGTACTCACCTTCCTTCTTGTGCACCCTTTCAGATAAAGGTTCAAGTTAAATTGCATACCATTTTTTTATGTATTGTAGATGAAGGGTCCTCCATTGGTATCTTATACCCATATTATTAGAGACATGTGGGTTCTTCCAACCTTATGCCAACTGTTAATCATGCACTGGATTTTGATAAAAGACCCAGTGAGCCTCTGGGGATTCTCCCTCATCTTCCTATTACACTGGGTGGAAATATTGTCTTAGTCAATTTTATGGTTACATAGGGACCATTAGAGTTGAATATGCTATTTGGGCATGATTATGTATATTCTATGAATGTTATGGTGCCTACGCTCTTTCATGTGATGCATTTTCCTTACAATGGAAGCATTGCCACTATTGATCAACTTGCATTTATTGACCCTCATCACATCACGAATTCAGACCAAGTATCCCAGTTGTATGTTCCTAATGTTTTGATAGACACTACCCTGAAACATGTGAATTATGTGGCCTTATATTCCTCACATCCAACTACTATTGAGAATAATCATTTGCATTCATGCTCACCTTCTTGAGATATGGTTCTGGTAATTGACCAGGTGATGGATCCAATGGGGGGATTGGAAGCTAACCTCCACCTTATATTTCCAATTGAATGTTATTACATGTGTTCTATTTTCTATGACATCCTTCCCATAGATGAATATCTCCTAGAGGCTATGGTTGAGTGTAGAAATCCTTCAAATATTTACGCCTTTTCCAAATATAGTCTTCATGGATTTGATCCAGTTGTAATAAAATCCAATTCCAATTTTCCTTTTGAGTTTGATCTCACTGTTTGTGGATCCTTATACGTTGGTAGTTTTAAGTCTTTGGACTCTTCCATTGATCTACAAGTTGGTGTTCCTGATGAGCTTTATTCTTTTAGTAGTTTTTTAAACTCCTGCAATGATGGTTATGTTCCCATAGACTCCACTATTGATCCCAGATTCAATTGTCCTCATTATTTTGATCTTGTTGATTATAGTTCCTCATACCTGGGAAATTTTGAGCCTTCATTGGTAATCTCTTTCTTGGTAATGAATATTTTTGAATATATGAAGTTGGAAATAACCCTACGAAAGTGACCCTTATCGTATCTTTCTTTTGATATGTTATAGAGATATGATCATGGCATTGTTGTTTCTTCGATACAAGATTTTGAAATGGATTCATGGTTTTTTAGGGATCATTATTTGCATGTTTCTCAATCCCATCATGTATATTTGGGAAATTTCATATAGGTTTAGGCTCCCCTCTATTATGATGCATTTGAACCTTTTGTCACCTGAATTTTCCATCGTGCCAAACTTATTGGATATTGGTGTGTCAACAACATCTACTTGGATTTTTCACTAGTCTAACAATAGAGCCCACCTAACATGGGATACCATAGTCAACACCCTCTTTCCATTTCATAGGGAAAAGCCTACTGAATTTACCTTTCTACTTACACAGGAGTTCATAATATAAATCCTGAAGGTCTTCAATGACTTGATGAGAGCATAATCCTGTTTCTCAATGGGATCATACTTCAGCTCAACATCCCTCAATGACTTGCTGAATAATGAAATTGGATGATCGAGACCTTCGTCATATTTTTGTAATAGCACAACTGCCACTGTGTCATAGGATGCAAAGGAGAAGATGTAAAAAATCTTGGTATAGTTCGGACTAATAAGGGTTGGGGCTTCCATGATAACCTTCTTAATGTATATGAAAGAGCTTCTTACCTGGTCAGTCCATTTTATTTCCTCATCCTTTTTCAACATAGTTGTTATGTGCTTTACCATCTCAGAGAAATTAGGGATGAACCTCCTAACAAAATTTATCTTACCCAAAAAGGACTGAATATCCCTTTTGGACCTAGGTATGGACAGCTTTTGGATTGCTTCCACCCTAACTGGATCAATCTTCACACCTTTAGCTGAGACTATGTGACCTAGGAGTTTCCCCTCACTTAGTGCAAATTGGGACTTCTTAGGGTTGAGTGATATCCCAAACCTCCTGCACTTCAAAAATACCCTCCTCAAGTGCTACAAATGGTCATGATGGCTATGAGAGTAAACATTTATGTCATCTAGGTATATAAGCACAAATTTATCTTTCAATCCTACAGAAGCTAAGTCCATGGCTCTCTGAAAAGTGGCCCCAGCATTCATCAGCCCAAATGGCATTTTGGCATACATGAAAGTTCCCTAGGGGGTGGTAAAAGTAGTCTTCTCTTGATCATCAGGGTGCACAAAAACTTGGTTGTATCTAGAGAAGCCATCTAGAAATGACATGACACTAGCCCCTGAGACTCTTTGCAATAGGTGTTCCATCTTGGGTAGTGGAGAGTTGTCTTTTTTGGAGCATTTGTTCATGTTTCTAAAATCCACACACAACCTAATCTCCCTGTTCTTCTTCCTTACCACCACTAAGTTTGCAATCCACTTGGAATACCTGAGGGGAATTATGATTTTGTCTATGAGGAGATTATGGATTTATTTTACAATTACAAGTAGTAGGAGAGGACTAATGGATCTCAGCTTCTGTTTGAAAGATATGGTGTCCTTCTCCAAAGGAATCTTGTGTTGGATGATATTGGTATCATAGGTTTTCAGGTCACTGTACTCCCAGGCAAAGATATCAGAAAATTCTCTTATCAGGATGAAAAATTTGGACCTCTGATCAGCAGTCAACTCAGTGGATAGATTTATAAGTTTTGGATGGATTTGGCTACCTATGTTTTGCTCTTGGATAGCAGGGTCTTTCTCTTTTTTGGTAGGCTTTAAAGGGATATCATTATGATCAAAAAGCTCTTCCAGGGGTACCAGACCCCGAGGTATATAATTGCTGGGAATTGGACAATATTTTGATCAGCTACTTTATCTTTCAACTTGAGCTATTTGGATTCTTCCATGTTTAGGTTTTCCTGATCTATATGCATATCAAAGAATTCATCTACTAGCTGAAGGAATTTACTAATCTCATCATCATTCTCAAACACCTTCCAAAATTTTACATTATCTGGCAGGGAAGGTCTGTACTTGACCTAAACATCATAGTTGAACTTAGGAGGTAAAGGAGGAACAAACAAACTTGTAGCGACAACCAGGGAATCAACCGGGTGATTCAAAGCCCTAGGTATATATGACAGTTCAAAAAACATAAAGGAGTCTCTAAGTTTCCATACCTTGTCCTTGTAGGCCTTTAGTCTAACATTTTTTGCTTGAAAGGTGTTGTTGACCTACTGTATAATAAGGTTAGCATATCCAAAGATTCTCATGCACATGATCCCCATTTCCTTGGTAGCTTTAACTCCTAGTAGCAAGGCTTCATATTCTGCTATATTGTTAGTGGTTTTAAATTCAAGCTTATAAGACAGATGAATATTCTCTTTGGATGGAGGGATCAATACTACACCTACACTTGCTAAGTTTTGAGTGCTAGCCCCATCAAAATACATGTTCCAAAATGTTGTGGTCACTTCTTCGAGCTGCTGACAGGTGGGCTTGGTAAGCTGGACTGGTGTTTGATGAGAATCATCTATTTGCAGAATGCATGACCCAAAATCAGTGTCTACTGCATAGATGGGGTGGTTCACTGAATTCCTTTCATTGCTTATGATGTAGGCAAGTTGATTCTCTCTGTAAAGCCTCTTGGTCTCCCCTCCAAACATTGGGATTGTAGGATATGTAAGGTCCATATGAAGGGTGCCACCTAGCATTTTACTCCATGATTGAGATAGTAGGAGACCAAATTTAGGAGGGATATCAGCCACTACAATGTCCATCATGATGATTTTTGAAGGTAGCTGAGATAGATTTACAACAAGGTATTTGATGAGGCCCAAGAACTTGACCTTTCTGGATTCAAAGGAGAATAAATCATGGTAGGGTTTTGTAATGCCGAGACCAAGCTCATCCATTGCAGCTTTTGGCATTAGGTTATGGGAAGCTCCTGATTCCAGTAGACAGTTATGAAGGAATTTATCATGGATATTCAAGGATATGTAGAAAGGTGGGAAAGAACCCTTTAGGTCTTCGATCATAGGGCCTAGGCTTACAACAGGTTTATCATCTTGTAGATTGACAAATTCAGTATCAATATGTATCTTTGGATGAAGAGAATTCAATATGGAAGATTTGAATGCATCATTTTTCATTAGCTCGATTAATGGGAAAGGGATCTTCAATTTCTGAATCTCTAACTCAAGGTTGAAAGAATAATGAAGTCTATCAGGAAAACTTACCTCATGTACTGGAGATTTGAGTTAGACATGATTAGGGCTTGATGAAGGTGCTGGTTTTTGCAATGGTTTGGGAATGACAACCATTTTCTTCGGTAAAATAGTATCCTTCTTAGCTGGTGCAATAGGCTGCTTGGCAGGAACAACATTCTTCTTAAGGGGAGAAACCAGCCTGGACCTCAGATTATACCCTCCTTAACCATCTGCCTAATATACTGCTTCTTCACTGATCTGCTCATCAATTAGGACTTCCTCATATTTTTCTTGTGTTAGAAAAGAATAGTCAACTTCATCTTCCATGCAGTGGGTGTTGTCTTCAGCCTCTCCTTCTTCCTCAATTAACTCTGGTTCTTCTTCTAATACAACATTTTGAAAAGGAGCTCTGATTATCTGATCTTTCCCTCGATTCCTTTCCCTTCTAAGGATTTGAATTGGGGGGTTGGCTCTTCTATAAGGGAAAAAATTAGGGTTTCAAGGAACAAAATCACTTGGCCCTTTACCCCTCACTGGTATCTTCCCTCGGTCCTTTAGCTTAGACATTTCAGTAGTCAAGTTATCTAACAGTTTGGTCATTTTGTCAATGTTGTTCTCTAATGAAGAAGTCCCGAGAGGGTCTGTTGGCTGCTTCTTCCTATCTATCTTTCCTTTGACCTTCTGAGATGCCACAATGTTATATTCTACCTCTAGGGTAGCATCTTGCATGAGTGAAAAGGAGGCAGACCTCCTTTCTCTGAGAAGCAGGAAGAAATTAGAGTGGAAGGAATTTGCATAAGTTATCCTGGTCGAGGTATCAGTGGGATTGATTTCAATGGGGATATTGTTGTACATATTGTTGAACCTCTTAGTGAAATTGGAGACAGACTCCCCATTCTCTCTTTTCAAGTTTCTAAAGTTGGTGATATAATAGAGGTGGTCTCTTGTCTCTCCCCAATGCTTTACAAAGATGTCATCTAGGGCTTCGATGCCTGATACTGATCCAATAGGAAGTTCTTTGAACCATTTCCTAGCCTGACCATCTAGGATTTGTACAAAAACCCTAGTCCACAAATCTTCCTATTCTATATTAATGTTCTCAGCATAACTGTAGAATGCCTGTAGATGTTATTTAGCTGTGAAACCTCTCTCTCCTATGAATTTAGGCATGTACTTGAAATAGTCTCCAGTGGACATGGCCGAGAAGGGGGTTAGGAAAATTCATGGGGGGCATACCTAGCTACCAGGATCCTTTCCAATTTCGTCATAGGTGCAGCCATATTGGAAATGGGTATGGAAAGGGTGGAGGAAGGTAGTACCAATGTAGGTAGTAGCTGAAAAGGTGATAATGGTAAAATTATCCCAGTGGAGTCACCAAGGATTGGATCTTCACAAGCAGCAGTGCTTGAAGATGGCCAAACCCTAAAATTTTCTGATGTATTTATAAATTCTTGAGAATTAAGTGTTTCAGCAGAAGATATAATAGCAAAAATATTTCTTAAAATACCTAATGTAGCTTCCTTTGCAGCACTACTGGTCTGCCTTAGTGAAGCCCTAACTCTTCTCAGAATCTCTTATGGATCTGAAACCAATGTTGTTGGTGTCCCTTGAGGGTTTTCTCTGGTACTTGGTCTTCTTGAAGCCACCTTATTTCAATGGAGTCGCTAGATAGATGATTACAACCAGAATAGTGTCGAAACTTTGTCTATCATCAAAGCAGGATCTATGTCATCTCCTAGGGAAGCTGAGCTTCAATCTCCTCTCCCCGGCAACGGCGCCAATTCATTATCACTCCATGAAACTCCTCTAGTTTGTAGCTCGAGGATGCATGGTAACTTAAATGTTTTTATGGTTCCTAAATGGATCAATTCAGGTAACCTATAGATCCTCACACTCTATGGAAATGCATGAAACTCAATCAGGGATAAGGCTTCTAACTACCACTGTTCAGAGGTTTGATAATATGGTGCAGAGATGGAGAACTTATCATGCTGGTAGATTCATACATAAAAAAGATATATAGAAATGGATAATCATAATAAGGAAGGTACTTATAATTCAAATCATCAATATTCCAATAGGATGACAGCTATCAGACATCAATAAACCTAAATAAACCTGAATAACACATTCAAGCATAAGCACAGAAGAGACAAAAAATGGAAACTGAACATATGCAAAAGAGCTTAAATTAGGTCATGAGCAATATGAGAAGCTTGACAATAGTAATGGTCTACAAGTCCCCGAAGTCGAACCCTTTCAATAAAATAAGTCTTAGGCTTTATAGCCTTTATAAAAATATTCAGATCCTAAAAAATTGGATCTGATTTACTAAAAATAGACAAAATAATTGTTTTTGCATAATTAGGTCAAAAAACCCTAATTTAACTACTAGTCTAACTAAATGTAGAACTCATTCACTATTTGAACCTTCTGATAACTAAAGTAAGTACTAGAAATCATTGCCACTGGTCCTCTACTGGATAAGTCCCTGTTTTACTTAGATAGTTAAGTGTTGGTGACCTTTTCTTCCTTTATGTCGCTGCAAAACTGAAGCATACTTCCCTGATGTTTTCTTCAATGTTCTTCATCTTTATACTTCATCTCTAAGCTATTCATGTTTTCCCAAAACTGGTCCTTTGTGCCAAAATTCAATCCTATGCTTCTTTCTGCTTTCAGTGGTTAAGAGGCCAAAATATCGAAACTGTCAGCTGTCGAAAGTGGTGCTTTTGGTGGCTAATGAACTGACTCAGCGTCTGCCTAAGCCGCTGAAATCCCTGTTCTTCAAAAAATCTTAAGCCACCTCTAAAATTGTTCTTTCAGGTTGGTTTGCTTATCTTTCTTATTCAGCAGGCTCTATGTTAGGAAGGTTAATAGCAGCCTGGCTTGATTTTGGAGGCTGAAAGCTTACTGCAACTTCAACTAGGGTTTCCAATGTGAGGTGAGTGCTAGGGTTTGGCTTGGCCTCCTTCATCTGTAGTCTTTGAATCCTAATCATTCTGTACAACCTAGTGTTGTCCTTCATGTATCTTAGGTTTCTTCTTTTGAGCAAGATGTATCTTCCTCTCATCTCCAGGAAAGAATTATGCAACTGCTTATTCCTTTTGGTCAATATAGCATTGTTTTTATTTATCTCTCTTTCTAAAATTTCCATCTCATACACTTGCCTCAACAACTATTTTATCCTTTGTGTCTTGGGCTTGCTAGAGGAAGCCTTCTCTATTGGTTCATCTTACTCTTTTGGTGTAGGTGATGGGAGTCCTTCAATCTCTGCAACTTGCAATGCTAGGTCAGCACCTTCCTCTTTTTCCTCTTTTGAATCTGAATAGGGTAGGTTCAAAATGTTCCCACTATGTGTTGTAACTTCCTGCCCCTTTTCACTGAAATCCAAGTTTCTTTTGACCTTCTTGGCTTTAGAAGAGGAAGGAGGCTATTCTGCTGTTGTTAGGGATATAGCCCTTCTCTTCCTTCTCCCACTTCTTGGTGTGCTAGAGTTTTTCGAAGGAGACTTCCCCTTTTTTTCTAGCTGTAGGCCTATTTCAAAACCATTCCAAAATAAGAAATAATCCCATGCCATATTTCTCCTCTTCAACAATTCTTGGATCAGGAGTTGGATAATACCATGATGAGACAGTCTGCCAGCAATCTTGGTTAGCTGATCCTTCACCTGGTGTGCCATTTTTGCCAAGCTCTTATGTAAGTAGAAAGGTAAATTCAGTGGGATTTTCCCTATGAAGTGGTTCATCAATTTAAAATGGTGAATCATGGCCCTATTGTATCTCCCTTCACAATTTATGTAGACCATAATGGCCTTCAGCAATTGCTACCACCTCTTTTCTAGCCAGGAGGATGATATACTTTTCTTCCACACCACCCCTCTATGTTCAGGCTTCAGATAAGATCTGAACTCTACATCCTTTGGAATGGTGGTTTTAAACCACTTCTCTCATGTTTTAGGGAGTTCAATCATTTGAGTAATTAGGGTTTCATCTATCAGAAATTATTCTTTACCTATGACTGCCTTGGAGCCATCAAAAGAGAGAGCAAATTCCTCAGCCACATGATTGTGTGAACCTTGAATCTTCTCACAAAACTTATAGCAACCAGTATCCTTGAAAAACTAACAGACTTCTGGATGTGCCTCCAGGTAGCTAATGTGTCCCAACTCTTTCTTGAGAGCAAGCCCTCCCTTCTTCATTTGCTGAATGTCACTCCTGGGTACCTGCAACAATTAATTCAAGTTCCGTGGAATAGCGTTTTTAGTAGGCTTCCTCTCAGAGATGGTTTTCTGGTGGTGAGAATTCCTAAAGTCGAAGGTGGAGTGTACTGAAGAATGGGCACTGATTATGAGGGATTTCAACTGCATGATTGATGCTTAGGTCAGAGGGTGATGGCTTTAGTTGATATTTTCGAGACCCCTTTCCCAGCAATCATGTTAAAATCAACCTGGATACCTAGTGGGGATCGTTTACAGTTCTTTGGACATGTGGAGGGAAAAGGAGGGTTTCAAATCACATCAGTCCTTATCAGCTTAATGATGACCTCCTCACTCATTTCCTTATGCCTTGATGCAACCTCCTATCTTTTTAGTGGTTTATCATGCCTTTGATGATCGTTGTTTCCCTGACGGACCCTGATTTGATAGGTTTCTAACTGTTTCTTCTTTTTACCTTTTTGGAGGTTAAGGGCCCTTAGGAATTTGTCTGCTAGACATCTAAAACAAGGCTTTTGATGGCTAATGAAATGCTGACCTATTCGCCCAAGCAACTGAAACCATTTTCCAAATGGCGCTGTAAAACTTGGCCTTCGACGGATAGTGGTCTCTCTGGATATCCCTTTTAACCATCGAAATACCAGCCTTTTGGTGGCTAATGAACCATCAAATATTTTTCCTAAGCCACCAAAACCGCTTTTTCCCCAATGCCTTTTACCTACTTTCAGTTGTTAATGCCCTTCTTTGACTGTTCTCTTAGCTACCGAAACCAACACTTTTCGGTGGCTAATGATATGTTTGAAGTCTCTCCTAAGCCACTGAAAGTGGTTTTACCATTAAATTGATCGGGCCAGCATTTGGTGGTTAACTTGTATCCTGCGTTAATTTGATAGCTGCCGAAACAAAGCTTTTTGGTGGCTAATGAGCTGTTAAGAACCCCGCCTAAGCCATCGAAAGCTAAAACTTCCAATTTTCTCAACCATAGCAAAACTAGAGACCCTCAATTTGTTATTCATCTTTAAATCTTTCATAACATGACTCGAATTCTTCCTCCTATCAAAATAAATTTATTTTGGGAGATAACAACATGCAAAATCAATTTCCACTGAAAGCTAAAACTTCCAATTTTCTCAACCATAGCAAAACTAGAGACCCTCAATTTGTTATTCATCTGTAAATCTTTCATAACATGACTCGAATTCTTCCTCCTATCAAAATAAATTTATTTTGGGAGATAACAACATGCAAAATCAATTTCTTAACCTATTAAAACTATTGAGGTTAAAGCCTATTTGTTTCCTACTTTTTTGATAATCTCATTTCAAAAAATAAAAGTATTTAAACATTGAAAATGCATAAGGGAGATAAAACATCTCATAAAGTTTCCTTCTAGAGTGCCAAGGAAAGAGCATTATGGGACCCTATGGATTCTTACGTGCGAGAGAGACATCCAAGGAGGTATCACGAGTGGAACATGTGAAAAGAAAGCTCAAGGAAGGAGGGTGCAATAGGTCATGAGAACCATTATGTTGATTCCTATCAAGTTCTAAGGTTTCATATGTGAAGGGAGTGGCATGAACTCGACTCAACACATGAACAAATAGGAAATTCACTAAATACCAATAATGATCCAAACTATCATGGGTGGAGCATGTGCCAGGGAATTTTGAGGAAGGATTCTACAATAGGTCATGTGATAGAGTGTCTTGAACCCTATCAAGTTATAAGGCTACCTACACAAAAGGTGGAGCATGAACCATACCTAGTGCATGAGAAAAAAAAAGGACATTCACTAATTCCCAGTAACAAGATCACAAATATCTAATGCATAGTTGAGTATCAAGGTAAAAGGTTTAATTATTTTATTTGTTTACAAGATAGATAGCATTTCCATGCAATGTAAACTGTAATAGTTGTAAAACTTTGATGTATAAAAATAGAATACACACAAAATCAAATTGGGATAGGAATTATATGGAAAATTTGATGTTTGGGTGAATCCATGAAGATGGGTGTCTATTTTGGGGGGTCTTATGAGAAAATAAATCTGATTTTCTCATGTGTTTCAACTTTGGATGAACGAAAGTGATATTTTCATTCAGAATTTCAGTTTCAAGTAAAAACAAAACTTTTAGAGAATTATGTTAGCTTTCTATTCATAATTTTTTCAATTTTTTTTATTGAGATTCGATATGTCGTTTCAGAAAATGTTTGACAATGTCTCCTTATAAAATGAAAGGACCAAAAATTAGACATGTTTGGTTGTGCCCCTAAAATCATTGTTAAACTTGTGTTTTGCAAAAGAAAAATATGTTACGACAATTTACACACAATATACTAGTGCGATGACTATAAATTTGTAACCAAGGGATCTATACACTAATTATAATATTTATTTGAATTCAATCAATGGGGAAACCTTGTCGATTTTCAACATGTGTTTGGTTGCGCCACTTTTCTCTCAATTGACTATAAAATTTAAAAATCTATGAATACCCTTTTGAAGTAAACACTCCAATTAAGCGCACCATATTTGTTTCAATTTTTTAGGTGGCGTATTTTTAAAGTTATATATTTTTCATTTCACCCCATGTTGAATGAGATGAAACGAAAATTGACACATGTTAAGAAACAAAAAAAATAAAAATAGTGGATCTCACCTATACACAACAAAATCAATACCTACGGAAAGGCATCCATTTTACCTTCCGAAAATGGAGAAACATGAAAATTGTTAAGGTTTCAGGTCTCAAGGGTTATTCACCCGAATTTTTTTTTTCCGTTACAGAACCATTATTTACAACGCAAGCAAAAAAAAAGTCGTCGGCTGGAAAAAATTTCATCTGTCGATTTTTTTTTTAGCTCGCGTTATTCTAATTATCTACCATTAATCGTTTCTTATCTATTCGTCAACTATAAGTTATCCATGCACAACAGTAAAAAATAATAATACATTACAATTTATCATATTACTAGCACACCCATGAACAAAACATGTACTCTTCAAGGATATACACTAGGCTTAATATATCCCTTGTCTATAGCAACTCGTGTAATTGTATTGTTCATTTCGTTAATTCTGGGATACTCATATGATATGTAGCTCATGATACTAGTGTTGAAAATGATATTAGATCTATGTTAAATTCTAAATATCATTTAGGTGGTAATACTAATATCTTATCTCAAAATACAACTTCAAATTCCTTTAAAATAGGAAATTGTTCTAATTCCATTTTTTATTTTTTGGGCTCAAATTATTTAATTTTGATGCCATAAAGTTGACACCCTTTCCCTTCTACACTTTTTACGTTGAAGTGCTGAAATTTGTCATGTAGATAAAGGCTATAAATTTCATTCATTGTATGATACTTATCTTCATCATCCACACTACTAAATTTTTTATGCAAATAGTCGATAACATCTTTATGAGATTCTAGCCAATCCATACCTATCAAAATGTCATAGGATCCTAGGGGAAGTATATTTAAATTAACTGAGGTATCCAAGTCATTAAAACCTAATAACAAATCTTTAATTATCTCCGTAACTTTCATTTTTAACTTTGTTTCCAGCTATACCAACCATGCATTTTTTTTCCTTACTAAGTTTACACTTTTCAACTACTTTTGGTGCAATGTAACTTAAACTAGACCCTGAATCAATAAGTATTGAAACATGTATGTTCAAAACTTTACCTTCTACTTCCAACATGGTGTATTGATGGTCCACCTGCCGATATTCCAAAGAAACATTAACTATAGGGATAATCCTGGCTATGTCATTCATAGTAAAAGCTTCCTACAACGTGCTTACGGGTTACTATTCCATCCTCCACTGGAATTTTCGACACTCTTTACCCCATTTTTATTGGTTGAATCTTTCCTGTTGTAATTTTTATCAGTATGACCTCTTGTTCCTTTCCCAAAAGGTGAGGGTTTAAATCCTTTCCTATGTTGATCGATCTTTTCAATTTTTTTAATTTTTCCAACTTCTACTCAATTTGGATATTTGTTTAAACAAATGGTAGCACAACTAGGCTTTTCTAATTGCTTCATCCATTGTTGAAGAATTTCAATCACAATATTTTCCTTAAACACTAGGGGTAAGCAACCGATAAAACTGTATACCTTAGCTTTTTCAACTCTTAGATATGGTACATAGCATTGTAAATTTACAAACTCAGTTACAAATTCTTCCATGGTTAACAATATTAGTCTCAAATCATTGAATTATTGAGCTTTCTCATCATAATATCGTTCTGACATATACATTTTTTCAATAATTTTTAAAAAAATTTCCAACTCAACTCTTTACTACATATGCTACTGACACTCTTAGCCTCCTTCCACCATGTAGCAGATTTAACAACCAAGATTCTATTGCTTCCTCAAATTCTCCATCAAACATGAAGGGCCTTAACTTTTTGAATTCTCCCTGTAACTCTACAAGTGTTTCTTTTTGTTTTTCATTATTCATTTCATCACCTTTCTTTAAATCCTAGAGGGTTATATAGGAATGCTATTTGTAGTTTCCTCACTACTGCAACTTTGTAGTGCTCCTTTTCTTTTCTTGTAAGGAACATAAAATAAATATAATAATTAAATTGATAATGTTACCTTAGTATAAAAAAATATTAAAATTCAGAATCAAGTTGCTAATTTTACCTTAGTAATAAAAAATATTTCTATCAAAACTTTCTAACATTCTTAACATTCTCAAGTTCTCGACACTACATCTACAATCATACATTAACTAAATTTCATATATTTGCACCTATCAAAACATTTTGTCCTAACATTCCCCCATTCCCGCATTCACTCATAACATTGACATTCCCCATATATTCATTCTTAATATTAACATTCCCCTATATTCATTCTTACATTCATATATTTGCACCCAACATTTCCTAACATTCATTTCAAACATTCATATATTTGCACTTATCAAAACTTCCTAACATTCCTAACATTAACTTCCTAACATTTCTAACATTAGCATTTCCATATTCATTCCGACTATATTCATTCTTAACATTAGATTGCACTTATAAAATCATTCATTTCTAACATTCCCCTATTTTCACATTCACTCCTAACATTGCACCTATCAAAACATTCACTCCTAACATTCCCCCATTCCCACATTCACTCCTAACAACGCACCTATCAAAAGATTCACTCCTAACATTCCCACATTCCCACATTCACCCCTAACATTGCACCTATCAAAACTTCCTAACATTCCTAACATTAATTTCCTAACATTAACACTTCCATATCCATTCCCCATATATTCATTCTTAACATTAGATTGCACTTATCAAAGCATTCACTCCTAACATTCCCCTATTTCCACATTCACTCCTAACATTGCACCTGTCAAAACATTCACTCCTAACATTCCCCCATTCCCACATTCACTCATAACATTGCACCTATCAAAACATCCACTCCTGACATTCCTCCATTCCCACATTCACTCCTAACATTACACCTATCAAAACATTCACTCCTAATATTGCACCTATCAAAACATTCACTCCTAACATTCCCCCATTCTCACATTCACTCCTAACATTGCACCTATCAAAACATTCACTCCTAATATTCCCCTATTCCCACATTCACTCATAACTTTAGCATTCCCCATACATTCATATATTTGCACCTATCAAAAGTTTCTAACATTCCTAACATTAACATTTCCATATTCATTCCGACTATATTCATTCTTAACATTAGATTGCACTTATCAAATCATTCATTCCTAACATTCCCCTATTTCTACATTCAATCCTAACATTCCCCCATTCCCACATTCACCCCTAACATTGCACCTATCAAAACTTCCTAACATTCCTAACATTAACTTCCTAACATTGCTAACATTCTTAACATTAACATTTTCATATCTATTCCCCGTATATTCATTCTTAATATTAGAGTGCACTTATCAAAGCATTCACTCCTAACATTCCCCTATTTCCACATTCACTCCTAACATTGCACATATCAAAACATTCACTCCTAATATTGCACCTATCAAAACATTCACTCCCAACATTCTCCCATTCCCACATTCACTCCTAACATTGCACTTATCAAAACATTCACTCCTAATATTGCACCTATCAAAACATTCACTCCTAACATTCCCCTATTCCCACATTCACTCCTAACATTAACATTCCCCATATATTCATTCTTAACATTAGATTGCACCTATCAAAACTTCATAACATTTTTATCACTCTCAACTTCTCAACAAGAAACATACATAAATTTAATAAATTACATAAATTCATATATTTGCACCTATCAAAACTTTCTAACATTCCTAACCTTTACATACACATGTATATAATCCCAAAAACAATATATAAGGTCAATGCACATTTATATAATAAAAAAAAACAATCATGAACATGTGAATTCAATGTACATGTATATAA
>LPNX010394454.1:238355-254782 GCA_001517045.1 Pseudotsuga menziesii
AATATAATGAAACCTGCATAAATAAGTCAAATTAACAATAAGATATATAGTTAACTTTAAAAACAAAAACAAAAAATCTTTCAAACATAAATATAAATGTGTAAATTTTAAATATACCTCTCCAATATGCTCTTCTACATTTCCAGTATTTTGACTAGTGGAGACTCTAAAATTATGTTCATTTAACAATCGAGAAAACTCAAAACAATAAACATTTACGTAAGGTATTTATTACTATACATTAAAAAATAATTTATCATACATAGATATAATGTAACAAAAAGTTTAATTCAAAATGAACAAAAAAAATAATAGATTGGAAGTACACAAACCTCTCCTGTGCTTGATGTGTCATTAGATATTCTATCCGAAGCTATATTACGACAAATATTTGCATAGGCCTTTAGATCTTCAATGCCCATACAATCTAACTCATCATTTTTTTTGTAAACAAAATTTTTCCGAATAGTGGCACGAGCCCTCTCTCGACTCAATCCAACATCAACTCCTACAAATGCCAAAGTCAAACCTTCAGCAACATTTTGCCTTGCAGCTGTCCCAACTTGTGATGTGGGATCCATCTCTGATTTGTAAGTCACACGCCTAGGTGGACGAGATATCGGAGGTGGAGGTCAAAGAGTACTAGGATCTCTAAGGGAACCTTTTCGATTGTATATCCTCCCCTTTCCAACTCCATAAAACTTGAAATGGATATTAGTATAGTCTGGATTCATTCCTAAAAAAAAATTAGCATAAAAAAACCTAGAAAAATAATTAGGAACCTCATCGTTCCATGGCAACCGACCATAGGTTGCAAGAAACCGATCATATAAAAAATGTGCAAGTTCATGATGCTTAAAATATTGCACTTTCAATGCTTTCTGCTTTAGGCCCTCTTTGAAGTTGAACATTGAGTTGGCCTATTCTTTAGTCACCCTTTCCTTCACAACAGCCCACTTATTTGGACCCATCCCTTATGCCTTTCTTCTTTGCATCAAAGCAACAAAGCCATCTGTTGTTGGTCCAAGATCCTCATATACCTCAATGAATTTTTGTAAAGATAGCAAAACCATCTATATACTTTGTTTGTTCTCTAGAGCGAGATCCAAACTAGAAAGATCATTTTGTAGCTTGTCATAGTGAGCCCTAGAACTTTCAAGAGTCATTTGTTGAGACCCACTTTCCCATGGAATCTCATTCGGTAAATCTAATGGATGGGTCGTAATGGATGTACAACCCTCAGTTAGCAGGACATATTGCGTCCTTGCTCAACCTTCACCACCCTATGTAGGATGACGAGCCTCTTGCGAACCTTGCTCTACTTTGACACTTGTCTCCCATATAGAAGGTCAGATCCACGTTCACCCATAGATGATAAGGGGGATTCATCTCTACCACTATCACTATGTCGATGATCAGATGAATGTGAACTATACAACAATCTTGAGTCCTGAGGTGAAGTCGATAATCTTAGATTTTCATTTTGGACACCAACTCCCGAAGAATGTGATGACCTCCTACGCTTCTGTCTCAAAGGAGGCTCTCTTTCCATTGGATATGATATCTACAAGTTTACACAAATATCAATTTCTACATGTTAATTAATCAACTTCAAAGAGCTAGCTACTATTAAAACTAAGATTTCAATGTAATATAAATAGAAAAACAAAGGTGTTATGTAGAAATAACATATATAAAGATGATGAGGCTTCTTTGTGATAAGGAAGATCCCTGAATCCACTGAATACACTGGTATATGATGGTTACTATGCACGCTGTATAACATTTTGACCCCGGCACATGCCATAAACTTGTTTTGGTTCAGAGGCCAAAAGTTGAAACATAGAGTAATTTGAAGCCAAACATGCTTATCCATTAAACAATTTTGCAAGTCGAGAGGTGAAAAATGCAGGGAGATAGTGTGTCAGGCCTAAATATCCATGCCTGAAGTTTGAGAGACATAATGCCTCAATCACTAAGGGCCTAACCTTCTACATGTTAATTAATCAACTTCAAAGACCTAGCAACTATAAAAACCAATATTTCAATAAAGACCTAGATATCACTAATATTATCTAATAGTCCTTTAACTACATGTGCATGAACTACGTTTTGCTAAGTATAAAATATAGTCTAAGGCAAGTGCAAGTACTTACCTACTCTACAGACAAACACTACTACTGGCTACTAGCTACCTAGTCATTATAGAGTTGTTAGTGAGAGCATCACTATTAAATATAGATAGAGCTTCTATTTCTTCAACTGAACTTAAATCGTAGGTGAATCAGCTAGCTCATCACTGAATCTCACGGGGAGAAAGTATTTCTAGATTATTCTATGTCGTAGTATTGATCGAACTGACATAATCTCGTAATAGATATCTAGCATTCCTTTCCTTCTCTTCATTTCTCATCTTTAAATACTTCCACTTCCCTTCTTCTAGGATATGGAGTGTTTACAATGAATTACATATCCTAGTGCCTCTAGTTGTATAAAGCAATGAAGAGTAAGGGTAGTGAATCAACTAACTGCTATCAATCAGCTGTTATAATTTCATGGATTTATCACATCAAATGGCAAGGACATATAGATTTCAACTTGGACTAAGGCAAGCATCTAGGGACTGACTACATACACCTATGGATTCCCCCATTAGTCTAGCATATACCTATCATTTTACGTTACAATTCTGGTTGTTTTGGTCTCCATCCCCATAAGAAGATAAAGAAATTATTTCTTTAAACTTGCCTTTATCTATCTAACCCTTTCTCTCTATGTTTCGAAAAAGCATGAAATGGAAATGTTACTTAATGCAATGCATCATGGAGTAAGATAGTCATGAAGTGCCATGGGACTTATACTTGGCCTAGTAGTTGTATGGACTAAAGCAAATAGTAGAGGTTAAGAACAAAACTATATAGTTATTACACTACAGCTGAAGTTGTAACTCAGGCAAGAAGTAAANAAAGAGCTATTCAACTCTGCCCATATGGATAGAGCTCATCAACTCTGTCCAAATGGATAGAGCAGATCAGCTCTATCTATTTGTACAGAGCTGATCAGATCTGTCCATTTGGACAGAGCTGCAACCTGTATAGTCTTAAATGTCTAAAAGTCTTAAATGTCATTTAGAGATGCTACATACTGGTGGAGTTATTTAAGCCTACATAACCATGGATTCTTTTAAAGAGCTCTCTAAATATTCTATAAATTTTCATGTACATAGAGAATAAAAATAAGCTAATTAAAAAGTTATGGATTTTTTTTAAACAGAGCTGTCTAAATATTCTATAAAATTTCATGTACATAGAGAATAAGAATAAGCTAATTAAAAAATATACAAACATAAAAAACATTAACAGATTTAAAGTTTTATGTTACATTTTGTTTAATTAAAATCATTTAAAATAAGTAGAGCTGTCCAAATGGGTAGAGCTGTTCAACTCTGTCCAAATGGGCAGAGCTGTTCAACACTGTCATTAAATTATTTACTTACGGACTTGATCAGCTCTGTTCATATGGACAGAGTTGATCAGCTCTGTCCATCTGGACAGAGCTGTTCAACTCTGTCCATATGGACAAAGCTCATCAACTCTGTCCAAATGAACAGAGCAGATCAGCTCTGTCCATTTGTACATAGCTGATAAGATCTGTCCATTTGGACAGAGCTGCAACCTGTGCAGTCTTAAATGTCTATATGTCTTAAATGTTATTTAGAGATGCTACATACTGGTGGAGTTATTTAATCCTACATAACCATGGATTCTTTTGGATAGAGCTCTCTAAATATTCTATAAATTTTCATGTACATAGAGAATAAAAATAAGCTAATTAAAAAGTTATGTATTTTTTTTAAACAGAGCTGTTTAAATATTCTATAAAATTTCATGTACATAGAGAATAAGAATAAGCTAATTAAAAAATATAGAAACAGAAAAAACATTAATAGATTTCAAGTTTTATGTTAAATTTTGTTTAATTAAAACCATTTAAAATAAGTAGAGTTGCCCAAATGGGTAGAGTTGTTCAACTCTGTCCAAATGGGAAGATCTGTTCAACTCTGTCCTTACTACCATTGTAATTATGATCTTAGAGACATAAATACAATAGGTGGAAACATTGAACATGATATGAAACAAGCACATAACAAAGCTTAAACAAGCACTTAACAAAGGTTAGACAAGATTTACCATACGCATAATAATATAAAAGTTATCATTCAAGGCTTACCTAACAACTAAGGGGTAGCACAACAACACCACACCACGAGAAGACCACGTACACCCTGACAAATAGACATCGACGTTGAACAGACCTCCATGCTGAACAGACCTCCAAGCCGAGAGGAAACCACACAGATAAGGGGTGACAGGATGGCGGATGTAAATGTCAGACGACTGGGTGACATGGATGAGGATGAGATAGGTGGTGAGATGAGACGGGTGGCGATACGGGCAGCAGGAGCAATAGGACGATGACAAATCACTGCAGGCGAAACAACGAAAATGAGCCCGCAGTTGACCTTATATGGTAAAAATTATTCAGCTGAACAATTGTTCGACTGAATAACTATTCGGCCAAATAATTATTTGGCTGAATAACTATTTGGCTGAATAACTATTCAGCCGAACAATTGTTCGGCCGAATAATTATTGAAACGCCGATAAAAATTACTAGTCGACAATCTGTTCCGTCAAATTAAACAGTTACTGTTAAATTTTATTCGGCCAAATAACTCCCGCTATGTTGGTTAGGCACCCGATTCTGACAGAAGTGTTACCCAACTTCGAGTTTTCACCCGTTTCTCATTTCATCTGTGCTATGTTTACAAATCACACACATGATGTTAACAAATAGTGCACACGATGTATTGGCATATATAAAAAATTTGAATTTAAAAAATTTGTAATTCTATCCTATGGATTTATCTTCAAAGTAGACAATCTGCCATATGAAACTAGCTAAACAATGGCTAATGTGACATTTTTTTCTTCTGTTTTCTCAATATGTCTATGTTTCAAGGCACACTATAGTATGCTACATATAGTTATGGATAGTGAAATTGTAGACATATATAGAACTCTTTATGCAGATTACAAATATGTATTTTTAAAGAAAAATATTATTTTTTAAAATATTTTTCTTGTGATGTAACTTCTTACTAGAAAAAACACCTTGTTGGCGTTTCACCCAAAACCTTTTCATTTCTGAACCATTTTATAAAAAAATCACATGCTACACTTCTAGACACCTCCATATACATGATATAAAAATAACAATCCTTCATCATTACATTAAGACCTTCAAAAGCTGCACCAACACTTGGGGAACTGATTTCGAGGTCTCCTCACTTAGATAATTATATATATATTTTTAAATGTGTTAATTGTTTTTGGAAAAATAGCACTGCACTAGTGCTACTTGTTATCTACACATTTACAAAATTTCATGTATTTATTCCATCATTGAGACACTCAAAGGATGCATCACTAAGCACATATCCCTTATAATTTTCCAAAAAAAAAATTGTCAATGTTAGAAGCAATTGTGCTTGAGCTAGTGATGACAATTTTCAATTAATAAAAGTTATATACCGAGAAAGGTTATTTGGTTTCCTAAATTTCATATTTTTACCGAACCAAGATTCATTGTGCAAGTATTGGTAGGTAGTTTTGGGATAAGGTAGTTGTGTAGCATCGCAGATGCTGTACAAGCTCAAAGACATCGCGCAAGTGGAATATGGCGCACAAGGCAGAGAATAGAATATTTTATGTCATCTTTCGTAGTTTTGGACCATATTTTGTGGATATTGGTTAATATTTTGTAGAATAAGTTAATATTTAGTTAGGAAGTTGTCTAAGTGGACCTTGAATGTAAAGGCGCAAGCCTATAAGTAGATATAGAGTTGCAAGTGTCAATTGTATTATGCTTAAGTAATATTTAGAGAGAAATTTGTGAGCAATATTTGGATCTTATGCTTGAATGATCCTTGTTGAGAGTACTTTTGGAGAGAACTTGTTGATCTGTGAACTATTTTGGGAGAATTTGTGATTTTGTGCAGAAGTTAATATGACAAGATGAAAGTTGAGCTGAATCATTGTGTTTTTTCTGTTTTACTAGTTTTCTGTGACTCAAATATGAATTAAATGTGTGTCTGTGACATGGATGAGTAATTGATGCGATGTTTCTCTGCTTTAAATGATTTTATTCTGTTGGATCTATTTGCACATCAATGGGTTTAATGCAGTTCTGATATAATGATGCGACTTGTTAAATAATGATATGGTTTTGTTAATGCATGAACGAATGATCATATCTGTTAATGTTTCTTTAAGTTGATAAGTGTCTTGGAATAGCCATGGAATATGAGGGATGCTTGTTTTTTCAGTTTTCTATTGCATCTAATGCACCAAAAACAACCATCATTATTTTACACCCACCCTATTGAATGCTTTGAAAATATGAGATATTTTCATAGATTTGTAGTCATCATGATTATCTTTCCAAAATACCCCACATTGTGGCACACACTTCGTCTAGATAACCTTTTGAAAACTATGCTATGGTCACAAACTTTTTTAATAAGGATCAAGTTTGCACCAATGTGCTATGGTTGCAAACATGATTAAAGGTTGGAATTTTCTTGACACCCTTTATATATCTATCTACTTTGAAAATAATCCTTAGACAACCAAGCTAAATCAAGTTTGAAAATAATAAGTACTATTATAGGAATATTAATACATATATGATTCATTTGAGCATTTGGATCATAAGGTACAATTCTATATTCCAAATTATCTTACTATGAAACTATTTAATTTTGTAAAGCTGGATCCTCAGGCCTCAATGAAATCAAATGTGAAAGAAGATTGCAGAAGAGAGAGAATAAATACAATAAACTCTGATAAATAATTCATGGCAAATGAAACACACTTGAGACCAATAACTGGAAGAATAACATCACATTCATTAATCAATATATTGTGTGTACTACAATGGTGTTACAAATAGGAGAATTTGAATGTGTCATGTACTAAATTTTAAATTGGGTCACAATGGACTAATCACATTTTCCATATTCATTAGAGTTTGTCAAATTGATGCTAAGGATCAAATAATTGCCAAGGAGGAAAATTACTAGTTTCCTAGGTTGGGGGTGGAATATTTGGGATTTGGAATAAGGGGGGAAATGAATGATGTTTTAAAATTAGAATCACATAAATATTTAATAAAGGAGATAAATAAATAAATACAAGAGAAAATTTAAGTCGCAATGGAGCATGAAGATACATGGAGACTATGGTGCCCACACAAGCTAGAAATTTTGTCCCACATGGCACCTCCTCTTGTAATTTTGAATCCATGGGAAGCCTAAAGGTTCTTAGATGAGTTACAAGGATAATAAAATTGGCCATATGCATCATAGGTCTAATTTGGAAAGAAATGTAACTTATATGGGAAACGAAGAGTCATTTTGGAGATAGTGAGATAGTTGGACTAGATTCCCTAGCTCTATGAAAACAATGATGAAGATGCTATGAAACCTATGACAAAAATCAGGTCTGAAGGCTGACATATGACATATATGACATGTCAAGTCAAAATATAACCTCCAAGAGAGCTCTCATGTGAGTTAGGGAAGCTCAATGGGCTCCTACTCAAATTTGGGGAAGGTGGAAGGCTAGGAAAGAGAGGACACATGGAAAATCATGAGCCCACACCCTAATTAGAATTGGATTGAGTTTATGGATCATTTTTGGGAACCTTATAAGGCTAAGGAATTTTATAAATTATAGGAAGCAATGCAGAGAAGAACTTTTTATCATTTGAGAAATTTTCATTTGTGAATTGTGAGAGGTAGTGGATGACTAGTTTTCTTGCCTTAGCCAATTTCGAGGGTAAAAGATTCCCATCCAAGTTGGTGTTTGGAGAGGAAAATTAGGTATTTCAAGGAGATTTAATGGAGTCTTTTTTCAGGTGTAAGCTATAGAAAATCATGTGGATTCTTTTATTGCAGCACTCTCTTTCAACCATTTCCAATTTTCTTTGCATATTCATGCTCATGGAGGGATTGCACCTTGGGTGAGCTCATGCACTATTTGGGAGAGATATGTTGGTCTTCTCTGGGTAGACCCAAGTTTACTTTATTGTACCAACAAAAACCCTAGCTCACTGGCCCTTTCGGTGACAGACCACGAAACGGCCTGAAGTCTCACCCAAAGTGATCTTAGATGGGTTGGCTAAAGAATTAGGTTTCCTCAACTAGGTTTTGCAGCATCCTAGGTTCTCGAGCTCTACTTAACCAGCTGAATCTCCCAGCAAGGGCTATTTCTCTCTTACTAGCTAACTCTGCTATCGGAATGACTCTTATCGCGTCGCAGCTTCTAGGGCGCTGCGCGAACCTTCCCTTCTACCCAACTCTTAACCTGCGATATCCCACACCGCAGCTCCCCTGACAGTGCGATATCGCCCTTCCTAGGCTACGATATTTCCTACAGTAAGACTCAATATACTCATCAACTCTCAAGGTCCAGAGGCTTCCTTTCTGGGTATAATAGCTCAGTTAACATTCATTAAGGTTGTTAAACAACCTCGCTTAAGCTTCTACAGTTTAACATGCTTAACGTCAATTCACTCAACTCGCTAAACTAAATATACAGAAGTCACTTAACACAGTAGCTGCTACTATCATGAATCAAGCACTGATAAACTCATATACAGAGTACTCCACACATTCAACTTGCATTTGATCTTCTACGTTACTGTAAACTAAAGGATAGCATACATACATTCATTAACTGATAAGCAAAGTTCATGTGACAGATAACAGATAACAAATAAGTAGAGCACAATCACATGAAACAGTTGCACAACACACAGATGTACGTGGTTCACTTCCAGGGGGGAAGCTACGTCCACGGGAACTGTGTTTATATTATATCTTGAGAGAGTAACATAGTTCCACTGCAACCTCTTATGCAACTTGAGATCTTCTGGAAAACTCCATGCACACAGCTGGGAGCCCTTCTCTCTTAGATCTCTTCTCTTCCTATATTGATTTCTTTTTACAATATACTCTTTCTCTCTCTCTCTCTCCATCCCTGATGATTGTTACATTCAGGCTCAAGGAGCCGGCCACTGATTACAGTAAGATAACTACAGACTTAAAGACAGAACTAGAGCTCGACTCTTCCTCAATGTCTTACTATACTGATGACAACAGTTACAACCTTATCAACCAACTATCTAAATAGCTAGCTCACTATCCATCTAACTATCTAACCCTTCATAATACAAAATACATGCTTAAATATGTGGCCCGAAGGTCTCACCATGATACAAAACTGTGGGCCTATCCCAATAGTAACCCAAAACCCTAACTGTGACAATTGGCCTTTCTGTACTTTGTATTGCCATTTTACCCGTCACAGCGCAGCTTCCTACAGTCTTCCATGATTTTTGATGCTAATAGTGGGTATGGGCGCCACTTCCTCGGTCGCTCCCCATCTGTCCTTTGTCTTTAATACCTCAACCCGTTGCTCCTTCTTCCTTTATGAGGGTAGTTGAACCCTCCTGTCATCGCTGCTGCCTTAAATGTAGTGGTTGAGCTCTCTTCTCAGCCACTTCAAGCACTATTTCCCTTTGACTTTATTTTTCCAACCACCGCGATTTCTGGCCCATGATTCGCGGTGGGAAATGCACTACAGCGTCGTACCTTTATCGCATCGCCAAAACTGTCTTTCCTCCAAAAAATTTCCATCTTCTACCAAAAATAGTAGCTTTTCCTGTAGCTGCGGGACCCTGCTCCAACAGTCCCCTAACACTTACTTGTGGCTCGTCCCTGAGCCACTGACATCTGATTTATTTTGCTATAGCGTCTCCTTGGCTTCTTGCGAAGTCTTTGCGAATCTCTCCTTGAGTCCTGCAATATATTTTCCCATATCTTTGACACAGTATTGTCCCGCTTCAAGCATGACTTGAGTAATCATGGGGTCTTATGTGCTATGAATTTCACTCTTGCTTGCAGTGAACTCCTTGACCTTCTTCTCAACCGCATCGACCTGCTCTGCGATTTGTTCTTGATACAGTTGAAGCATATTATTGAATTGTATGTCTTTTTCTCGCAACCACTGCGCTTCCTATTGCAAATGGTTCATCTCTGTCATCTTCTTCATCTTTGCAAGAGCTCCTAAGCTCTTGACTTCTTCCTTTATTGCTGCTATTGCATTCTCCATGTTCTGGATGCTCTGCTGCAAATCCAGTCTATCTGGGATCTCTTCTAGCTCCGACCATGTCTTCGTTGCATCAGCTAGCAATGACTCTGCATCATCTATATGACACTTCATCTGCGTTGAAGTGAGTCTAAAGGCCTACACCCTTGCTTCCTTGTCTGGCTTAGGCATGCCTGGTGCTCGAGCCTCAAGCTTAGCAATCTGCGCCTTGTGGTCTTCCTCCATTTTGGCCATTGTCTCTTCTAGAGCCTTTGCTCTATCTGTAATTCTTCTTACTTTCTGCGTTAGAGGCAAGGAAAATTCTATGTCACACTGGGGTAAATCCAATGCGATGTTCTGCAGGACCTGACTGAGATCCTGTTCTCTTTATTTATATACTCTTAACTCTTCTGCCTTTTTCTAAAAGCATACGGTGAGATTTGCGTTCTGTTGTCTCAGCTGAGTGTTCTGGTTATAAGTCACAAGCTCTCTATCCCTGAGCTCTGTGGCTATCTGCTACTGGATCATCTGTAGTTGATCAATAGGGAATTGTGCCAGATTAACCTTGACAGGTTGTCTAATCTATATCTGCACATCAATCATCGAAGCAGGGAATCGGATGCTCCCTGACGGTATCAGAACTGTATTGGTGCGATCCTCTGCAAAGACTTCCTCACGGGAAATCGATGGTTGTGAGCTTTCTCCTGCTGTCGCCTTGACTGACTGAGTCTGCATCATGGAAGTATTCTCAGTTAGTTCTTTCAACTCCAGAAGCTGCTTATCTATCGTGCTCTGCAGCTTGTCCTGCAATGTCTACATCACCTGAAATGAGTCCCGCATCTCTTCCTTCAATCTTGCTGCGATGAGATCATAGTCATCCTCTATTAGTGCGGTCTCTGTAGTTGGATTTGAGGCTTTGAATTTTTTCCTCTTTGGTGCCGGTGGTGGCACATCTACTGCATCTTTCCTCTTTTGTGTCGCTGGTCGCACTTCTACTACATCTTTCCTCTTGACACCCACCTAACCTTTTCCTTTGTCTAGTGGATTTATCGGTGCGGTGTCTGCTAGTAGATTTCCTGCTGTGGCATCTTCCAATGCCTTGTTCCATGCTTCATCATAATCTTTGATGACATATTCTATGTCCTGCGCTGTCATCTAGAACAATCCAATAGCCAAGTCATCCGTTATAAACCCTTTAGGACTCAGATAGATTGTATGCCTGTCCGCAATTAAATCAAGCTGATTATTATACATGTCAAAAACCTCTGTGTTGATCCACGGTGTCTCCTGGATGACTCGCTTCAACAGCTTATAGTATTCGTAGAATACTATTATATTGAGCTTTTTCTTGGCTGGGCTGTTGCTTTCCCATAAGTTTGCATAGCGTGCGCCTCTGCACTCTCTGCCTCATAGCTGTAGAAACTGGGTATGGGGTGGCTCTCTCCACCCGACGAATGCACATAATATAAGAAGCCACGAGAAATGGAAGGGGTGGTTTGGCTCATCCTGCGCTGCCAAACAATCTGCAAGAAAAATATTTAATAAAAACAAACACCAATTAAATTGTTCACCTTCTGTGACCTGCACGGCAAGGTGAATTACTGATCCTGTGACTTCTTTCAGGTGAACTTTGGTTAATAGTCTGCCTGCAAGTAGACTGGCTATAAATATGAGTGTATCATCTGCTAAGGCTGTGAGGTCATAAGCCTGACCTCCTCTCTGTAGCTAATACTTGTTAAATAAAAGCGGTGGTAGCTTAGTATCCTTACTTTTCCCTGATATATGTGTCTGAGGGTCCTTACCGCTCTTGGATAGCCCAGTGATGCAGTGTATCAAATTGACATTCAGGTCAACCCTCTTACCCAGCTAGAGGTAACCTCCATGTACACAGGAAAGTAGCACTCGTACCACGGCATTAATCTCTGCACCGCATCCAAAATGTGGTATTTTTAACAGATTGAGCAAGCCTGATTGCTCAAGAATCTGGACATGTTCCATAGAAACAAACTCATCTGCATCGGTCCTCGGGTTCCTCTAAACCGTAATATACTGATCCGGTCGAAACTGAGGATACGTCTTACTGTCTCCAAGGTTATAGTCTATCAATTTGAGAGCAGGGACATATCCTAACAGTTCTCCATCTTCCTTTACAGGAGGATCAATCAGCAGTAGCGGAATAGGAAACTTAGCACCCTTGGGAATGGTTACCTCTAGTGCGTCCTCGACTCATGGAGAAATGTATACTATTACCACATGAACTTCTTCTTCCTGCTCTGGGTTGGACTCTTCTACTATCTGAGCTGGATTCTTCATCCTTGGCGTCTGCCTGACCTGTGGTGCACCTAATTTCACAATCCTGGGCGGCGTCGTCATAGCAAAATGGAGGCCACCATGCTTGAATCACCGCACAACGTCTTCTAAAGGTTCCTTCTCAGACATAAACCACCCAGTGTGATACTCGGGACTGGTAATGGCTACGAAAATGGGGAAACTAGCACTTTGTAACTGGAGTATCTCTGCACAGGGAAAACTCTACAAATTACTCTATAACTCTCAGAAATCACAAAAGTAACCCTTCTGTCTGAATGATCTGTGTATTTATAGTGAAGGTGGTAATCTCTGAAGCAACGGTCGCTTAGGCTAGACCCATTGGCGGCATTTATTGCATGGAAAAGACAACACCCCGCACCCCGCTCCTCATTAATTGCTGAAAACACGTTCAAATTTCCCTCGAAAATTGAGCGCAAGTGGCAGTCTCGACCATGATTTACCAAATCTCAGACAATCATTGTACTGTTTCCAAATCTAGGGTAACATATACTTGTCATATCTAGATTAATTGCTTGTCAGAGGTGAAAATACTGGCCCTCTTTCCCTTTCAAAAATCATCTTAATTGCATGGGGAACATCACCTTGCTATGATGTCACATCACATCGTCCTTAACCAAAAAGTTGGTGTGAACTCCGCAATGTTCAAAAACTCCGCAATCGTCCTATGACTTGTGCAAAATAAACTTTCTTGCTGCGATTCCTCCTACTTAGAACCTTTTCAGCTGGTGTAGACTAGTTATGGGTGCGATGCCTCCTTTCAACTACACTGGAAATTTGCATGAATTAGTTCTCTGAGTTAGGGTTGGGAGGTGGAGTGGCTATCACTATAAAGATTAAGCCTACTGCCATTAATCAAAGTAGGAACAAGCTCCTCATTTATTTTACTGAGCTGAACAACACCTCCATCTGTGATTTGCTGAATCTGATATGGCCCCAACCAATGTGTCTTGAACTTCCCTGGAAACTTAGCAAACTTAGAAAACTTGTTGTCATAAAGGAGCACTAGGTCTCCTGTCTGAAAAATCTTACTCTTGATGTGCCTATCATGCCAAGATTTTTCTCATGCCTTCTGTACTTTTTGATGAAATCCTGTGATGAATCTGTCTTCTTCTAAGGCAAGCAGCTGCGCTAATCTGTCATGCATCGTATCTATATCAACGATCTCAGTAATTTGAGCAATTCTTAAACTGGGAATAATATATTCCATAGGCATAATAGCCTCTTGTCCATACACCAAGCTAAAAGGTGTGTGTCCTGTAAGTTTCTTGCATGTAGTCCTATAATCCCATAACACAGCATTAACCCTGAGGTCCCAATCATCTCTTTGGTTGTTACAGATCTTAGTAAGAGCATTTTCTAGAATCTTGTTAAAAGCCTCCACCATACCATTAGCTTGTGGGTGGTAAGGAGTGATCTTATGATGCTGTATCTGAAATTCCTCCGTCAAGGCCTTGATAGTGCGATTCAGAAAGTGTGTGCCTTGATCACTCATCAAAATTGCTGGACAACCAAATCTACTTATGATGTTTTCAAAAATGAATTGTGCAACTGTAGCAACATCACAATTCCTTACTGCTTTTCCCTCTGCCCACTTGGTGAGGTATTCTGTTCCTGTGATAATGTATCTCACACCAGTTCGCTTCCCTGGTGGGTTGATAGGAACCACAAAATCTATAGCCCACTTTTCAAATGCCCGCAGCGTAATCTGTGGTCGTAGCGGCATTTCATCTCTCCGCGAAGGTTTTCCTACCCTCTGGCAGATATCGCAACATTTGCAAAACTCCTTAGTGTCTTTTTGCAAAGTAGGCCACCATAATCCTGCAGCTAGAATTTTCAGAGCAGTCGGCTTTCCTGCGAAATGTCCTCCTGCGGTACCTGAATGTGCTTCTCTAATAATGGCATCTTTCTCATGTGGCATAACGCATCTGCGCAGTACTTCATCTGCACCTAACTTATATAAATGTCCTGCGATCAAAGTGAAATCTGTTGCTTTAACAACTAACTGTTTCTTTTGCTACTTAGTAAACTCAATTGGTGCCCACCCTATAGTGAGAAAGTGAATAATATCCGCGTAATAATCATCTGCGATCTGGATAGAGAACAATTGCACATATGGAAAATTATCTTCTAAATTACTTGGTTCTTCTCCTGAGTCTATCAGCAACAGGTTATCGGGTCCGACATTCAATCTCCCTGGTTTTACAATAATTTCAAAATCATACTCCTGAAATAGGAGTAACCATATGCATATCCTTCCCCCTAACACTGGCTTATTGACCAAATAATTTAAAGCGGAATGGTCAGTGAACATCTTGAATGGGGCACCCAACAAGTAGTGCCTAAACTTCTGTAGAGAATACACCATGGCTAATCCTTCTCTTTCTGTAGTGGCGTAATTATTTTCTGTGGTAGATAACTTTCTGCTTTAGTACACGATAGGGTGATCGATACCCCCTTCTCCTGGTTGTGTTAATACAATCCCCAGTGCGATGCTAGATGCATCCACATGTACATGAAATGGCTTGTTCCAATCTGGAAATACTAAGATGGGTGCTGTAAGCATATTCTCTTTAAGAATGTCTAAACTTTGCTGGCATTCCTCATTCCATAGGAATTTCACTTCTTTCTTTAACAGCTTTTCCATAGGTGTTGTGATCTTTGCATAGCCCTTGATGAATTTTCTATAATACCCTGTATGACCAAGCACTGTCCTCAATTGCTTGACCGAGTTGGGTGCTGGGATATTTACAATCATGGAAATCTTTGCAGGATCTACCATCAATCCTTGTCTGCAAACAATATGACCCAACAAAATACCAAATGGTGCACAGAATATACATTTCTTCAAGTTAAGAGAACTCTAATATTGCCTACATTTCTCTAACATGAGCCTTAAATCTTCTATATGCTTTTTGATTAATCCAAATACAGTCCAATCATCAAAATAGACTTCTAAGAATTTATGGATGTATTCCTTAAAGACAACAACTACTACTCTAGAAAAAATAGCTGGTGCATTTTTAAGACTAAAGGGCATTACTGTATACTGGAATGAGCCCCATTCTGTCGCAAAGGTGGTCTTATGTCGATCCTCTGGATGGATTCTTATCTGGTGATAGCCTGAAAAGCCATCAGTGAATGAGTAGATTTCCTGTCCTCCCACATTGTCTAAAACTTCATCAGTAAAAGGTGTCGGAAATGGGTCATGAAGTGATGCATCGTTGAGTTT
This sequence comes from Pseudotsuga menziesii, assembly GCA_001517045.1. Lineage (NCBI taxonomy): Eukaryota > Viridiplantae > Streptophyta > Pinopsida > Pinales > Pinaceae > Pseudotsuga > Pseudotsuga menziesii. The sequence goes on from LPNX010394454.1 coordinate 254,130, forward strand.
GCGCAAATTGACACAAATCCTGATTTCTCCTTTAGTTTTCTTTTCCTACACAACCATGGGACTAACCCATTCTCTCTCTTCTGCTGGCTCAATGATGCCTGCTGCTAGCATCTTATCAATCTCATCTTTAACTTTTTATTTATAACAAGGATTTAATCTGTATGGACGCTGCTTAACTGGCCTATCATCCTCTTTCAAAGGTATCCTCATGACTCCCAAATCTCCTACTATTCCCTTCATCTCTATAAACTTAGTGGGAAATAAGTCCTAATAGTCATGTAACAAATCTGCGATGTGTCCTACCATTTCATCATCCCAATAGTCTCCAATAGAGGAAAATTTTGGTTCTGTTTCTGTGCCAATATTGATCTTTTTAATCTTAATAGGATCTATGACAGCTAGAATCTCTATCTTTGGTCCATCAACTTCGTGAGTCCCTTCTGACTCTGGAATGTTGATACTACGAGGATTCTCATCCTTGTCACCTGGATCTTCTGCGAAGTTGTAACACTCTAGCGCATGTTCTAACTGGATGGCCCAATTAGGCTAAGCATTGTTGGGACGCATACTCCATATAGGGTAACTCCGCGGTTAGTAGGAAATTTGTAAGCGGAGCTATGGGTCAAAATAGTCTTAGGGGTGTCGGGGTAAGT
>LPNX010394480.1:3165-14800 GCA_001517045.1 Pseudotsuga menziesii
GGTCTCTTCCCAGGTGGGTTGATTGGTCCTACAAAGTCCAAATCCCATTTATCAAATGGCTACAATATCACTTGATATACTAATGGCATATCGTCCCTCCTTGACAGTTTTCGAGCCCGTTGATAGACATCGCAAGTACACGCATAGTCCGTTGCATCACCATTGAGAGTGGGCCACCAAAGCCCTGCATGGAGCACCTTCCTAGAAGTAGTGCAACCTATGTAGTGTCCACCTGCAACTCCCACATGTTCCTCTTCCAATATTTTCCCTTGTTAATGCAGTAGGACACATCATCATAAGATCACATCCAATTATATCTTATAGAGTTGTCCAGCGATCAATTGGAAATCTGCAAATTTAACAATCAACTACTTCTTCTGACTTGTAGTAAGTTCCTCTAGTGGTGTTCTAGTCACCAAAAACTGAAGTATTTGCTCGTAATAATCATCAACCATCTCGACTCTGAATAGTTGTGCATCGGGAAACCCATCTTCAATGTTCATTGGTTCTTCACCTGTCTCAATTTGTGATAAATGATCTAGGCCAGCATTCAGGATACCCAACTTCACAATTATCTCAAAATCAAACTCTTGAAAGAGAAGTAGCCAATGGCATATCTCCCCCCCTATTAAAATTGTTGTGCCATTTATATCATCAAACAATGAGTCCAATATTATTGATGCAGTAAAAGAGGAATGAAGATACACATTGAATAAATCAAACCACACAGGAAACAGATGACTATAGCTCAGATAATTATAGTATAATTGGCATTAATTAATCCGGTGTTAGAATAGTGTTACATAAGGAAGAATTCGAATTCATTAGGGATGAATTCAAATCTACCAACTGGATGTGATTATGTCTGGCTGACTAGCTAACTAATGATGTCTCAATCAATATCAGAGTCCAAATGGTTAACTCCAGATGTCTAATCAAGTCACACAATCAGTAATAATCAGTTAACTCAGTCTAACTGAAGTGGCAAGTGAGGAAAAGCGCATTATCCACATGCAGTCATGTCTAATTGGAATTAAATGACATGATTGCGATATAACTGAAATTAATTGGAAACTAACTAATCTTAACTAGTTCCAACTCCAAGTGACTGAAAGAGGTTGGGGTCGGGACTCCCAGTGGCTCTTAAAATGCAGGGATTGGCCTAGGAGGCACCTAAACTGATGCATACAAGTGCAGTCAGTGGAAGTTAGCCTCTATCGGTGTTCCCCACACTGTAGTAACTGGTACATGTGTCCCCATTAGGCCAAGTGGACCCTATGGTACTAGTGGACCCAAATAATTAAATAAAAATCCTAAGTTAGACTAAAATAATATAATAGATAGTTTGGTCAAGGGAGGATTATAAATCCTAACACCTCCCATGAATCCTAACTTAGACAACTGTGGGCCTTGGAAATAAGGGAATAATTCACCCATATACAATCTAGAAGATAAAATGTTTCTTAATACAACCGAGGAAATAGGGGAACCCCCCCCCTCAAGATAAGCAGAAATCAGGAAATACAAGTTAAAAACTTGCAAAATCTTTTGCTGCAATTTGCAGCAGTATGTGGTAGTAATGCAGTATTCCAATTCTTCTGTTCGACACCATCCTGAATCTGTACATGTGAACCTCTGAATCCAAACATAGTGATTATGTCTAGAGGAATCTTGCTCTTTGGAAGAAGAATAATGTTCTCAACTTGATCAAGAATATAGACAGGTGCAGGATGAAAAATGGACCCATGTAAAGTAGTCAAAATCAACCGATGAGAGAAAAAAGGTGCTTGAGAATTTGAACCATGTGAGGAACACCCAAGCAACTGATATATTGAACCCTTGAAAATCAAACCATGTGAGGAAAAATCATCCCCAAGTGTTAGGAGCAAGTGTCCAGGCCGATGTAGAATGTCCCCAACTTTACTAGTTATGTGAGGAGATGAGCATGTGATCAGAATGGTAGGTAGAGAAGCCATGGGACTGTGGAGAGTGAATCCTTGAGCTTCATAATCTGATATAGCTTCAGAAATAACCAACAATTCACAAAATCTAATATCATAAATCTCATAAGATAAAACTAACATCGAATCTTCAGCGTCAAATTGAAGGAGACTTACGGTGCTTGATTTGTCACACCAAAATAGATGAAACCCGTTACAAGAAATAATGTAAGCTCTTGAATATTAAAACCTGAACTAAGTATTATCAGATAAAAAAATCAATCAGATCCAAATAGGTTCATATTAGATCCAAAATTGTGCGCCACCGAGATAGTATATGCACAATTTTCTCCTTCAAAATTCTGATTTTTGGTACATGCAATCCTGTAGGAATTTACTCAAAGTTCTAGATTAATGAGAGTGAATGGATCACTCCTATAGTGTGATATTATTTCTATAATATCCATGGTATTACTTATATGCACACCAAAAACATCTTCTTCTTCATCTTCAACAATTTTCTTTTCTGTAGGAAAGGGAATGAACTCATCATCTTGGATTTTACTAGTGAACCTCTCTCAATAGTTGGGATTTTAGAGTCATATCCCATATGAGTTCTAGGTCGTCCTAATAGAGGGAAAGTGATGAAGGATTTCCTGGAGGAAACCATGTGGTTGGATGCTCCAGAATCTGTCAAATAAGCCTTCGATGGAGTGAAATATTGTTCAATATGCTCTTCATCATCAGACATCTCTGCACCTTGTGGAAGGGAAATATTGTTCTGTACACATAGAGATTTCAACTGGTTGAGGGTCTTCTTCATGCACGAGTCTTCTGGATGAAAACCCCTCATACAATAGGGACACTTTTTATTTTTGAACTTCTTCTTTTTCTTAGAGCTGGAGGCTCCTTCAGAAGACTTTTGATTCTCTTTAGGATTAAAATTAGTTGCTTTAGGATCCTTCCCCTTAGGTCTCCCTTTAGCTTGTGCTTTGGTAGAGTGTGTCACTAGAAGAGCTTGATCTTTGGATGTTTGGATGACTCCCATCCAGATCAAATTCTCTTGCTACTGTATTAAGGACTCGACAAAGGAATCAAGTGAGGGAATTTTCCAATAGGGAAAGGAATCCATTTTGGAATGAAAGATTGAGACAAATACAGAATACTCAGAACCGAGTTTGCTGAGAATGGAGAGCACATTTTTCTCATCCTTTCTTGCTATTCTGCATTGTCTACATTGAATTTCAAGAGACTTGAATCTAGTAAATAATTTCTCTATGGTTTCGAAATTGTTGGGATGTAAGGCTACCAGCTCATTCTCCGGAAAGTGTCCCCGAAGCTCATATTGTTTTCCAAACAAGTCTTCAATATTTTCCCAGGATTCTTTGGGAGTCCTCAAACCTTCAAGGTGGAAGAGGAGATCTCTGGATATATGAGTGCATAGATAACCGAAGGCTTCATCTAAGTGGTTCATAAACTTGTTTCTCTCAGCTGGCTGATGGGGCTCAACCTCCCTTCCAGCTATTATCCTATAGTAACCAATATTTTGAAAGGACAACTGTATATATTCCCTCCAATCAAGATAATTGAAGGGTGTTAGGATCCAAGGAGTAGAATGTAGAGAATCCATAATTCTCCTGCTGGAAAAACACAAATATTCACACAAGTTACGTAGCACCTATAGAATTTCACTGCAAAACACTATAACATTCTAACTATGTTGGAATCATGCCTTCCCTCTCGACATGAACACTTTCTCAAGGACCACCTTGCCCGCACCGCCACTCTGAATAAATTCATAGGAAGCAAGGTACCCTTTGTGGGAGTGACTTATGTGGAAACCTAGTTGCTTCTGGTGTTTAATGGAAAGTAGACAGACATGAAGCTTGCTTGAAATGGCTATGATACCATGTTAAAAAAGTTGTGCCATTTAGATAATCAAGTAATGATTCCAATATTATTGATGCAGTAAAAGAGGAATGAAGATACACACAGAACAAATCAAACCACATAGGAAACAGATGAGTATAGCTCAGATAATTAAAGTATTATTGTAATTAATTAATCCGGTGTTACAATAGTGTTACATAAGGAAGAATTTGAATTCATTAGGGATGTATTTGAATCTACCAACTGGATGTGATTGTATATGACTGACTAGCTAACTAAGGATGTCTCAATCAATAACGGAGTCCAAATGGTTAACTCCAGATGTCTGATCAAGTCACACAATCAGTAATAATCAATTAACTCAATCTAACTTAAGTGGTAGGTGAGGAAAAATGACCTATCCACATGCAGTCATGTCTAACTGGAACTAAATAATTTCATTATGATCTAACTGAAAGTAACTGGAAAATAAATAAGCTTAACTAGTTCCAACTCCAACTGACTGAAAGAGGTTGCTTCTGGGACTCCTAGGGGTTCCTAAAATGAAGGGATTGGCCTAGGAGTTGCCTAAAATGATGCATGCAAGTGAATTCAGTGGGAGTTAGCCTCTATCAGTTTTCCCCCCACTCTAGTAACTCTTACATGTGGCCCCATTAGGCCAAGTGGAATCAATGGTACTAGTGGACCCAAATAATTAAATAAAACTCCTAATTTACGGTAAAATAATCTAATAGACAGTTTAGTCAAGGGAGGATTATAAATCCTAACACCCCCAACATAGGATTATTGACGAGATATTTCAAAGTAGAGTGGTCTGTGAACATCTTGAAATGATCACCCAATAAGTAATGTTGAAGTTTCTATAGCGCATACAACATTGCCAAAGCTTCCCTCTCTATTGCAGTATAACTCTTCTCCTCAGACGACAACATCTGACTAGTGAAAGAAATCATATTATCAATATCTCCTTCCTATGGTTGTTCCAGCACCATACCCAACACAATTGATGATGCATCCACATGGACATGGAACTCCTTAGTCCAATCAGGAAAAACCAGTATTGGTGCAGAAGCCATCTTGGCCTTCAATGTATCAAGACTTCCTTGACACTCTTGACTCCAAACAAATACCACATCCTTATTTAGAAACCTCTCCATTGGAGCTATGATCGTGGCATAACCATAGATGAACTTGGGTCAGTATCCTGTGTGTCCCAGTGTCCCTCAAAGTTGCTTCACATTTGTACGTGGTGGAAAGCTCAAAATCAATGCAATATTTGCTGGGTCAACCAACAGTTGTTGCTCGCAAACAATGTGTCCCAACAACGTCCCAAAAGGTGCATATAAAATTCACTTCTTCGAGTTCAGCGTGATATGATCCTATCAACAACGCTCCAGCATCAGTTGCAGGTTCTCCATATGGTCCCTGATCAATCCATAAACCATCAAATCATCCATACAAACCACTAGAAACTTTTGAATAAAGTCCTTGAATGCAACGACAACAATCAGGGAGAATATCGCATGTGCATTCTTCATTCCAAATGGCATCACAAAGCTTGTCTTGTGACAATATTATTTCACGATATTAATTTGGTAATAGCTAGAAAATCCATCTGTGAATGAGTATATTTATTGGCCTCCCACTCCTTCTAGCACCTCATCAGTGAATGGTGTAGGAAATGGATCATGAAAACACGCATCATTCAGTTTTCAAACGTCAACACAAATCCAAACCTCACCTGTCTTCGTGTCTTGCAATACCATGGGATTGATCCATTCTGATTCCTCAACCAACTTTATTATCCCAGCATCTAGCATTCTTTCGAGCTCATATTTGACCCTCTCCTTGTATCATGGATTCAAACAATACGACCGCTTCTTCACTAGTTTCACATCTAGTTTCAGCTATATCTTCATGTCTCCCAGATCTCCCATATTCCTTTCATCTCAGAAAAATTTGTAGGAAACAAATCTTGGAATTCATGCAACAAATCTATGATCTTTGCCATGGTTTCTCCGTCCCAGTAGTCCCCAACATTTGCAAACTTTGGGTTCTAAGTCTGTCCCAATGGTTACCTTTCGAATGTTTAATGGTTGATTCATCGTATCCGTTGGTACGTTAGGTGCTGTGACATCCCGACTCCCTTTTGTCTCTGGAATATTGTTGTTCTGCGGATCATCACCATCATCTGGTCCTCCTATCACATTGTAGCACTCCAACATCGAATGCATCAGACATCTCTCACATGGATCCACTAGATATGCAATTGGAACTACCTTCAAAGCAACCTCACATATGTGCTGCAGTGCACTATGAATAGTTGGATCAGTGTCCCCGAAACTGAAGGTGTGAGTGAAGAAAATCATAATCTCTTCCTAGGTAGTGATCTCTCTGCACAACTTAGCTGATACATACCATGACCGTGGAGTAATGTCAACTTTGTGGACAAAGGCATGGACTCACTCATCCTTTGGCCGCAATGTCCACAAGGTATAACACTCAATCAGGTGACCACCAGGGTCATTCCTCCCATCGTACCTTTCAGCGTGGTACTATTTTGCGCTGCCAAAGCGAACTGTCATAAATATTCAACACTGCAACCACCTGGTGATCGAATTATTATGTGTCTCCCACCAACATGCTAGCGTAGCCTTCAACGCTTCATCCAATTCCAATAATCACTACGGTTCTGACACCTTATCCTCAAATTCTACTAGAAACTCAGACAACTATTATAGTACTTCATATACTAGTAATTCAATAGTCTCAGTTGCGACTCTGCACAATGACTGATTAATCAGGCCACACTTCAAATCTGGGGCATGATTCCCAACTCAATCACCATGTTCTTCATGTGATGATGTGGAATTTAGGTAATTATTTGGTTAGTTATTTATCTATTTATTAACAAATTGATAGAAGAGTGTAATACCCCAGTTGTTAAGCCCCTTGACATATGTTATTACTTGTTTTGGTTATTATGGCACTAGGTGGTAGGACTATGGGCTTTGTACATTACTATTATTTTTTATTGCTTAATTAAATAAATAGCTCAACATGGATAACTAATGTGGTTTGGGGGTCACGGATTCCACTTTTGAAGGGGGTTGGGGACTAGGAGTTATGACTCTTCATAACAACACACTTTGTGTCCTAGTTTAGCCTATGTTGGTACTATTGAACCTAATTCATGTTTTGGTGGGAATTCCTTGGTGCGTGGGTGGATTCAACATGTTGAATTCACCCATTGGGTAATTTTGTAGATCCTTTTCAAAGGTTATAATTAGTATTATAACCCCCACTTGTACAAGTGCACCCTCACTGACTATTTTTAGCCAAAAGCATGTGAACATTGTAACTCCCCTCTTTTTTTGTATCCTCTTCTCACTTATTTGAGTTGGTTTGGGTGGGATGGGGTTTTTTCTTTTGGAATTGGAGTTACCATTGGGGGGATTTGAATTGATCACCTAGTAGATTCCAGTAACTAGAGTTGTTGCTCTCTAGTTAACCTGGGTTAGTACTTAATCCGTGGATTCAAATTTCTATAAAGGAATTCGAGTTGGCTCTATCTAGCTCCTCTTTCCTTATTACAATTTCTCTCTTGGATATTTTGAATGTTCGTGGATGGATTTGAATTGTTGGAAGAAGGATTAAAGGCCTTGTAATGAGGTATTAAGACTGATCTATGCCATATTACAGTGTGGGTAGATTGCACACTAAAGTATGTTAAGAACCATTACTTATCTCTTCTTTGGTATTGCATGTGAATCTGTATGGTAGATGGTGATATCCTGAGGGATTATAGTGAAGGGAATCCCATTGAACCAAGTAGTGAATATGTAGAGTAACCAAACGATGAGGGAAGGTGTTGAGATTTCTCAAGTTGTATCTTTGGTTTTCTATGAAGAGTGCAACAATATGTTCTGGTTCATCTATTTATGTGAATCTCTAGGTCATGATACCTATACCATTGCATCCGAAGCGATGTTCCCAGTAAGGTACACTTTTTGGTTTCATTGGAAAATAATTATGAATGGATAAGGTATAGTTGTTTTATTGTGGCGTGGTTTTTCCTCATAGTGGTGAGGAGAGTGAAACTATATGTTATATGTTGATAGTGTTGAAAGTAATACACATTGTTTAATGGTTTAGAGTACCTCTTCTTGTGGACCCATGGACTCATATTGGGGGTGACTTGTTCAAGTATGTTTGACTTGACTGTGTCTATGGCTGGGTGGAAAGTTGTCTTGTTGAAGCTAGTTACCTCCTTAACTAAATGAGCATTTTCTTGTATGAGTATTTACGATATTTTATAGAATAATCTATACTCATGAATATGATTTTATTACATGTTTATATTGTTGTAGGTGGAATCCTATAGATTAAATGATTATGTGGATTATATGGCCATATATGACATAATTCAAATCTGATATCGTCTTATGTTTAAATGGTTTTAGTTTAATGTTGCATATCTAGTTATTTAATGTGATTATGTGTCAATCAATTAAGAGAACTGGGCATGGGACTAAACCTTATGTTAACCTCTTTTCCAACCTGTCATATAGGAATATACTCTCTGAGAGTTCCTTCCAATATTTCCATTAAGATCCGATGCGATGGTCTCCACATTGGAAGGGAAATTTATGGCCCCCACGTTGAAGTGACGATGCCAACGGAAAAATTGTGGTCGCCTAGTGAATCTATCGTTGCGTTCCAATTTTTGATTTCTAAATTCAGAGTAAGAGGGTGTTAATGTCAAGGTATTTATGAAATGATGGAATTCCGATGTTGATGTAGAAATTCCTATGTCGGGACCGAAAAGGTCGTGGTAGTTTTTTGTTTGTCTAGTGCAGACTTCTCAGGTCTGATATGGCAATGGTAATATCAACATGTTATTATGGATGGAGAATCATACCAGTATCAATGTTGAGATACCGACACCGAGGTACCATTGACGAGATCAACATAATTGTTGAAAATGAAATTCATTTTCGTGGCAACTTTCAATGTCCAACGTCGAAAGAATTGAGTTCTGAGATGAGAATGTCGGGATTGGTAATACAATTTATATTTGTTTCTTTAGTGCTTCGAATTCCGACTTTTGATATCAAAAATGTCTCAAAGGTATGGTCAAGTCAGGAAGGAAAACAATATCCATCGAGATCATTAATACGAACAATCCCCTTATCAAAAGAAATGGAAAGAGGTGAAGAAAGAAAAGCGATATCAGAGGAAGAAATATTTTAATCCTCCATATTTCAAAAATAGTAATTAGCAAAGATAACATGATCAAGGAAGACCCAAAGGTGATCAATAAATAAGATCAAAACCACTTGTTCAATGTTGGACATGTAAAGGAAATCACTATTCCAAGTAGTTTCCTCTTAACATAATCACTATGGAAAACCTTCATAACATTCAAGTCTCAACTCTTGGTGATGTTAGAAGTAGCATTCCAAGAATTTATTCACCCTTTGATGGCATACAAGAATATCATCAATCTAGAATGATTGAGGTAGTAGGTAATATTACTAATGTAGCTACATCTATTTTGATTGATTCGGGAGTTAGCAATAGTTACATCGCACCTAACATAGTTTATAGATGCTACATGAAGAAAAGTAAGCTTGAATTAACAAGTCTAGTATAGATGGCCATAGGTACCAAGAGAAAGGTGATTAAAGTAGTAAAGAAGTGCGCTTTGGACATTAATGGTGTGAATACTTTTGTAGATATGAATATCATACCCTTGGATTCATATGATATGTTGATTGGTTTGGATTCATTGGATTCACATCATGCAATTCTTGACTATCACAACAAGACTTATCCATGTTTATATGAAGAAGGAAATCAAGTGACAATAAGAGGTATAATGAGACCTATATATACAAGGAAATTCAAACCTCTATAGTTGAAGAAGTGCTTTAGAAAAGGTTGGCATTTGTATGCATCCCACGTGCAGGAACCTAAAGAAGGACAATAATGATAATTACAGGACTATCTGGTGTTACAAGAGTATGGAAATGTTTTTCAAGAAATGTCAGGAATTCCACCGAAAAAAGGAGAATGATTTCTCTATTGATTTGGTGCTAGGAATAGTTCTTTCATCTAAATCACCCTACAGGATGAGTACACTAGAACTAAAAGAGTTTCAGATGTAGTAAGAATAAATTTTGAAGAAAGGTTACATAAGTCCTAGTGTGTCACCATGGGGATATCCTATGTTTTTTGTGAAAAATAAAAAATGTAAATATATTACTTTGCATAGACTACATAAAATTAAACAAACCCACAATCAAGAAAAAGTATCATTTTCCATGGATTGATGACTTCTTTGTTCAGCTAAGAGGAGCCAAAGTTTTTTCAAATATAGAACTGATATTTGGGTATCACCAAGTCAGAATCAAGAACGCAGAAATCTGTATGAAATCAATTAGAACAAGGTATGGACACTACAAGTTTAGAGTGGTACCTTTTGGATTGACAAATGCACCAACAGTTTTGATGTGTTTGATGAACAGAGTTTTCAAAAATTACTTGGACAAGTTTGTGATTGTATTCTTAGATGACATCCTCATCTATTCCAAGTTAGAAGAAGAACATGAGGAGCATATAAGGTTGGTGATGTAGGTACTCATAAAAAATCAATTGTATGCCAAGATAATTAAGTTTTAATTCTATTAGAATAGAATCCAGTACTTGGGACACATCATAGCATAATAAGGTATCTCAGTGGATCTTGAAAAGATGAGAGCTATAATGGATTTGAAGACACTGAAGAATGTATCATAAGTAAGGTCTTTTATGGTATTATCAAGATAGTATAGGATATTCATCAAAGGATGCTCAAAGTATCACATCCCATCACATCCTTATAGACGATAGGTGTGACATTTGAATCAAATTCTAAGTGTGAATAAAACTTTCAAAGATTCAAGCAATTGCTTACCAATGCATTAGTTCTAAAGATTGTAGATATTGATGGAAGCTTTGTGGTGTGCACATATGCATGTCAGAAAGGCATTGATGGAGTATTGATGCAATATGGACATGTGATTGGTTATGAATCCAAGAATTTGAAAGAGCATGAGCATAATTATGCCATTCATAATTTGGATCTTGAATCCATTATTCATCTCTTAAAGATGTGGCGACATTACTTAATGGGTAAGAAAAATTAGTTAAGAACTATGTTAAGTGTTCTTAATTGCTTAGATGATATATTAAAACAATTTTTCACTAGTAGGATCACTGAAAGATAAAAAATCATATAAAAACAAGAACACAAATATTTTCCTTGGAGAAACCACAAGGGATAAAACCCCGCAAAACTTCCTCAGTATAGAACTCAACCAGAGCAGTGTGAAACCAAAACACCTCCTTCTCTCTTATTTCTAGTGCACTTGTTATTATCTCTCTTGCAAACTTGCTTGAGTGAGTGTGTAAAAATGAAGGGGAGCACCTCCCTCTATCAATACAGGTCCTTTCGAACTACACCAAGATTGTCTCGAAATTATTCAAACTTTACACGAGACATAGGCTTAGTTAAAAAATATGCCACTTGTTCCTCCGTGGGAACATACTTGAGCTTTACAACTCCCTTCTGAACCATATCATGGATGTTATAATGATATCTAACTTCTATATGCTTCATTTTGTCATGAAACACCGAGTTTTCTATCATCTTGATACAACTTTGATTATCACAAAGGATATTAGTAACATCTATATCTACATCAAATAATATTTCCAACATCTTGAGAAGCCATACTGCTTCGCTGCAAGTTGAACATGCG
>LPNX010394480.1:20031-78916 GCA_001517045.1 Pseudotsuga menziesii
TGTTGTACCCAACCTGGTTATTTTTCTTCTTATCAGCAGTGGTGCTTGCACCTCCTCTTTTGATCTTCTTCTTTTCTTTCGTGGTGCAGGAATCTCCAGATTTGCAGCTGATGTGGAAGGGATGTCTCCTATCTCAGAATCCTCCTTCTCTTCTTTAATTATAGTTCCCCCCCATTTAGGGGAAGATTCAATGGTCAATACCTCAGCATTTTCTTATGTTATCGTGGCTCTAACAACCTCGGCTACAACGATTGCAGCATATAATGTTCTCGGCTACAGCGATCGCAGCATATAATGTTGCTCCAACTTCATCCTCTGCTGCCAGAGCTCCCACATTATTTAATCTTTCCACGGGGTTTTCTCTTACATTTTCCTCCAATTCCTCTACTTGGTCATCTGATTGATCATCCAATCCAGTCTCATATCCCCCCCCAACTAAATGGGAGGGACTCCATTCCTCCTATTGTTCTTCATATCCCTCCAACTATACATTTGCATGCTCCTCTCGGATTTGAACATCCTCCAAGAGTACTGGTACTTCCACTTCTTCTTCTATTGGAACACCAACCAAAAGAATGGGTTCCTGGTTTATTTGAGTTTTACCTGTGAATTGTTCCTAGGTTTGGTTCCTTTGAGCTAGGTTAGGGAAGAGTTTGGATGCTTGGTTGTTCTGACAAACCCTACCATATGGTGTAGGTCTTTAAATAGATAAAATGGAATATTAAGTAAGGCCCTATGGTGTAAATGAGACAGTAGAGGAAGTTCAGAATAACAGATAGTCTGATACCTAACTTTGCAGGTGATATACTTTTTGAGATAGACTTCTACTTGATCCCACGGCCGAGGTAGTGATTGTAATGCTATCCCTCGCCTTGACGGACGGATTTGTTCCCCGTCTATCAGAAAATCCTGTACTACGGAAACATTGGGAGTTCTTCGACCAAAATAGGCTCTTCCTACCTGAGGAAGGACGGTGACTTCAATCACTATCGCTTCAAAGAATTCTATATGTAACCCCCTAACCCTCTGAGTGGGTTTCTGTAATATTTAAAGTGAATTGTAGAGCTATCTCTCGATGGAACCCATCAAGGCGTTGGAAAAATTCAGTCCAGCCCGCATCTTCAAAAATAGTGAAAAATTCAACATTTCTTCTCAATTCTCACGTATTTGGAGGTTCGTTCTAAGCTGGGATACCCATGTTCGTTTTCCTTATGAATTCTTTATCATCCCAACAACTTACAGGTCCTGAACAATTGAGGTTAAAGCACAAAGTATGCATGAACAACTAAGATTGTAGTTGGGTAAATTCGAAAAAGTTAATACAGTCATGAGCATGGAATTCTTGGTAAAATTTATCCCAAATTAGGAAAGGGTGGCGATTATAGGATAAGCTTGAATAGCCATTAATTCGTGTGAGTTGACAATTAATGGTATGCAGGTGTAATGATGGGATTAAAAAGGTAGGCATGATTAATTCTGTCAAATCCAGTTAACACTTAATCAAGTAGATAATCAGATCCATACCTTCCTAAACATGCTATGAACCGTGACCTTTGAGAATAATAAAGCATGTGAAATGAAACTATTTAAATTTAAACATTATTGCAGGCGTGTTGTCATGATCTTTTCTTCTGGAAGACCAAAAACCATTTTGTCAATCCTGACAAGAACATAATGAAAGCTATGATGTAAGTCAAAATTGACAGTAGCGGGAATTCTGGCCAGTTCTGGAGGAGTCGCGACCACAAAATTGTAGAAATATCTACCAATATTGGGGGAGTCGCAGCCGCGAGCAATAGAAAAATTAGCCAGTTTGGTGGAGTTGCAGCTGTGAGCCATATAAAAATCAGCCAGTTTGGTGGAGTCGCAGCCACCAGAAAAGGTAAAAATGGGCAAAATTTAAACGGAGTCACAGCTGCGTGGGATAGAAAAATGGCCGATATTTTATGGAGTTGCAATTGCACGGAATGGAAAAATGGTCAATATTTTACGAAGTTACAACTACGTGGAACAAAAAAATGGCCGATATTTTACGGAGTTGCAATTGCGCGGAATGGGAAAAGGGCATTATTTTACGGTGTTGCAGCTGCAAATAAGCGGAAAAATAGGAAAGGTTTTACGGTGTTGCAGCTACACGGAATAGGAAAAAGGAGTTATTTTACGGTGTTGCAGCTACAAATAAATGGAAAAATAGGCAAGGTTTTACGGTGCTGCAGTTGCACGAAACATAAAAAAGGGCAAATTTTTACGGTGTTGCAGCTACGAATAAACGGAAAAATAGGCAATGTTTTATGGTGTTGTAGCTACACGAAACGAAAAAAGGGAACTTTTTTACGGTGTTGTAGATACAAATAAACAGAAAAATACGCAAGGTTTTATGGTGTTGCAGCTGCACGAAATGGAAAAAGGGCAATTTTTTACAGGAATTGCAGCTGCGACTGACTGTTTATTGTTTATTTTTCTTCAAGGAGTTTCCTTCTGAAGCAGGAAGTTTCAAAAGGCCTCCCACAGTCGTTAGAACCAATCATGACCATTGATCCTTAGGTACATCCCTGCACATATTCTTAAAAACAAAAATAGATCAAGCGCAAAGGAAAAAATAAAAACAAAAACATCAATTTATTTATGTACAAAAATTTGTGTGGGAATCACAGTGATTGTCTAAATATTAACAGGGGCAGAGAAAGATTCTTTCCCTTATTCTAATTGGTATTCTGGATCTGCCGCAATATGTGAAGTGAACGAATCCTTCAAAATCAACTTCTGGTACAGTCACAACGTGTGACCATTATCAAATAATGGTGCGCAATTCTCATCAATGGTGATCAAGCGGACTGTACCATTGTCAAATATTATGTCTATCAGACATGGGCCCAACCATATTGTATGAAACTTACCTTTGAATTCCCTTTTGAATCTTGAATCATATAATAATGCCTAGTCTCCTTCGCAGAAGTCTTTCTTTTTGATGAATCGATCGTGCCAGTTGGATCTCTGTTGCTGAATTAATACTGTCTGATCCACAGCAGCTAAACATTTCTCATCAATTTCATTGAATTGATTCAATATAATCCTTTGGGCTTTAATCACATCTAATTTTACCTCCATAGCTATCTTCAAGGTCTTGATTTCGAATTCGATGGGGAAGACAACGCTTTTTCCATACACCAAGTCATAAGGAGAGAAAACTGTAGTATTGCACCAAGTAGTATGATATGCCCACAATGCTTCCAGAAGTCTATCATCCCAGTCTCTAAGATGGTTCCTGACTGTTTTAGTAAGGATAGCTTCGATAACTTTGTTAGTGATTTCCACCTGGGCATTGGCCTGGGGATGGTATGGTGAAGCTATCTAGTGCTAAATATGGTACTTCTGTAGCAAAGCTTCAAATTTATGTGACAAAAACTGAGGTCCTCCATCTGTAACCACTTCCTTGGGTACTTCAAAATGATTAAATATTTCTCCATATAGGAAATTGATTACAGCCTGGTCATTGGCTTTAACCAAATCCACAACTTCTACCCATTTTGTCATGTAGTATGTACAAACTAAGATGTAGGCTCTCTTCCCGGAATGAGGGTTGATAGGGACAACAAAATATAAGGCCAATCTATCAAAAGGTTCAACCACCAACTATGGTTGAAGAGGAATTTGATCCAATCTGTTAGGTTGGCCCATCCTCTGGCAGCTGTCACAAGACTGGACATACTTTTTCACATCCCTGAAAATTGTTGGCCAATAATAGCCCATTCTCAGCACCTTATGACCTCTCCTCCTATCTGCAAAATGTCCTCCACATGGCTCGTCATGGAAATCCTTCAGAATATCGAATATTTCATCTTCTCTTACACATCTTCTAATCTCAAGATCAGGGCCTGTGTAGAAGAGATGACCACCTATCCAGCAATACCTGGCACTTTGTTGAATAATTTTCCTCTTCTCTTTTTTTGACAAATGTGCCAGAAGCTTCCCTGCAACCAAGTAGTTAGCAACATCTACATACCAAGGGGAATGAGATGAAACTGCAAATAAGTGTTCATCTGGAAAAGAGTCCTCAACATGCAAATTATCATCATTGTTAGTAAAACTAGATAAGAAATCAACAACAACATTTTCTTTTCCAAGTCTATCTATAATAGTAATATCAAATTCCTGTAATAATAATAGCCATCTAGTTATCCTAGCATTTGTAATAGGTTTATTCATTAGATACTTGATGGCTGAGTGGTCAGTGTGTACAAAGGTGCGATATCCAATGATGTAGTGTCTAAATTTGGTAATGGAGGAGGCAATGGCTAAAAAATCCTTCTCTGTAACAGTATAATTAAGTTCAGTAGGGGCCAAGTTTTTTCTAATGTAATAGACTACATAAGGTGCTTGACCATCCTGTTGGCCTAATACTGCTCCAATGGCAGTGTTAGAGGCATCTAAAGAAATGTGAAAAGGCAGGGCCCAATTGTGCCCCCTTAAGATGGGAGTTGTAGACAGCTTCTCCTTAAGTTTAACAAACATTGTCTGGCATGCATCATTCCAAATAAATTGCAAATCCTTCATTAACAAAGAAAACAAAGGAGAAGCAAGTTTGGAAAATTTTTCTATAAATCTTCTATAATAACCAGCATGCCCTAAGAAGCTACGTACCTCTTTTTGTGTTCCAGGAGTGGGTATATTTTCAATTACCCTGATTTTGGAGGGATCTACCTGGATGCCATCAGCAGAGATAAAGTTCCCTAGAACTACACCCTCGCTCATCATCATGTGACACTTTTCAGTGCTCAAGGATAGTTGGGTTTTCTCACAGCGTGTTAATACCTTTTCTAAATTTTTTAGTGCCTCTTCAAAGTCACTGCCATAAGGAGTAAAATCATCCATGAAAATATCCATAGTGTCATTAACCATCTCCGAAAAGATTCCAATCATAGCTCTCTGAAAAGTGGCAGGTGCATTACACAAACCGAAGGGGAGTACTCTGTATGCAAAAGTACCCTAGGGATAGGTGAAAGTGGTTTTGTCTTGGTCTTCTGAAGCAATCTGAATTTGATTGTACCCACTAAACCCATCCAAAAAGGAGAAGAATTTCTTCCTAAACAAGGTGTCTAGTACCTGATCAATGAAAGGAAAGGGGAAGTGGTATTTCTGAGTTGCCTTGTTTAATTCTCTATAACCTATGCAAACTCTCCACTTCCCATTCTTCTTGGGCACTATCACAAGTGGATAAACCCACTCACTATCTGAGATCGGATATATAAATCCTACTTCCAAGAGTTTTTAAATTTCCTCTTTCACTATGTCCCTAAGGTTGGGGTTCATTCAATTGTGGCTGGCACATAGGCCGGGAGTCACTTTTGATGTAAATATGGTGAGTGCACAGATTAGAAGGGATACCATTCATATCTGTGTACTCCCAAGCAAATGCCCCCTTATGTTTTTTTAAGAGAGTGATTAGACATTCTTGTTCATTAGGAGCAAGATTGGGATTGATATTCAACATTTTTCTAGGCTCTATCTCGACTGGAACACTTTTCAAACTTTTCAACATTGGAACTATGTTACTATCACTGACTAATGTCTCCTCTGTGAGATTTTCTTGTTCTTCTTCACCTAAAGTACTATTGAGGATCTGATAAATTTGTTTATTAACAGAAGTGTGTTCACTGATGAAATTATTGATGGCATTGTCTTTTGTTTCAGCTTTGAAAGTCAAGGCCTTCCCTATCGTTAACAATGGCTGAATACCCTCCTCTTCCTCTAGCTCCATCCATAATGCAGTTTCAGCTTCTAGACTCGACCGCGTTGGAGGATACAAGGTGAGGTTTTTCATTTTGGTTCCATCTGAAATGGTCATAGACCGTGACCGACAGCTGATGCAGGCATCCGCTATGGCTAGCCAGGGTCTTCACAGGATAAGCGGGTGTCCCCCTAGCTGCAACTTAGGATGTAAAACCAAGAAGTCAGCAGGTATTCCCATGAGTCAACTGAGACTACGAGGTCATCCAAGATTCCCTCGGGGTTTGAAGGTGGACCTATCAGTGAGTTCTAGAATGGTAGGGTTTGGGCTGAGATTAGTGAGACTAAGTTTTTGTATAGTTTCTATGGTCATGACATTAATGGCTGTGGCTAAATATACTAGCACATTTGGTATCTACGTGTTCCCAATATACATGGTGAGAGTGGGATTCCTAGGATCATCGTATTTGGCCAGAAGGGTTTCTCCCATTATCAGTTCGGAGAGTTTACCTATGGCATGGATAGTGGGAGGATCCTTAGATTTTCCACCTGGTTTTCTTCAACATAGATCCTAGGCAATTTTGGTGTATATAGGCACATCATGAAGGGCCTGCAACAATGGAATCTTGACATAGAGGTTTTTTAACTCTCGTAAGAGGTTAAATTAAGGCTGTCCCACTGCTTTCTATAATGTTAGTCTTTTAGGGTATGGTGGTTCTCTAAACGACTGTGTAGGCTATGTCTCAATTGCTAATTCCTTTTTTGTTTCAGTCAGTGTCTCAGTAGGAATTTCATCATCCTCAATAATGGGAATTTTTGCATTCGATGAGTACTGCTGATTCATCCTCTCTTCATACATAGAGGATGGAACATCCTCAATTACTAAAGGTTCCACTACTCTCCCTTATCGTAGGCGTATATCATTACAGGAGATGGGAGTAATGGAATAAGTGGGCATGTTGGTAGTCTCAAATTGGTGGACTGCTTTATTTTTTGGATTGGGGTTAGGTTGAGCGGGTAGCTAAGGACGTATAGGCGTGTGAGGTGCAGCATTGTTCTGAAGTTGCAGCTGCGGCTGCTGGTACTGTTCGTATAGCTGAGGATACTGTTGAGGAGGGTATTGTTGATGTGGGAATTGTTGATGTGGAAACTATTGAGGAGTTTTATTATGGGGAAACTCGTTTCCTAGATGGAAGTTCCTCCACCTAGGAGACCAAGAATTCTGTTGGTTTGGTGACTATGTCCAAGAGTTCCAGGAGTTAAAATTTTGCATCAGAGGTTGAGAAGGATACCATTGATGGTTGGAATAGGATCAAGGGAATTGTGTATTCATGTGATGCATATTATTCCAATTATTCATGTTATTTGAAAGGAGAAACGAGTCTGGAGTCATACCTTGATTTTGAGGCTACCAAGGCTTTTTCTGGGCAATGAAGTATGTTGGTTCCACATCTGATGTTGATTCCTACAGAACTACCTTCACTTGAGGTAGTGAAGGGCATTCCTTTGTATCATGGTTCAGCTCACAAACCTGACACACTTCTACGTTGTCGAGTGGGCACTCTTTCAAGGGAAGTTTCTTCCTAGCCCTTTTCGTTATCTCTTTTTTGGACTGACTAGCCTTATTTACGGAAAAAGACTTCTTGGAGTATTCTTAGTCATTTTTGACTCTCTAAACATGAAATGAAAAATGTGTTTTCTCTTGTTGGACTCGTAAAACAAAATGATGAAAGACCCTATCTAGGAACAAACCCCTCCTTTATCAGGTTCTTCAAAACATGTGAGAATGGACTCATCACTTGATGAGCTACAATGAGTGTTTGTTACCCTCTTCGAACTCATAAAAACAAAAAGAGGCACTCATCTTTCGGGATGGGGAAATTAAAGGAAATGGGAATGGTTTTCATTTGTATTTATGGTAGTCCAGTCTACAGTCCACCTTTGAACATGGCACTTGTCTGCATTTGCATATCTGAACAGTTGGGTATTCAGCTTGTCTCCGAGTCAATCCACTTTTGTGAGTCACCTAACTCCTTTGAGTCAATTCAAATAATGCTTCATCATATTCCTTGCATTACACCTGGTTTTGGTCTTGTCGAGTCAATTTTTCCAAGTCATTTGTCATGCCTCAAATTATTCAAAGGATGTCTCTCTAGAAAATAACTCATCAATAACTTTATCTATCCTGAAATTCAGTCATGTTTGAGTCAGTTTCATCACTCCGAATCAAGTTTTTTTCCTTGTTTCGTGTCACTGATGTGGGAATCATCATGGCCCTCCTGTGATAGGTCTATTCCTATTGACTTTAGCTCATTATCCAGTAATTAGACCTAGAAACCTAGTCAAGTACCTTGAATCCTGTATGCCTCAATGGTAGGTTTCCTCACTTTCAACAGTATATTTTCATCAATGACCTCTGATTGAGAGATTCTATCAAGTGTTCAACTTCAAAATATATATTCACACTTGGGAGAATGTACTTAGATACCTTGGGAATCATTGACATTAATGGTGATATCCATCGCACTTGTTAACAGTTTTCATCAATGACTCGTAATCAAGTGGTTTTTGCCATGTTCGATGTTAAGACATTTATTCACATGGTTAGAATCGTATCAGTTGAGGATTGGAATGAAGACCCTACGTTGATAGGCCTCACCATTATATCTGCCTATTCTCAGGTTGCATTTGGATATCAGTGAAAGTCTTGACACGGATCCACGTTGTATGTTTTGGTTGTTGTGTTTAGTACTTGAGATTTTATGACATGGATATACCTTGTATGTCTTGTATCCATGTTCCTTCATTTACATCAGTTTTCCATGGATCTACGGTGTATTTTTGGTATCCATGACATAGTCATCATCATATATCTACATTGTATTGGTCTGCAGCTATGCTTAGTTTGGATGGAGTCAGTTATTTAGTCTTATGTCAGTCATGAGCTTATCTCTCATTTCCTCTATCCCAGATGGATATCTTGCAAACTATTTCACCTATCACTTCTTTCTAGCTTCATACTTTGAGGGGCATTCTGTTGCACCTGGAAATTCCACACTTCCCATCAGCCTTTTTGGAAATTCCTCATTGATCATTTGCCTTCTGAGAAACCTAACCTGAGATAACAGTGGATTAAAGAGCGTCGTTTCCCTTTTTCTTTGGTAAAACCCTAGGTCGACGCACTTGTCCTTTCTACCAAGAGCGTCGATGGTCAAAAAATGGGAAAAAAAGAAGTTTCTAGAATCTTCCATGCAAAAGCATCCATGGAGTCAGTTCCTACATGCTTGGGAGAGGTGGAATTCACTTCCCTCACCTTTAGGAATCACATTCTATCCATTCCCCCAAGTAAATCTCACAGTTTTGGCCTATAAATGAAGCGTTCATGATGTGAGTGAGGGAGGCCAAGAAAAGTACCCTTATGTTGTTGGATTGAAGTCTGAATTAGAGGCAAAGTAGAGCTAGCTTGTGTGTGGAGAAATCTTTATAGTAATAGAGGATTGTAGATGTTCTTGTAGAGATTGAAGCCATCGACATCAAGAATTTTTTGTTGTACTTCTATCTATTTCATAATTAATACAAAGACATTACCCTTTCCTATATTTGATGTATTGATCTTAATTAGATATTATCAGACTCCTTGATCACTAATATAAATAATCAATTTATCATGATGCTCTCTTGTTTGTCTTTTGATCTATTTTGCAGGTATTGAACCATTGCAAGGGCTTTCAAAGAAAAGACAAAGAGATCTAGGGTTGAGGTATATTTTCTTTAATGTCATTTAATTCGATTATTTAAGGAAAGGATTTGTTGTTGTGTCTTTTTGTTCTGTGCTTGTGACTTACAGTGCAGAGGAAGAAATAGTGTCCACGTTAATTGAGAATTCCTGATAACACCAACCTCAAAGTGATTGCTCTTAGTGTGTCGATCATTCCATGCCTTTTGCCTTTGTTTTTCAACATTTTGATTAAAGCCTATGAAAAAATGTTCTTCTTCCAGGTGCAAAATTTGCAAAAATATTTCTTCGACAGCATCACCATCTGTCAACTCTGTGATTGCAAAACTTATTAATCTTAGGGCAATATACTCCATAGGCATCACAACTTCTTTCCCATACATCAACCGAAATGGATTTTGTCCTGTCAATTTCTTACAAGCCATACAATATGCCCATAATACCGCTGAGATTTTCTGATCGCAACCATCTCTTTGAACACTACAAACCTTTGTCAATGCATTTTCCAGAATTTTCTTAAAGATGTCGACAACTTCATTTTCTTGAGGGTGATAAGGTGTTGTCCTTGTATGCTAAATTTGGAATTCCTCTGTGAGTTATGCAATAAATTGGTTGAAAAAGTGAGTACATTTCTCACTTATAAAAATATTTGGGCATCGAAATCATGTCATGACATTATCAAATAAAAAATCACAGCAGTTGTAGTATTACAATCCTTTACTGGCATTGATTCATCCCATCTGTTTAAGTAGTCAGTCCTAGTAATAATATTTCATGCACCAGTGTGCTTTCCTGTCGGACTGATGGGACCCACAAAATCAATGGCCCATTTATTAAATTTTTGCAAAGTTATTTGAGGAACTAATGGAATTGTATCTCATCACAATAGATTTCGCATCCTCTGATAGACATCACAACTGCAAAAATAATCCCAGGCATCTGCATGCACGGTGGGCCACCATAATCCTGCTTGCAAAATCTTGCATACCATAGCTTTCCATGCATAGTGGCCTATTGCAACACCAACATGTGCTTCATTTAATTTCAATGGTTGTTCGTGCTCTAAAACGCAATAGCTAAGAATCTCATCAGGACCCATTTTATACAATTGTCCAGCGATCAACTGGAAATCCATAGCTCTCACAACCAACTGTTTCTTCTACGCAAGGGTGAACGCAGCTGGCGTATAACCCGTACTCAAAAATTGTATGATATCCCTATAATGATCATCAAACATGGTTATTGCAAATAGTTTTGCATCAGGGATATTATCATCCATGTTACTAGGCACTTCACCACTTTTTATCCTTGAAATATGGTCTGGTCCCAAATTCAATTTACCACGTTTAATAATTATCTCAAAATCAAATTCCCGGAAGAGGAGAATGCATCGGCAGATCTTCCCCCCAACACTGGATTATTAACCAAGTATTTCAATGTAGAATGGTCATTGTACATCTTAAAATGTCCACCCAACCAATAATGTCTAAATTTCTACAGTGCATATACCATCACTAAACCTTCTCCTTCCATCGTGGTATAACTTTTCTCTGTAGTTGACAACTTCCTGCTAGCGAAGGAAATGGGATGATTGATGGGCCCTTCACTGGGATGTGGTAGTACCATGTTGAGCATGATAGATGACACGCTGAAATGAACATGAAACTACTTTTTCCATTCTGGAAATACAAGTATTGGAGCATTAGTCATATTGTTTTTCAATGCGTCGAGACTGTCTTGGTAGTTCTCTTTCCATTGAAACTTAACATCTTTTTTCAAAATATTTTCCTTCGGAGCAGTGACCTTCGGATATAATTTGATAATGTTTATATAGTATCTAGTGTGTCCTAGTGTTGTACTCAACTATTTAACTATAGTAAGTGGTGGTAGATCAAGAATGATCACAATTTTGGTCGAATCGACAAAATTCCATTGTGGCAGACCACATGTCCTAACAGGGATCCAAACAAGGAATAAAAAATACATTTATTCAAATTGAGTGAAATTTTATACTAGTGAGAATGTTCCAACATCATTATAAGGATCTCAATATGGTATTTTATGAGACCAAATACCATCCAATCATCGAATTAGACTTCAAGAAATTTGTGTATAAAATATTTAAATGCAGCTACTACAATTATGGAAAAAAGAATGGGGGAATTCTTAATTCCAAAGGGCATTACCGTATACAGGAAACATCCCCACTCTGGCACAAAGGTAGTGTTGTTTCGGTCTTCCTATGCAACCCTGATCTAATGGTAACCAGAAAATCCATCAGTGAAGGAGTACATTTCTTGTCCTCTGACACTCTCTAGTACTTCATCTGTGAACGAAGTCGAAAATGGGTAATGAAAAAAAGCACCATTCAAATTTCTCAAGTCGACACAAATTATTACTTCTCCTGTGGTATTCTTGGCCTAGACCACTATCAGATTAATCCATTATGATTCCTCAACAGGTTATATAACACTTGCCTCTAGCAGTCGGTCCAATTCATCCTTGACCTTTTCTTTGTATTGCGGATTCAATATGTATGGTCATTTTCTGGCCGATTTTATGTCGGGTCGCAAAGGTATCTTCATCTCGCTGAGATCTCTGACTATCCCCTTCATCTTTGAGAATTTGGTAGGGAACAGATCCTGAAAATCATGCAATAATTCAGTGACCTTTCCTATAGTCTCTTCATCCCAATAATCTCCAATATTGGCTAAATTTGTATTTTTAGGAGAGCCAATATTAACTTTCTTGATCTTGAGTGGACTCGGGAATTGGTCACTAGAAATTACAATGCCTTCCATTGCATGCATACCTTCTAACTCAGGTATGTTTATGTTGAGAGGGTCATCATCATTTGGTTCCCCATCACACTGTAGCACTCCATCCGATGGCGTATTTTTGTGCTACATATATGGAATTTTTTTACTACGCCATGGATTTCCTCAAAGATATTCTCTTTCATTACTTGTAGTGCAACATCAATTGTTGGGTGATCATTTGTGAACTAGAATGTATGTGTGAAACTAGTATCTAGTTATTCCCACTCAAGAGTTCCTATTCACAGTCTGACAGATGTATACCAATTCTTTGGTATCATATCTAGTGTATGTATGAAGTGATGAACCCATTCGTCTCAAGGATATTCCTGCCATGTCCCATGACAATGCTCAATATGTTCCGCAGGATTTGTCAATCATGTATACTTGTAACATGTATAACTGATCTCTTCTCCAAATATGATCTCCAATAATCTTCTACATTGTGGCCATTTGGAGATAGATTGTTTATGTGTACCCCACCATCTAGCGGGCGTAGCTTTCAGCACAAATTCCAAGGCAGACAATTGTTGTGATTCTATAAATTTTGCTTCAAATTTTGTTATAAAATATGCAAGGCTAGGAAAACCTTCATATGTAGGGATATTGTTGGCCTCATCTCCTAGCCATCGCATAGATCTTGTAATTCTTACACATCTTCTCATGGAAACTTCATGCAGACGATTCTGCTAATTTTCTAATGCTTCAACTAAATTAGATGTACATAAGCTAACACTTATCCAACGCAAATTTCTATCAGTTGTTGGTTTTATATAGTCATATTTCAAATACATCACATTATATATGTGATCCATGTAATCACCCTATCCTTCAATGTTTACTGGTTTGACATATCTCTGTCCTTTCAACGGATCAATTGGCGCGACCATCCTTATCTCTGAGTCTTCAAATGAAAGATTCTTCTCTTAAAATTAATGATGCTTTGATTATCTATTTCTCAATAAATTCCTAAAAGTGTAGGATATGGGTTTGTATAATCGAAAATGTCAATCACTTCAAAGTATGCATATGTCCTCATACCTTCTACCTCGATGAGTATTTGAGTCAGTAGACCAATTAGTAGAACCTTCGACTGATTTGCTAGCCTTAATTGAATGGGATACCAATCTAGTCACGACTTGTTCATGTTTTATCATGTATTCCTTTTCAGGATATTGACATCAAAGCCTAGATCTAAAATGATATAATCCATTTCATAGTCTCCTATCTGTGCAATCATTCACAACTCGCAACCAATTTTTAATCTTTTCCCGACATGGTTCACTCTTATTTCGGGTTGCAACTCCTATGGAGTTTCTTCTATGAGTGTTGTCAATTCTATGATAGCATCTTTTTCACGGATTGGTGCTAAGAAACTTTTGAAATTTTTTGTGAGCTTACTAACCTTTCTCAGCGGTTGCTTCCTAAGTATTTTCTCAAACCTTTCGGGAATCTCTCTTACTTGTCCATATGTCGACGCTTGATTTGTATCGAAAAATTTCAGTTAGAATTTGAATAATACCTTATTTTCTTTATGGATGTTGAAGGGTACTTTCTTTTGTGCCATAGGTTACACCTACGATTGTCCATGTTGTGAGTCTTTGTCTTCTTCAGTTGCAACACCTCCCCTTGTGATGAAAACAATGTTTTCTTCTCTTGGCTCAGCAGAAATCATCTGGATGTTCTGGTTGGGGTTCGGATTGGGATCCTGCACGGGGTTGGTATGATAAAATTATTCGATAGTATGATAAAATTATTTACAATACGAATAGGTCTTCACAGGACTTGCACAATCTATAGATAAGTGTCATGGTTGTCCACAATTATAACATACAACTTGGCCTTCCTCGACAAAATCCTCCTCCTTGTTTTTGTCCTCGGCCTCGAAAATTTCCATCCCCCTTAGGTTGACTGTAGTGTTGCTGCAGCGGATACTGATTTGGTTGATATTGTCATTGACGATATTATGGTTGTTGGAATTGTGCTGCTGGAATTGTGTCCTACAGTTTTACAAAATTTACAATACATACTAGCTAGTGTACTAACAATATTTTTTAGATACACACATTCTTATGACCGATGGCCTCTAGTCTGGCATATTATACACTAAGGAATCCCTTGGTTGTTTATCAGGTTTGACGCTCCTGCTGTGACATAGTTCATGAGTGTTAGATAATTATCTTTATGGTGTCCTTCTATTCTACATCATGTACATCATAGCTCTTCTTGAACCTCTTTCCCTTTCTTTATGTCTTGGATCTGAACCATAATATTATCCATTTGCGACTGAATTTGCATCATTCTCGTGCTGGTTTCTTCAATCGAAGAGGATTCTAGCTTCATTGTTATTTCCAGAGCTTCTACTTGCAACACAATATTCTATTTCATCAATAGAATATGGAGGTGTGGTAACATCGCAACAATGAACCATTCCTTATGTTGTACGTCTGACATATGGAGGCTTAATTTGTTCATTAATGTCTTGAATCTTTGGTTAAAGTCCCAAACAGACTCTGTAGGTAACTGCTTGATTTCTTTGATCTCTGTAATGCATTGCGACTCATATTTTGGATTTCTGAGCTCATTTATCATTCTGATTCGAATCAATTCAAGCGTTTTCTACGCAAATCCTACTGATATGATAGAAAAATTCATATATCAATATTCCGTAGGGTCCTTGGAAACCTTTTTTCTCTGCCTCACTATGTGAGGTTATTGTATCAACATCAAACTTAGTAATATATCCTTGCATAATTCTATCTACCAAAAAATCAATATCCCTTGACATAGGTTGCTTACACTTTTCAGTCATTGAATCAACTGAGGATTCTAATCTGTCGGTTCTGCTGCTTCAAATTTTCTTTGTTGTGTTTCCAACTTCAACAACCACTCATGCAACAAAATAGGGAATTTGGAAAATAAAATATCATGAATATACATGTAGAGGTATCGACCCAACCAATCTATTTGGTTCCACCGATATCATTTACTCTCTTCTCATGCAAAGTCTAATGCTTTAAAATGCACTAAGTGTTGGATTTCATCCCTCTCTGGATGCCACAACATATCCCTAACCAAAATGATTCACAGTCTCAACAACTAAACTATTTGTTGGATTTCATACCCTCTTTGATCCAGGTTTAGTCCCTCCTTGGCGTGCAACAAAGCCCAATATATTGTTCTGATAGAGCAAGGCTTATCGGTAGCACCTGTGACGTAGATGCAATCTCACCTGTGATATATTTCTATGGATAACTGGCAGAACCAGGTTTCCACAGTTGGGTGGGGGATGTTGGGTCCCTTGGTTTTCTACCAAGGCTCTCTATAGAAGCTGGTGGTTGGTTTTCCAATACCATGAGACTGTCAATAATGAACAAATGTTATAGAGACTAACATGACCAAAACCTTCAGAGGCTAACCCACCTACAACTTGGGTTCCTCCTTTATAGACTCTTACATGCTACTTTCTATCAATTTCATACAGTTATCCAATGGGTTGTCTTTCCTATTCTATCAACACATGATAGTAGGCACTAACAACCTGACTTACAAATATTCTTTCATACATCTGGCTTCCACTGACGCTAGCTGTCCTCGTACCCAAGATGTTTATGAACTATTGCTTTCTATTCATTGTGTTTTTCCACATATTATGACATGGTTAACTCTGTCTCATCCTTCCTTGTCTCATCTTTTCCTTCTATCAGTGTTCCTCTTCCATCGTGGCATGTATTCTATCACAAACTCTCTTCTATTGCATATTCCTCTTCTACTACATATTTCCTTAGCTCTTTCTTCTTTGTCTTCTTACATCCTTATTCCATCACATCTTCCTTTCTTGCTAATTATTATACCTTTTCCTCCTTTCTTTTGCAGGTGCTTCTGTCGCGACTCCTTTCCTTCTCTCCTTCTTCTCTTCTTCCTTCTTCAATTTTGTAGTGGATCCTTTTAATTCCTATGACCTAACTCTTTTCCATCCTTGGGAATAATTCTAACTGAATTCTTCCTATCTTTTCCTAGGCCCAACAGGTAGCATTCCCACATTAACCTTACCTAAAAAAACTTTTAGGAGCTTACAAAAATCATTTATGCTTCTCTGCATGGTTTTTATGCCCTAAGCACAAATTCACCAAGTGTCCTTGAAGGGCTCAAGGATTTGAGTTGAAACTCACTATAAAATGGAGACCAAGCCTTACATCAATGAACTATCATTTTTTTTGGATTCATGACATCAGGTTACACCTAGGGGGATCCATCCCTTATGCATCCATGGCTTGATGACCACCTTCTTCAATGATTTCAAAAACTAGGGTTTTGATTAGTAGGGGACACTAGATCTACATTCATGTACAATAAATCTATATTTTATTAGGATATATGGTTATTGGGGAGGTTTAGCATATTCATAAAGAACATACAACTATGGGGAAACCTAAATTAACATTCATCTTGCCCTAATATCTTTGTGTCTACAAATTAGGGTTTATTGGGTTTCTAATACAAACTAGGGTTTCCTCGACATGTTTACATAAATAACATATGAAGGGGAATAAAATTCATCTTTTCCATAAGTTATCCCATAGTTGGACTTGGTTTAACATAGGTATTGTCTATTAGTTTACTCTTGATTTGTTGAATCCACTTATAGTGTAAGCTTGAGAAACCAAAATAATATATGAGCTTCAATTGAAAGCCAATAAATGAGGTTGTTGTTTGGTGTATGTTACCCTCTTGCTTCTTGTTTGCAAATTATGTAATCTATGGCTTAAATGGGTTTAAGTGGTTTTGGCTTGTCAATTCTATGGAGGTAGTGTGATTTCTTCCCGTGTATTTTTGCATTCATGTTTTCATGTTTCCTTTGGTAACTACAAAAATGAATGTCATGTTGTTGAGATAGTTTGATGAGCTTTGTTGTGTGTATGAAAATGTGGAGCATACATTAAAATGTATTTTGTTGGTTTTCTTATGCAATCTGTAAATTTTCCTTGAATTGTTGGTTTGAAAGTAGATATTGGTCCATGATGACACTGCATTTGATATTATTCATTGGCCAATGATGAAATTTCATGAGTTATGAATGTTTGATAGTAGATATTAGTCAATTATGACATTTGATTTGATATTAGTAATTGGTGAGTGATGACATTTCATGAGTTGTATAAGTATGAATATTTGATAGTAGATATTGGTTAATGATACATTGCAAAGTTGTAAAAGTATATTGAATGTTCGATAGTAGAAATGAGTCATTGATGACATTGGATTTGATATTAGCCATTGGTCAGTGATATAATTGTGGCTACAAATTAGGGTTTCTAGGGTTTAGAATAAAAACTAGGGGTTAGACTAAAAAATAGGGTTTCTACAAACTAGGGCATAGACTAAAAACTAGGGTTTCTAAAAACTAAGGGGTCCCTTCTCCCACACACAAGGGGTTTTCATACACCAATTTGGTGTTGGCTTGGATGAGACCTTGAAACTGGATTATTACTATTATAGAACTTTGTTCAAAACCATACATAAGACGGCAAGAATTTAAAATTATGCTTTCTATGAAATTTGGTGTTCTCCTATAAGTTTATCATGATAGGTTTGTAATGTCATTTCCTTTCGACAAGTGAAAAACCTCATTATCTCATCCATTAGTAGCTTGGGAGCATGGGAAACGAACACACCTGACACAACCAAGACATGGATCAACACATTTGGGCACATACAAAGCAAGAAAGGTGACCATGGGAAGTGTTGGATTGATCATGGGCGTAGAGAGTTTGGCAGCAAGACATGCAACTAAGAGGATTTGATAGTTGGAAAAGGATTTGGTAAGGGGAGTATTGGAAAGAGACTTTGACAGTTAGTAAAATCCTTCGAAAGAGAAGGATTTGACAAGAAAAAATGTGGAAGAGATGTCATCAAGTGCACTTTCCCAAGACATGGTGGTAAGATACACCAAGAAGACCAAACTAGTTTTACACCATGCTAGAAACTTGTGGATTCCATCAAGAAGAACACTTGGGTTCATAAGAAAAGGGGCTCATGAGCATGCCAAATAATGGGAAAAATAATCAGTAAAGTGGAGCACCCAAACAAGGTGCACCCAGGAGGGAGTTCAGGAGAAACACTTGAGTGTTGTAAATGCAGGTCAACAGAGCTAACAACGGGCCTTGAGGTCAACCATTGGGTGAGAATCCACTTTCCTTAGGAACTCCCAATTGACTTGTCCCTTATAAAAGGTGTCGCCTGTTGAATTTTTAATGGTTATATCAGATCTTAAAACATTTAGCATCATAACAGCATAACCATAAGCCAAAAGATCACTGAAAGATAGACAAGCACAACCATACAAAAAGAACACAAAGATTTATCTTGGGAAATGTTAGGGTTAACCTTGACTCGAGATTGAGTCAAAGTTGGTTTAGGTCTAGCACATGGTTTGGCCACATGGTTTGTTGTAGCCCATGGTATTGCCCCATGGTATTGCATGTGATTAAGCCTTTATAAGGCTTGAGGAGGCTCCATTGTATAGTGGCCTGGAGGTGAGCGGTGGCTAGCTCATTTGGCCCGGATGGCCGGTTTTGTCCATGTAATGAAGATCTTCATTGGTGTTGGTTTTCCCCGCATGGGGTTTCCAGGGTATATTGTGTGTCTATATGTGGTTGCTTGTGATAATGTTTATTTCTTGCTCATTATTATATTGTATTGCTCATTTTAACCTAACAACTGGTATCAGAGCCATGGTTTGGGTCCATGGTTTAGGTTGGTTATGCTCGTTGGTGTTATGTGCGTGTGCTGTGGAAAATATTGTATGTCCAGAGTTGAGCGGAAGTGGTCCGCATAAATATCTAGTGAGCGCACAAGAAATCACATGCTACTCTTGTGAAAGAGGATGAGAGCGATCTAGTGGAAGAGCTGGGAACCTCACTAACAACACAAGAATGGCATTTGGAAAGGAATGCAAGGCATGGAATGACGAGCAATAAAGTGAGAGGATGAAGCAATGAATGGTGATGGTGTAGTCACCATGAGACACATGAAAAAAAAAAATTTAAAAATGGAGTGGTTTGCATGTAAATGGGCATATGGATGTAAGACCTGGTAAGGCATGCATACCCCTGGTAACTCATCGATAAAGTTGGGAGATAGACCTAGGTGATATGGGGGTGTATGTAAGATTCCTCGATAAAATTTGAGGGGATTTGGTGATTAATCCAAGTCAAGTTTAAAGGGGGGATTGTTAGGGTTAACCTTGACTCGGGATTGAGTCAAAGTTGGTTTAGGTCTAGCACATGGTTTGGGCACATGGTTTGTTGTAGCCCATGGTATTTTCCCATGGTATTACATGTGATTAAGCCTTTATAAGTCTTAAGGAGGCTCCATTGTATAGTGGCCTGGAGGTGAGCGGTGGCTAGCTCATTTGGCCCAGATGGCCGGTTTTGGCCATGTAATGAAGATCTTCATTGGTGCTGGTTTTCCCCGCATAGGGTTTCCAGGGTATATTGTGTGTCTATATGTGGTTTCTTGTGATAATGTTTATTTCTCACTCATTATTATATTGGATTGCTTGTTTTAACCTAACAGGGAAAAACCCAGCAAAAGCTTCCTCAATATAGATGCCCCAAAAGATAAAAGGTAAAACCAAAAGACTGATCAAAGACTGACCCTCCTCCTTATCTAGCTACTTCTCTCTCCTTCACTAATGCGCTACACAAGTGAGTGAGTGTGTGTTCCAAATGAGGAGCGCCACACCTCTATTTATATTCATCCATTCACTTTAATAATTAATTCCGACATGTAGGCTTGAGTTAATCATGTAGGCTCGAGTTAAACATGTAGGCTCAAGTAACCACAATTGGGGTGCTAATGACCCATATTTGCAATTTGAGGGGACTACCTCATGACTCTTATTAGTTCTTCCTATTAGAAGCATCAGGGTACAAAGTAATACAAGTGGTTCTCCCGTTAGGACCATCAGGTACCACAAAATGTACATATAGAATATTCTTCGAAGTTACAATATTTCAACACTCCCCCTTAACGAGAAGGGTATTCCACAACATCAACAAAAAAAATAGTAGAAGAGAGATAGAGGACATAATCAACATCATCAAGGGAACACATCTATAAATCATTGGAAGCTTTTCAGCATCATATGGTCTTCATCTTCAATCTTCAACGACAACAACTCTTTGACCTTTCGATCAGCATCAACATCTTTAGCACTTTGACCTTTCGATCAGCAACAACATATTCAGCACTTTGACCTTTCGATCAGCAACAACATCTTCAGCACTTTGACCTTTCGATCAGAAACATCATCATCAGCACTTTGACCTTTCGATTAGCAACATTATCATCATCACACTCTGATCTTTCGATCAGAACATCATCATCATCACACTCTAATATTTCAATCAGAAACATCATCATCATCACACTCTGATCTTTCGATCATAAACATCATCATCAGTAGCAACAACCTGCAATCCACAGTACAAAGAAAAAAAAAGTCTTTGGATCACTTTTGGACTTAAATTCCAAGGATGATGCAATCCCACCACATTCTCGACAACCGAAGTCATTGGATTGATTATGGGATAATTAGTCCCTATCACTTTAGGACTAAGTCCAAGGATGATGCAATCCTACCACGTTCTCGAGTACTGAAGTCACCGAATCCATTCTGAACTGAAGTTCAAGGATGATACATTCATACTATGTTCTCGAGTACCGAAGTCACCGCATCCATTCTGAACCAAAGTTCAATGATGATACAATCCTAGTACGTTCTTAAGTACCAAAGTCACCGAATCCGTTCTGAACCAAAGTTCAAGGATGATACAATCCTACTACGTTCTCGAGTACCGAAGTCACCGGATCCATTCTGAACCGAAGTTCAAGGATGATACAATCCTACCACATTCTCGAGTACCGAAGTCACCGGTTCCGTTCTGAATTGAAGTTCAAGGATGATACAATCCTGCCACATTCTCGAGGATTGAAGTCACCGGATCCATTTTGAACCGAAGTTCAAGGATGATACAATCCTGCCACATTCTCAAGGACTGAAGTCATCGGATCCATTATGTACATATGTCCTGGGATGATACAATCCCTCTTCATTCTTGAGGATCGAGGTCAATGGATCACTTTAGGGAAAATTCCCAGGGATGATACAATCCCACTGTAACACCACTACTCCCCCTTTCAAGGAAGGTCTTTCCGAACAACACCAAGCTTGTCTCAAAAGTGTTCAAACTTTAACAGAGGCTTTGTCAACACATCAACAACTTGTTCATCAGTACTCACATACTGGAGCTTTATGGCTCCCTTCTGCATCATATCTCGAATGTAGAAATACCTGATTTCTATGTGCTTCGATCTATTGTGGAATACTGGGTTCTCTGTCATCTTTATATGACTTTGATTGTCACATAGAATCATGGTAGTGTCCAACTCTAGGTTGAATAATCCCTACATCAGCTTTTGAAGCCATATGGCTTCACAACTAGCAGAGCAAGCTGCTATATATTATGCTTCGGCTATGCTTAGAGCAACACTAGACTGCTTTCTACTAAACCATGAAATCATAGCAGATCCCAGACTATAACATCCTCCTGATGTGCTTTTCTTGTCTGAGATACTTATGACCCAATCTGCATCTGTATAGCCATGCAATCTATACTCATGGCTACCATCATAGTATAGACCAAAGTCTATAGTCCCTTTCAGATATCTCATCACATGTTTTGCAGCTACCAAGTGAACTCGTCTAGGTTGAACTAGATATTGACTTAAGGTGTTCATAGCAAAAAAAATGTCAGGTCTAGTGTTTGTTAAGTACATCAATGACCCAATGATCTGTCTGTATTGAGTCACATCCACTAACTCTGATGAGTCATTAGCTAACAACTTCAGGTTGGAATCCATGGGTGTGGCCATGTATTTGCATTCCAACATATCGAATCTTTTCAATATCTCTACTGCATACTTTCCCTAGTGGAGAAAGATTCCTTCTGAATCTTGCCATACTTCTAGACCTAGGAAATAATGCATTAACCCAAGTTCTTTCATCTAAAATTCTTGAGCGAGCTTCTTCTTACATTCTACAATCTGTTTCTCATTCCCTGTCAGGAATAGATCATCCACATATAGTAATAGTATGGCATTTTCATCTTATATAACCTTGAATTAAAGGTTAGGATCGACTTTTGTCAGGAAACTATCTATCCTTCCATACCAAGCTCTGGGAGCTTGCTTCAGGCCATAGAGGGCCTTCTTCAACTTGCATACGTGAGTCCATATATCTTCAAATTCAAATCCTTGTGACTGTTCGATGTAAAAATATTCCTCAATCATACCATTAAGGAAGGCTTGTCTTCACTTCATCATGAAAGCAACAACCATTATAGTTCTGAAGGAAGCATACCTTGCTTCCTGGAGTAAGTGTCTCTTCAGAATTAATTCCCTCTTTCTTATAGAATCCTCTAGCCACAAGTCTTTCCTTACTTATATCAGCAACATATTTTATCTTGCAAATCCATTTGGAAGATACCACATTCTTGCTTTCTGGTTTGAGTACTATATCCCAAACATTATTCTAGTATTCTTTCATCATATCATCTTCCCTGAGTTTTTCTTGTCAATTCATCAACATATCCTAGTCTTCTGCATTCAACCTTGAAGGTTGGAACCCACTTTAATCTTGGTAAAGTCTGGATCCATCAGGAAGTTTTCCATCATTTCATACCATGTCGAACTCATATATCTTCTGTATTCACTCCCCCTGAAGTGGAGTATCATCTTCCCTCTTCATTCTATACAGGTGGTTCTATGCTTGATATATACTGGTCAATAGAGTATGTCTTGTCATAGTCTATTCTTTCTGAGGCAAATCACGAACCTTGATTTGTACACTTTTTCTACATACTTCCCTTTATGTCTTGAAACCATATTGTATACATAGTTCCCCATGATCAACTGTTACTCTTTGATCATAGCTTCTTTCATAGCTGGAAAGGTTAGCATCAATGATGTCACCTAACTATGTTACACAACTAGAGTGTGTCCGAGGCCTCTTAATTTGGTTTGGAATTCTCACCATTCTTTTTATCATCTTGATTTATATCTCGTCCCCATGGTGGTCTTCATCCTTCGAGGTGGATCTACTGCTCTCTGAAGCTCTTTCTTCAGTCATGGTGTCTTTGACCCTGGGAGCTTCAGATTCATGTTTATTGGAGTGAATCTTGAATTGTCATCACTTGTTCTTCGGAACAAGTATCATCCTTCTTTTCTTGTAGGAGGTTGTATAGGACCTTTCCTACAATTCAAATACACCATTAGCATGGTTAGAACCATTTCATAGAACATATACATAACGGCAAATTCTTATGCACCGTGTAACTGTTTATCCAATACAACATTCATCCATATCTCACGGAAAATTTCTAGATGACATCATTGATATTATGTGCTAATCCAATATGTCAGCAAGGAGGTGTCATTCTAGATAAGTAGCAATGGAGAGGTTTATAGCACCTTGAGCTACTTATTCATCACATGCATACTGCTATTAATGCAAACATTCTATTATGCATAACACATCAACTGAATACAAAATAATATCATGAAATGACAATTGAATACTTATCTTTTATTTGTTTTGTGGGTAGAATCCTTCTTGATCATTCTGCTTAATCATCTTCTTCATTTCTGAAATCAGCATTTCTTATGCAAATGATAAGATGGATAAGAGTTTCTTCAAGAATTGAGTTCTTCATATTCCTCATTGCTTGAGGGATCTTCTTTGAATGGTGACAGCTTTGATCTTCAATTGATCTCATATTCTTTATGAGTCGAGCTTCTTCTTCTTCCCAGATTCATATGAAAGTAATCACTTCCTTCTGGCACACATTCCTCGCATGAATGAATCCCATGATCCTCGGAGGCCATTCAAGGTGGCTAACACCACTTTTGCATTCTTCACTTCTTCTTTTACCTCTTCAATTTGTTTCTTAAGGTCATCTTCCGATGTATGTTATTTCCTTCAGATAGCTTGGTCAAGGAATCAAACATATCTTTCAGTTTCTTCAGGGAAGACACTTGTGGTACAAGTTGATCCATGACTGAATCAGCAATAATCTTCTTGGCCTTAACCAAGTTCTTCTGGTGTAAGGCTTTGAGCCTCATTTCCCTCTGGAACTGGAACCTCTCTACTCATGTAGGTGTCCAATTAATTTTCTTTAGAGAGATCAAATACTTCCATGCTTGGAAGTTGTCAACTTCACTAATTTTATCATCAAGCTTATGAGAACCTCAAATGGAAATAGCAAAAGATTAGATCTTACCGATTTGAGGTGTATCATTAGAGGAAATTTCAACTCAAAATGGGCCTTTTAACTTTTATTCAAATTCCATGTCATCATGTGCTAGCCAATGAAATTGCTTTAAATTTGAAATACCGTATAGGTCTTAAACACCTTTTTAATATAAATTTGGGGATAGGTATCATAAAAAAAACTACTTTTTTTGTTTGTATTTTTGACGTATCTCCCTGTGTTTTTACTCAAATTTCGATTGGGAGAGCTCGTTGGATGCAAAATTAAATTCCGCATCCAACAAGTACCCACTCGGCATACTTTTGACAGACCCCGCTACCCCAAAAACAAGAAATACTTGAAAAAATGGAATGATGACATCATCATTCCATTTTCAGGTATTTCTTATTTTTGGGGTAGCGGGGTCCATCAAAAGTATGCCAAGTGGGTACTCGTTGGATGTAGAATTTAATTCTGCTTCCAGCGAGCTCTCCCGATCGAAATTTGAGTAAAAACACATGGAGATATGTCAAAAATACAAACAAAAAAATAGTTTTCTTCTTTTCTTCCTCCAAAATTAATAAATATTATTTTATTATTTTAACTATTATTTTATTAATTCATTTTAGGAGGCCCATTTTGAGTTGAAATTTCCTCTAATGGTCCTGGTTCCGGAGCTGGATGATCTAGGGTTTGTCAGAGAAACCTATTTTTCAAAACTTGGAATATTTCAGATCTGATCAGATAGAAATATATATCTCTTCAATTTGAGCTATCCAATGTACTCCTTTTCTAAAAACAGTGGAGGGAAGGTCCTGGAACAGGAAGCCCTAGTTTTCCAATTTCTCCTGCAGAAATGTATGATATTGTTTATGCACTATCTTTGAAATTACTTCTCCTCTATGTCTAAAAATTCTCACTAAGGTATCCTCACATGTCCCTATTCCAACACCATAGTTTTCATCATAATTGGTTTCACCAATTGGGACTTATAATTATTTTACCAAGGTGACCTGTTACAGGACTATTCAGAAGAACGAAGTTGTACGGACTTCCATGTGTCACTGTTGCATCTTCTGAGTCTGAAAATAGTACCACAGAAAGTAAAGTCCATTCCCTTTTTGTAAAATCTTCTAAAATTTGATTTGGACCCTTGTGGCCCAAGATATAGCAATTATCCCTAGCTATCATGTTTAGGTATGAATCCTGGAAGAGGCTGGAACCCTAACTTGAAGGGATCATATCTCCCCGAATATAGTGAATCGAAGGATGAATTTTGGACACAGGGTACATCCAAATTTTATATTCGACCTTAGAAATTTTAAGCTCCTAAGACTTACCCAATTGCAAGATATAGAGAATGTAACAAAATGTATCAGTTTTAGTATTTAGGGGTTTTTTCAGCTCGGGGTCAAACTAGGGTTTGACTTTCCTGGAGTTTCACCCAACCAAAAATCTTGAACCAGGTCTCTAAACTTCGATTTTGATGATGAGATAAATCCTATGATGGGCTCACTCAAAAATTCCTCTTTTATAGAAAGCCCTAATTTCCCGCACGAAAAACTGAAAATGCTCGGAATCGAATTCCGCTTCGATAGAAAGATGTGCCCTTCAATGGAGACTCAGACTAGCCTTCTTTTGCTGATCGATTGTGGAGAGAGACCAAAAAAGTAAGAAGCCCTAGCTTCTGTAGCTGCACAATGTCTTCTTTCAGGGTGGCTCTAATTCCATGTTGAATTTTTAATGGTTATATCAGATCTTAAAACATTTAGCATCATAACCATAAGCCAAAAGATCACTAAAAGATAGACAAGCACAGCCATACAAAAAGAACACAAATATTTATCCTGGGAAAACCCTAAAGGGAAAAACCTAGCAAAAGATTCCTCAATATAGATGCCCCAAAAGATAAAAGGTAAATTTAAAAGACTGATCCTCCTCCTTCTCCAACTACTTATCTCTCCTTTACTAATGCGCTACACAAGTGAGTGTGTGTTTTCCAAATGAGGAGCGCCACACCTCTATTTATATTCATCCATTCACTTTAATAATTAATTTTGACATGGAGGCTCGATTTAAACATGTAGGCTCAAGTAACCACAACTGGGGTGCTAATGACCCATCTTTACAATTTGAGGGGACTACCTCATGACTCTTATTAGTTCTTTCGATTAGAAGCATCGGGGTACAAAGTAATACAAGTGATTCTCCCGGTAGGACCATCGAGGACCAAAAAAATTACATATAGAATATTCTTCAAAGTTACAATATTTCAACGTCGCCCAAGGGAAATATTGGGTTCCCACTTATGAGGAAGATGGAGTGACACCTCATACATATTAGTTGAGTGCATAAGACCTAAGAAATAAAGAAGGATACCAATAATTCTTGCGAAAAAATAGCTAAGGAAAAGGGTGAAAATATCTATGGTAGGAAGGGTTGCTGAGGTATAGTACCCAAGTGATCAAACATATTATGATAGTATCCTTTGAGAGAGACAAAGGTTGCAACAAGTGAATCAAGATATTTTGGGCCCAAAAGCACCCAAGAGGTTATGTTTGTTGTATTTTGGGTAGCAAGAAAAAGGCCACGCCCACTTTGTATTTGAGGTTCTATACATTTACCAAACCACCCATTGTAATTTGTTCACTTAATAAATAATTTTCAGGTTCCTATTTTGTGCACCCACTTGATATCTCTTGTTGTGGTTTTGTAGGATTTGTTGTTTAACTATTAAATTGATTAATCATAGAACACACACATAATCGAGTCTAAGTCCAAGTGTGGGTTGGGAAAGGTTGTTGGGAATGGTTGGACTATATGATAGGTATCTCACGGTGGAAGGTATGGGAATGTTTTGAGTGAATATGCATAGTTTATCGAAGAGTAACCTTAGGTGACCAAATTTCCAGGATGAAACCTAGGTGGTGTTGCACGATCACCGAAGTTGAAGCAAGCCTACAACACTGAATATTTGTTTTTATGATGTAGTTGGTATCAGAGTCAAAGGTATTTAGGAAGTGAATTTTTTGGAATATATTCACAATTGTCTAGGAATTGATAGTTCATATTAGATCTAAAATGAAATTGGAATCGAGATCATTGAAGGTTTCAACATCAACATGCAAAAGGTGTGAAACATGACCTTGGGTAAAATTTGGGTGCATGAAACATTCATTAGGAGTGCTCCTAGAAAATAGAGACCATCGAGAGAGGCACACTCAAAAAATAGTTCACCTGGGACATAACACATCAATAGAGGTGCACCCATGAAGAATCAAGCCTTGAAGATAACACACCCAGGTGGAAGTGCACTCAGAATACAACTCACCTTAGAGGAAGTGATTCCAAGAAATAGAGTACACTAGTAGAGATATGCTCATTGGTAGAGCATTGTATCGACATATATTTTCCCATCAACAAAGAAATGGATTGTTGGATATGCATCCATTAGTAGAATAATATTTGTAGGAACCAACACATCGGTATGACACCACTCGCCAACAGAGTTCCCAAAAATTAAGACTAAGGATGTGGAAAGTTTTAGGAAACAAATCATCCATGAAGAAACTCTTTGGATGTACTTGAGAGGGTTGAACCATTTTTGGGTTGCATCATGAAATACTAGATCATTTCACCATACGCATGAGGCAAGGCTGGATACATTCAAGGAAATGAAGTTATATGTTAAGCCGAGCAAGGGTAGTTAATTTGAAACCATTGAGGGTTGGAGAGTGGATTGATAGTTTGGACTTGATGGTGGTTCCGATGGAAAATTAGAAATCCATCCCAGGGAAATAAATACTTAAGATTTCCAAAGTCATTCCCTTACCCTATTCAACCTTCTTGATGTTCTGAAATGATATTGGAACTCGCACAATGTTGATGCTCGGTAGAAAAATGGGGATAATACCCTAAATTTATTTCATTTGATTGGTCAAGGAAACTGATGATCCCACTGACTTGTCTAGTGTCATCACACATTAATAGGACTATAATAGTTTGGGTAAACTAGTCGTAGGTACACCTTTGAGCATATATATAATTGATAAAAGGTTGGGAGTGTTGGAGATCATGGTATATTTATCCTTAGAGATTATTGAACCATCAGGTGCTTTGGATGGAAAGTAGGGAATTGGAGGCATGAAGGTGCTTGTGAAGGATTCCAACATAGACACTTTTCAAGGATAAAAATTTTGAAGTGTTGGGTGACAATAGGTTGGGAAATAACTCACCCAACAAAACCCTATATCGTAATATGGTGGCATGGGCAATGAATCGAGTCACTAGATCATACCAAAGATGGGTGTCCTTCATATCAATGATGATTAGAAAAATGAGGGAACCATTACAACTGTTGAGTACATTAAGAAGGCTCAATTGTCCCACAAATATTTGAGCAAGGAAACATAGGAACAAGAAGTTGTAAAGAGGATAGAGGAACATTCACATGTAATGGAGGAAATGGTAGAAGAAGATATCCTAGACAGATTTGTGATGAAGGAGAAGGAACCTTCACATGTTGCAGAAACCAATCAGGGTTCATAATCAGGTGCAACAACAATAGAGGAGGAAGACTTCCCTAGCAGAGACCCTACAACCATTGTGGATTTTCGCTGGTATGTTATGGGAATTTATGACTACAAGATAACTCCCACCTGATTACTATTATTGGGTTGTATACCTCTGGAAAGAGAGGCAATTTTGAGGTATTTCTGCACATAGCACAAGATAGACACTTGGTTTGGCTATGGTGTTGACCACCACTTTCCAAAATACATTTGTGAATGATAGCTTGAGGTTGGATCACTACCTAGGAGTAGGAGATGGAGGCTTTGGCACCTTTGGAAAGGTGAATTAGAAATTTTAAACAAGTACAATAGTGGGTAGAGGTAACCCAATGAATTTTTCTTAGCTAAAAAAGAGTTGTATGGGTTGACTGAAATAGAGAAGGAAAGATACCAATTTTGGCATGAGGAATGCATTCCTATAGGAAGGATGTGACAGTTGGACTAGTCACCCAACCATTCCAGATCATAGAGGATATCATCATACATTTACATGACACAATGAATCATACTAAATCAATATTAATTCACAAGGGTGCAACACTTGGGTATCTTGACAACCCTCCAACACAAGTTGAGTTGTTGCAATAGTGCAAGTCAGTGGTAACTATAGTGGGTTGCAAACACAATATAAGGAAACAACCAACTTTTTTGTATTTTTGAGGCATTAAGGAAATACTTGGGAAAGTTTCTTCATTTGAGGGAAGAATTAATTGCTCAAGTGTTGGACTAGAGACAATGTGGAGTGGTTGTAAGCGACCAAGGATGGCTATGATGACTCTATACATCTAGCATGGAAGGATGGTAGGATTTATTGCAATGTTTTAAAGGACTCCATTGAAGTTGAGTTTGGGAGGATGTAACATCCTTTATTTTAAACAAGAGAAACACCCTCACTAGCTCCTCCATTGACAACTATTAGGTGCATGAGTAATCAACACACCTGACATGACCAAGAGATGGATCAACACATTTGGAACATAGGGAGCATGCATGACAACTATGGGGATTGATGATTACTCATGGGAATAAATATTTTGGTAATAGGGAATGTGGCTAAGAGGAATTGGTAGTTGGAAAAGGATTTGGCAAGGGGAAAATCATAAAGGGGATTTGACAGTTAGAAAAAGGATTGAGAAGAGAAGGATTCGACTAGCGATAAAGTGGAAAAGAATCCATCTATTCTACTTTCCTTATTCATGGTGGTAAGACACATTAAGAATAGAAAACTAGTTCCACACCAAACTAGGCATATGTTGATGCCATCTAGAACAAATCTTTCGTAGATATGGTGGCTCAAGTGCATGCCAAAGAATAGGTAAAATAGTTGGCAAAGGGGAGCACCTGAGAAGGTGCACCCAAGAGGGAAGTTAGGAGAAGTGCCCAAGTGTTGGAAACGTGGTTCGAAAGAGCTACCGGTTATCCTCTAGGTGGACTATCAAGAGAGAAGCCACTTTCCTTGAGGATTCCCAAACAACACGTCCCTTAGAAAATATTTCAACCAACGGGACTATTCGGTGCCCTCTTATGAGCAATATGGAGTAACACCTCATCTATTTTAGTTGGGAACAAAAGAGCTAAGCAAGTAAGGAGGATATGAAGAAATATTTTGAGACTTGCTTACTTAATAAAGACTTGTTGGGTGTCTGGTTTGGGCACCAACTTGATATATTATGTTGTGGTTTGGTATCTTTTCTATTTAATTGTTAAATTGGCTAAGTATAGAACAAACACATAATCAAGTATAAAACTTAAGTCTAAGTGTAGGTTTGATAAGGTTGTTGGATATGGATTTCCTAGACAATGGGTTGCTCACGATAGAAGTTGTGGGCATGCCATGAGTGAATATGCATAACCCATGAGTGGGTGGTGCCACATGATTGTTGAAGTTCAAGAAATCCTACAACACTGAATCTTTTGGGTTGATAAACAACATCCCAAGATAAGAAACTGAGTTTTCATCTAATAATTTTGAGATTCTATGATCTCACCCTGCATTCTCACTTAGAAAAATTCAAATTTCAACTTCATAGTCTGATTCTTGAGGTATTTGTCACTAGTATAAAGATTATCCACATTCCCATTATTAAAAAAATTCTCTTTAACACGTTGTATGGAAACCATCATTCTATCATTACAAAATAAAGTACTCTCCGAAAACTTATAAATTCGAAAATGCTAATTTCTCATATCATTCTTATAAAATTATTTTAAAATGAAATGCTCTATCCTCCATTTCTATTACATATAATAATAACTTAAAACAATAAATTCAAGACTCGCATATATATTAGACATAACTAAGAAATGCCAAAGATATAAAACAATAAATTCAATACTCACATATTTATTAAACATAACTAAGAAATGCCAAAGAGGTAGTTAGCAATGAATTACGATAAGATTTATCATTAATCAATTTTCAAGAATGCCATGATGTACTCTCATTTTAAAGATATGCTATTGTTTTAAAGATGAGTCTTTGATCCTTTTAACTAATTCGATGTGAAATCAAATGCGAAATCATAATGAACTATTTATTGATACAATGCTTAAAACCTTAAATCAAATCTGAATGACTAAAAACTTGCGAAAGATGCATTATACCCATATTAAAGCACGCGGAAATTGTTGATGTATTTGTAACTTCGGAATGTATTCACTTGTATATCTTATATTGTACCCCGATGTTACTATTGGGAGATTCATTAATATAATAAAGTCATGTAAATTCAATGACATTAACCCTCCGTTGTAAGTCGGGGAAATAGTCCCCACAATTGAGTTAAGGCTAACCCTCCTTGTTTATCAGAGGGTAAAGTCCCCACAATTTTGGGGCACTAGGGTTATTATACTCTCCTAGAGAAGTCAGCCCTGGTAAGTAATTGTTAAGTGAGGCCAACTTGTTGGAGTGGACATAAAGTGAACAGAAGAATATAAATAGAAGTGAGGCTGTCCTCATTTCTACACACACACACACTCACTCAGTTGGGGCGCATGAGTGAGAGAGGAATGTATTGGCACAAGTGAGAGAGATCAGCTGTCGGAGATCATATTTATGTTTTCGGGTTTTACTTTTGCTATGGTGCTCATTCTATCTCTAAGGAATTTGTGGACTTTTCTCCTTTATGGTTTCCCCAAGGAAAATTCTTTGTCTCTTGTCTCTTGTGATTATTGTTGTGCATGTTATTCTCTCAGATAAGATTCTAGATCATATTGCTTAAATGATAAAAGTCTAATATGGAATCAGAGCTAACCTGAGAAGAAGACACTGTGCAGCTGCAGAAGCTAGGGCTTCTTACTTTTTGGGTCTCTCCCCACAATCCATCAGCAAAAGGAGGCTAGGATAACTATCCATTGAAGGGCGCATCTTTCTATCGAAGCAGAATTTGATTACAGGCATTTTCAATTTTTGCTACAGGAAATTAGGGATTTTTAGAGAAAAATAATTTTTGAGTGAGCCCGGCATAGGATTTCTCTCCTCAT
This sequence comes from Pseudotsuga menziesii, assembly GCA_001517045.1. NCBI lineage: Eukaryota > Viridiplantae > Streptophyta > Pinopsida > Pinales > Pinaceae > Pseudotsuga > Pseudotsuga menziesii. The sequence continues at coordinate 52,679 of LPNX010394480.1, forward strand.
CAAAATTGAATTTTAGAGACCAAGGTCGATATTTTTGGTTGGGTAAAACTCCAGGAAAGTCAAACCCTAGTTTGACCCTAAGCCTAAAAAACCTAAAATACTGTTGTAATCTCATAGATCACATAACGTTACCAATAATACATAATAAAACATACATACATCACAAACACAAGAGATAAGAACAAGTAGATAGAATAACATATTATATTAACATGAGAGGGTCCATACAATACAAAGAACTCAACCGAGTTCTCATCTAGCTCAACAGCCTAATATATATGAATTACAAACAGTTACAAAATAACTACCTGCCGGTTCACTGAACTGACACGACCTTAGGTGGTCGACCTAATCTCTAACTAGTTGGCTGACCGACTTAGTCGGCTATTCGACTAAGTCAGCTATCGTTGAAGTTGGGCTTACCAACTTGCTCCTCCAACATCTCCCCCACGAACAAAATGTTTCTTTGTCCCAAAGAAACAGGGAGGTACCCAAAATTTCTTTGTCCATCTAAGTAGTCATTCTTTGTGCTTGGTCTTCATGGACTGTGAAGTTTAATGGTTGGTCTTTTCTATACACAGACTTCGACAATTGATTCAGCTATCACTACCACTTGGTGTTGGAAATCTGTCCAACTCTGCAAAATTTTCTGTATGTCTATGGTTAGTGTAGTCAGAATGGATAAGATTGACATTTTCTCTAGTATGGAAACTTCCGCTATTTTTTCCATGTTAGGACCCATAAGCTGGTCCTTTTCCTCTGCTGTCTCCAATAGTCTTTTCATCTGTGGGCAGATGATGTCTACTTTTTCTAGGTTTGGAATGGCTTGTTGCACCCATTGATGTGCTTCTCGCTTGAGCTTCTGCAGTTTGCGGCTATTTTAAGCACTATTTGATCTTCAATTTTGCATCTGAGTGCTTCGTTAGTGCTTTTCCTCTTCTCTAGTGCTTGGATCTCTTGTCAGGTCTACCTGGTTCACTGATAGACTTTCCCATAGTAAGAAGGCCAGTATCTCAGTACTTCTTCTGTAATGACAGACTCCTCCATGTGATCTTGCAACACCTTTTATGCTTCTGCAAAGGTTGTGTGCTACTCCATCAATAGTCGAATAGTTTCTTCTTTCTGCTCCTCTTTTGTGTCTTGAATGTGTGCCTGCAGTGCTGACACCACACTCTCAAATAGCTAATAAGATTTTTCTAGTGGTTTGTTGATGTCAACCTCTACTGGTCTTGGTATCACCGTTTGCACAAGGCTTCTGCATTTGTTGAGAAACTCGAATTTTTATTTTTTATTGTTGTCGAGCTCCTTACGTTTCTGCTAGCTCCTTGTCTTTGCTTCAATTGCCAGTGTTTCTAGGATTTGTTCTAGCTCTGCATCTTTCAACTTGGTTGCATCAACTGCAATGGTCGACCCAAGTTGACTTATGTGGACAATTGTTGTCTCTTCATGATGGTGCTTCTTCTTTTTCTCCTTCTTCTTCTTGTGCTTTTGTGTTTCTACTTGTTTCAGCACCTCTATACCTACAAGAGTTAGGTCTGGATTTTCTGTTTGTGGGGCAGCAGTGGTGGATGGTATTTCTTGTTGGGGAGGTGGGATGACTGCTACATCTGGTTGTGCTTCTGGTTGGTTGGATGCAGAGGGTCCAGAAGTGGATGCGGTTGTTGCTAATGGTTGCGGTGGAGGTGGTTCTGGTGCAACTGGTTGAATTAAGGGCTCTGAGTCGAAAGGTGGTGGTGATGGGGTTGGTGAATGGTTGGGTGTGATTTGGTTGGTGAAAGTGTGGTCGAGTGTTGGATTGTCAATCTAAGGGGGAAAATCCAGGTCAAAGAACATTTGGTCGATTTCTCAACTTATTTCCTCCATGTTTTCTCCTTCCTCATCTCCGGTCAGTTCAGGGTTGGTCGGAGTGATAAACATGATCCAACATGTGACAACTTTAGTTTCTGTGTCGGGGTTTCTCTCAGAGGTTGAAGTCACAGTTGCAAAATTCTTTAGCCTCTCGAGTACTTGGCCAGGTTGTCTGGATCCACCAACTTCAAACAAAGGGACTTTGGTAGAGAGTTTTTGTACTATGGTGAATATTTCAAGCAGTTTTTCAATGTATGCCTGGAGGTCTCTGTCATGGTCATATTTTTCCTTCATAGCCTCCAACATAGCATTCTTGCATAAGTCTACTGGACTCACTGAAAGTTGTTGAGGTATTAGCTCCTTTGTTATTTTTGTCGAAGACAGAGGTGGGGGTGTAGACACAAGATCCACAACATTTTCGGCCATCAAAGTGTTTGTGCTCTTCACATTCTTTGGTTGACCTTGTTGTGCCCCTGCCTCGATAAATTTTTGAAATTGGGTCTCCACCGACACATTTTTTTCAGCGACATCCTCTATTATTTCGAGGGCCGTAGCTACTAGTTCCTCCTCATCCTCTGAAGACTCTGCAATGATAAGCATGTGCTTACCTTTCCCTTACTCTTGTTCCTATGTTTTATTTATTTTTCTCAAGGCTGCTGTCTCCTTCGACAATCTGGTTATATTGTCTTTGGTGAGAGCATACTCTAGATTTTCAGTTTCTATTTCTCCCCTTGTATCTTGGGTCGAGATGAGACTTTCTTCAGTCGTATTGGTTACCTATTGTTTTGTGTATGTCTCTTACCTTTGTACTGTCGGAGGCTTGATTATGATTTGTAGTCGGCCAGTGCCTTCGACCGGTGTCTCCTTTGACCCAAAGGTGCTGATGTATAAGTTAAGCTCATAATCCTCCTCCTTCTCCTGGTCTGTCAACGTCTCCTCTATCGAGAAGTCTGTTTCCTTTGCTCTTGCCGGTATGGGCACTTTTGTTCCAGCCTGTCAAGATAGCTCCTGAAATATTTCTTCGACTGTTGGATAGTAGTCGAGGCTCTTTGCATTTGGTTTGGAAACTTGCATGTACCACACCACAGTATGGTCAAGCTCTAGTTGGATGTGGGCCTTTTTGGGAAGACTTCGTCGGATGTTCTGCGGCACCCTCCATCTAGTCATGCAGACTTTGAGCTGCTGGAGCCAGTTTTCCAACAACACCTTTCCCTTGGAAAGTTCCTTCATTGTTCCATTCTAGGAGAATGGTTTGAATCTCCACATATGAAATCTTGTCGTTTCTTGAAAGTTTTTGTCTCCTTCAGGGAAAATAGATAACATTACTATCCATACGATAAGGGACGGGAACTTGATAATTCCTCTCGTCTCTTGGCATTTCTCACAGATGTTTTTGATCATGTTGGCGACATACTCAGACCATCTGTATACCTTTCCATTGGTTGCAATGGTGTCTACTACCTCTAACATATCCAGTTTGAGGTCGCTTCCACAACCTGCCATTGTGAGTGTAATAGCTATGATTTTGGACATAATCTGTGGCGTTTGATGTGTTATGTGACTAATCATTAACCCTTTCACATTTTTTCCCGATGCCGACCCAATTAGTTCTTCAACCAATACTTCTTTGATACCGACGGATACCGAGTCTCCTTTGATTGATAGCCCTGTCAGTTTGTAAATGACTTCCCCAGAGATGTCGATCGGTCAGTCGAAGTAAAATCGGTCGTTGTGGTACCGGATTATGATAAATTTTACTGTTGTTTCTTTTGTGCCTGCAAAACTGGCCATGAGTAGGGCGTTGACATAATTTACAATGGTACTCTGTTGTATCTTCTCTATAGCGGGGGAAGGCTTGTTGTCGACGTAAGCCTACTCTTTTATCTTGGTCCATAGTTTTTTCCATGAGCCCTCTTGCATCTTAGAGTTCTTGATGTTATTTATTCTTCTGACTAATGGTGTCTTCGTGGTCTGTAGTTCCTTGGTCTTGGCTGAGGCTCTGATCTGTTTTGGTGCCATCTTGTCAGTCTGTTGGTTGATTTTACTTTGGTGTTCTTGGCTTTTAGTCATCTGGTTGCTCTATTGCTCTCTCTACTTGAATTGCGGTGAATGATCCTTTGGCGGTTCAATATTTATATTTGAAGCATTGGATGTTTTGTCAAGGGGTGTATTAATGGCGGACATGATGGTCCAGCAAGAACACTTGAGTGTGTGTTACTGGTGATTTGGTTTTGGCACTTGAAGTCATGAATGTGTGATGGGACTATCGAGGTCATCGATCAATGTCGGTTATGAAAGTGGTCGATGGGAATGATGTCGATTGTGAAAATGGTCATTCCCTGTCATAGTTTTGTGTGTGTATCGGTACTATTTTGCTTTCTGGATTTTTATATTTTTATAGCTTTTGTTTAACCGTTATCGTCGTTATATGTGTGTGTTTTGTTTTAAAGATTTGTTTAGTTTCTGTAGCATTTTAGTTGGGCCCCATTAACGAGCTTCCAAAATACTATGCCTTATAACATCCTTAGTCAGACTAATCTGTTCGCATGTATTTCTTCGACAACATAAGGTCCCATCCATTATGTATGTAGCTTTTTAGGTTTTCCTCTTACTCGACTATTGTATAGTAAAGCAAGGTCTCCTACTGACAAGTTTTTGTATTTGATGTTTCTATCGTGCCATGCCTTTTGTTGTTGTTTCTGGATTTCTTGATGTTGTACAGCCATTAGTCAGTGTTCTTTGATTTTACTTAATTGCAATATTCGGTCCTTTATTCCTTGTTTGACATTGACATGTAAAATCTTTGCAATAATAGGTGTCTGTTGTCGAAAATGTAATGGAACTACTGCTTCTTGTCCATACACTAGTCGAAAGGGTGTTTGGTTGGTTGAACATTTGTATTTTGTTCTATATGCCCATAGTACTGTAGGTATCTTTTCATCCTAGTCATCTTTGTCTGCATTACATATTTTTGTTAATCCTTTTGTTAGTGTTTTGTTAAATTCTTCAATTGCTCCATCGACTAAAGATGGTATGCTGTACTCCGACGATGGTCGATTTGGAACTGGTCTGTTAGGGATTTGATAGTTCTATTGATAAAGTGTGTTCCCTAGTCACTGATTAGGGTTAGTGGACATCCAAATCGGGTGATAATATTTTCATAAATAAATTTTGCGGCTATTTCACTAGAACATGTGTCGACTGGTTCTGCCTCTGCCCATTTGGTTACATACTCAACTGCAGTTAGTATGTACCTTGTGCCTATTCTTTTTGTTGGTATGGGAAATGGTCCTATGAATTCGATAGCCCAAATTTCAAATGTCAAACTTGGGTTTACTGATATCAAAGGCATTTTTGTGCTAGGCAGGGGTTGACCCAGTTGTTGACATCGGTCACATTGGCTTACAAAATTTTTGCAATCTTTGTGAAGTGTCGACCACCACAACCCTAATTGTTGGATTTTCTTTGCAATCGTGTTTGCTTGAAAGTGTCCTCCAACAGGTCCGTAATGTGCTTCATGCATGATATTATTTCTTTTTTGTTCTAGTACACACCTCCTAAGGATGTCGTCCAAGCCCATTTTGTACAAGAATCCATTTATGATTCTTTATGGTGCATCTTTCATGGCTAAAATTTGTTTCTTCTTTGAACTCATACCTTCTCGTGCTTTTCCATCTTCTAAAAATTGAGTTATTTCCTCTAACTTTGTCGGGACTACTTCTATTCGAAATAGATGTGCATCCGGTAAGTCATCTTCGACTCCTGTCGGTTCCTCCCCTATGTCGATTCGGGATAAGTGGTCAGGACCGACAGTTAGCTTACCTGGTATGACAATGACTTCAAATTCAAATTCTTGGAATAGAAGTAGCCATCGACAGATTCTTCGATGGTGTAGTGGCTTATTGACAAGGTATTTCAGTGCTTGGTGGTCGGTATAGAAGACAAATGGGTTAGCTAGTAGGTAGTGTCGATATTTTTGTATGCAAAGACCTTTCCTAATGCTTCTCTTTGTGTTGTCGAATAGTTTCATTCAGCTTTGCTTAGTTTTCTGCTACTATAAACTATAGGATAATTCATTCCGTCATCTCCTAGCTGAGTTAGGATTGCTCCTATTGCTAGACCCGATGCGTCGATATGGACATGATATTTAGTTGACCAGTTTGGAAACCTTAGGATAGGTGCTTCAACTAGATTTCTTTTTAGTTTTTCAAATGATATATGGAACTCTTCTATCCAGTAAAACTCTTTATATTCCCTTAATAGTTCTTCTAGTGCATAGGTCATGTCTGAAAAATATCTTATGAATTTTCTGTAATATCCTGTATGACCTAGTAACACCCTGACTTGTTTTGAGTTCACTGGTGGTTTTAAGTCGAGGATAATTTTTATTTTTGTGACTTCGACCTTAATTCCTTATTTACAGACAATGTGTCCTAACAATATCCCTATGGGGGCCACAAATATACATTTCCTTATGTTCAAAGCTAACTGGATTTGTCGACATCTTTCCAACATAAGCCTTAGCCATTTGCAATGGTCCTTTAGTGTAGAGTATATTGTCCAATCGTCGAAATATACTGACATTTTTTTGTAAATATATTCTTGGAATGTTTTGACCACAATCCTTGAAAACATTGCAGGTGCATTTTTAAGTCCAAAAGGCATAACCCTGTAAGCAAATGAGCCAAATTCACATATAAATGTTGTCTTTTTCTGATCTTCTTTAGCTATTGGCACTTGGTTATACCTGAGAATCCATCTGTAAATGAGTAGCATTCATGTCTTGCAACCTCATTTAATATTTCATCTACATAAGGAGTTGGAAATGGGTCTATTAGTGTCACTTTATTTAGCTCCCTGAAGTCGATACAAATTCTTAGTTTGGTCGGATCATGTTTCTTAGGTTGAAAAACCATTGGAATTGACCAGGGTTCTATACTTTTGTCTTTGCACCAACAAAAGACCCACAGTGTTGGCCCTTGAGGCAACAACCTGCGAACAGGTTGCAGTCTCACCCGAAACAACTATGGGGTGCCACAGAATCAGGTTTCTGCAAGCAGAAGAGGGATATTATTGTACCTTTAGGTTTTAACAAATAATAATCATACAATACAGAGCTTCGACATTCACCTATTTAGCTTCGCGATTAGATAAACAAACAGTGACTTGCTTAACCCTTAACTGGGAATTCACAGCGAAGTTAATATAGTATTTAGCAGTGATCTTACTTATCAGTTATATAATTATCAATGCATAAAAGAACATAATAGACCAACACAAAAGAAACACAACACAAGATATAACGTGGTTCAACCCCAATTTAGGGGCTACGTCCACAGAACTGTGTTTTATTCAACTCTTTACAAAAACCACAGTTTTGATTTGCGCACTCAGCTGTAGATCCCTTCAACTCCTCAAAGTTGCGCACTTAGCTGCAGATCTCTTCGCACATAGCTGCAGATCTTCTTAATCACCCAAAAACCCTCTGCGCACACAGCTGCAGAGGTCATCCATGCACACAGCTGGGACTTAACCTTTCTTACCAAACAAGCCTTAGCTAGTTTAGGCTTTTGATGTAAGATGAATTGATGCAGAGGTCATCCATGCACACAGCTGGGACTTAACCTTTCTTACCAAACAAGCCTTAGCTTCGCATCAATTCATCTTACATCAAAAGCCTAAACTGACTTCTTTACAAGAGTGCTTATTTATACAGTGCACTTATTACAAAACCATGGGATGAAACCATGGGCACCCTGAACCCTAAACCCTGGAATTAAACCATGGGTTGATTACAAAAAGAGGGCTTTGACTTAACCCCGACACCCCTAAGACTATTTTGAGTTGTAACTCCACTTACAAGCTCCCACAAAAACCGTGGAGTTACCAAAGTTAAGGACCGTTAAGGTGCGCGCCCCAATAGGCCCCTAAGACTCACCAATGGCCCGTCCAGGGACACTCTGTTGCTTTTCTGGTGGAAGAACCTTGTTGGAGAAGATAGTAAACTAATTTTTGCAGCTTCGGCTGCATGCTCCTTCCTTATGATCTCCCGTTCATGTCCTATCGAGCATTTGACCATCCACAACTTTGGCTCCTTAACAGATGGTACCACTGGAATTGCATGCCAATGTGATTTTGTATAAGACAAATAGCATGCCTCCACTCTGCTGAGCCAGGAGGATACATCTCAGGATCCTCCAAAGTCTTTCCTGAGGGTTTGTGCCTTTCTTCATTCCACTTAGAGTGAACTTCTGCCTTAAATTTCTTCCTGGTTGAACATGTCTGCAGCCTGCAGATGTAGGTGGATTTCTCATAAGGTTCTGCAGACCTCTTTCCCATAATTCTCGTAACAATTCCTGGACTTCACGATCATTCAACATGGTCTTAACTGCAAAACTCAAAACAATGCGAAATACGAAATGCACAGAGCTGGATGGCTTCTTAAAGGATTCAATGATCAAATATGTCATAATTATGCATCAAAGATACCAAATCTGACCAATCGACGGTAAATCTTGTTCTCATGGTGATAGATTTTCCCAAAATCTCATCATGACAGGCAAATAAGGCAGCTCACGTGCTGGCGCCGCCACATCGAGTTTGTCCCATCTGTCACATTTTAGGCTGCGACACACCTTCCTTCTTCGACACAACCATTAAATTCAACTTTTCCACGGTGAGGACCTTCGACACAATATTGACCTTTGACCTTTGACAGCCTTTAAAGCATTGAGAACATCTTCATTTATAGTCTAGTACCCAATTTCAACTATTCGTGGTACATAGACTGTCCTTCTTGCTGTCACTTATGATCAAGGGGTCCCGACTTGTCCCTGTACTTCTTTAATCTACTTCCATTCACCATGGAAGGTAAAATTTCTCCATTCAATTTGGCTAACTGGACTGCGCCTCCATCGGTAACTCTCTGCACTATGTATGGTCCTTTCCAATTCGTCTTGAACTTACCCGGGAATTTCATGAATTTATTGTCATATAAGAGCACAAGATCACCATTCTGGAACTGCTTCTTCTTAAGGTGTCTATCATGCCATTCTTTTTCTCTGGCTTTCTGTACTTGCTGTTGGAATCCTGCAATGAATCTGTCTTCTTCAAGTTCTAGTATCTTTGCTAGTCTTTCTTTCATCATAGCTGGGTCATCCATCTCTGTGAAAGCATATATTCTTAGGCTAGGAACAATGTACTCCATGGGCGTGACTACTTCTTGTCCATAGACCAACCTAAAAGGTGTATGGCCTATCAAATTATTGCAGGTGGTTCTATAAGCCCATAGTACTATTGGAATTCAAAGATCCCAATCATTTTTGTTAACATTGCAAACCTTCGTCAGAGCATGTTCAAGGATCTTGTTAAAGGCTTCGACAGTTCCATTTGCTTGAGGATGATAGGTAGTACTCTTCTGATGATATACTTGAAATTCTTCAGTCAATACTTCAATAGTCTTATTTAAGAAATGTGATCCTTGATCACTCATAAGAATTCTAGGACACCCAAATCTTGACAAGATGTTATCGAAGATGAATTTTGCAGCTGTAGCAGTGCTACAGTTCTTAACTGGTTGAGATTCGGCCCAACGAGTAAGGTAGTCAATTGCTGTAATAATGTATCTTGCACCATATTTCTTCGCAGGGGGATTGATTGGTCCGACAAAATCAATAGCCCACTTGTCAAAGGCTTGTAAAGTTACCTATGGAACTAGAGGCATCTCATCCCTCCTGGATGGTTTTCCTGTCCTCTGAAAGATTTCGCAGCTGTGGCAATACTCTCTTGCATCCTTGTGAATTGTGGGCCACCACAATCCAGCTGTCAGAATCTTCTGTGCTGTAGCTTTTCCTGCGTAATGACCTCCTGCTGCTCCAAAATGTGCCTCAGCCAAAATTAATGGCTTTTCATGCTCCAGGACACATCTGCATAGTATTTCATCTGGTCCCATCTTATATAGTTGTCCTGCTATTAGGGTAAAGTCAGCTACTCTAACCACCAGCTGCTTCTTCTGCTGTGTTGTCATTTCGACAGGTGCAAAACCTGTGGACAAGCACTAAATAATATCCTCAAAATAGTCATCAACCATCTGGACGGAAAACAATTGGGCATCAGGAAGACCTTCGTCCAAACTAGTGGGCTCTTCTTCTAACTCGAGCCTTGACAAGTGGTCAGGCCCTAGGTTAAGTCTTCCAGGCTTAACTATGATCTCAAAGTCATATTCCTGAAACAGAATCAGCCATCTGCATATCCTTCCACCTAGCACAGGCTTGTTAACCAAATACTTCAAAGTAGAATGGTCAGTGAACATCTTAAAATGAGATCCTAATAGATAATGTCGAAACTTCTGCAATGCATAAACCATAGCTAGACCTTCTCATCCTGTCGTAGTATAATTTTTTTCTACTGTGGACAATTTTCTACTTGCAAAATCAATAGGGTGATCAATATTACCTTCACCTGACTGAGCCAATACTATACCCAGAGCAATGGAGGATGCATCGGCATGCACATGAAACTCCTTATTCCAGTCAAGAAATACCAAGATAGGGGCAGTTACCATCTTTTCCTTCAAAATATCCAAGCTTTCCTGACACTCAGGGATCCATTCAAATTTAATATCTTTCTTCAACTGCCTTTCCATAGGGGCTATGATCTGAGCATATCCTTTGATGAACTTCCTATAACATCCAGTATGACCAAGTGTAGTGCGAATTTTCTTAACAGACTTCAGAGGTGGCAAGTTCACAATAATGGCTATCTTCGCAGGATCCATCATCAATCCTTGCTTACATACAATGTGACCTAGAAGAATTCCAAAAGGTGTGCAAAAGATACACTTTTTTAAGTTCAAGGAAATCTGATGTTGTCTACACTTGTCCAGCATAAGTCTTAAGCTAGCTATAAACTCTTTTAGTAACCCAAAGATAGTCCAATCATCAAAATAAACTTCTAAGAATTTATGTATAAATTCCTTAAATGCAGAGATGACTACTCTAGAAAACATAGCAGGTGCATTCTTCAATCCAAAGGGCATAACTGTATACTGAAAGGATCCCATTTCTGTAGCGAAGGTTGTCTTATGTCAATCTTCTAGAGCAATTTTGATCTGATGGTAACCTGAAAATCCATCAGTAAAAGAGTACACTTCTTGACCTCCGACATTGTCTAAAACTTCATCTATAAAGGGAGTAGGGAAAGGATCATGTAAACAAGCATCATTCAGCTTCCTTAGATCAACATAGATTCTGATTTCTCCCTTGGTCTTCTTTTCTTGCACCACCATAGGACTGACCCATTCGGATTCGTCAACAGGCTCGATGAATCCTGCAGCAAGCATCTTATCTAGCTCCATTCTAACTTTTTATTTATACTTAGGGTTCAGCCTATAAGGGCGTTGTTTCACAGGATTCGCATCAGTTTTCAAAGGGATATTTATTACTCCTATATCACCAAGAATACCTTTCATCTCTGAGAACTTCGTCGAAAATAGGTCCTGATACTCATGGAGAAGTTGGGTCACTTTGCTCACCATTTCTTCATCCCAATAATCTCCAATGGTAGCATACTTAGGGTTTTCTTCTGATCCAATATTTACGGTCTGCGTCTTCAGGGGCTGAGTCACCTCAGGTGCTTTGACTGCTGGTCCATGTACTTCGTAATGTCCTTCTGACTCAGGAATGTTAATGTTACACGGATCATCATCCTCGTCAATTGCGAGGTTATAACATTCTACTGCATTAGCTTCTTGTTCCTTCCAATCAGGTTGGTATGCTGCTATTTCTTGATCATCAAACACCTTAGTATGGATCAACCTAATAGCTGTGTCCAAAGCAGGGAAAACCTCATTAATAGAAAATGTCAGCACAAAAATATCAACAAGACTCTCCCAACTTACAGTACCATGGCAAAGCTCGACCTCCACATACCAGTTATTTGTTATAGGTTCCAGGGTGTGCACAAACCTATGTACCCATTCTTCACGAGGTACATGCTTCCACACATCGTAGCACTGCTCCAAATGTTCCTACGGACTAGTCTTACCATTAAACCTGCTTCGCACCTCCTGAGGTCGATCCATGAATCTCAGGCGAAGGGACTGTTGACAAACTTCCCAAATATGAATGTACTTTTTGTGACCATTCCACCATCTGGTTGCTGTGGCTCTGAATGATGAATCTAAAGTCTCCATTTTCTGTGAGTCTGGTACTTGCTCTGAGAATTGCACAATAAACTCTTCTGGGTCTGTCAAACTATCAAAAATAGGTAAGGCTCTTGTCTGTGAGCTAAGCCATCTGAGAGACTTGGTAATTCTTGCACATCGATGTCCATGTAGTTCATACAGTCTGTTCTACCAATTCTCTAAGCCGTCATCTGAGTCAGTCATACAAGAACTGTCACACTGCCAATCCATTATTCCTTCATTATTAGGGTTAACATAATCTTCTTCCTTAGCTGTGATGTTGTAGATATGATCCAAAACATCCTGATATTCATCTCGGAGTGGTTTTGTGTACCTTTCTCCTTGAGAAGGGTCCAATGGTACTATGACTCTCAAACCTTTCCCTTCGAAGGTCATCTGTCTCTTCTTAAGCTTAACGACTGCATCATTTTCTAGTGCCCATTCAATACCTAGCAAGGCTGGATAGGGGTTTCTATCATCAATTATCTCAATGACTTCAAAGTTTGCTAAGGTACTGACTCCATCAATATCTACTGGGGCACTAGGGAATCTTCCTAGGGGCATAATCTTCTGCTGATTGGCTAATCTCAACTGTATATGGGACCATTCCAGAGTAGGTTTTCCCATTTGTTCCTAGGTCTGCTTAGTTAAGACATTTACTTCTGATCCTAGGTCCAAGATGACATCAGTCATGTCATACTCTCCTATCTGAGCATTCAATCTCATTTCCCTGCTAGTTCTTCTGACTCTATTAACAGTTTTTTCCTTACCAGAACTTCGTTGAGGTTCGCAAGAAGCAATAACTTTTTGCAACTCATTTAAAGCATTCTGATTTCTTAAGATCTTCATACAACTCTGTAAAAAGGAGGATAGTGTAGTTACTTTATCCGTCGAAGCTTCTTGTGGCTGTGACTGCTGCTGAGGTTGTTGCGCAGGTGCTACTGATGTGCTTGGGTCAGCAAAGTCTCTCTTGGCTTCCATAAATGTCTCTTTTTCTCTTTCGACATCAAATGCTGAGATTTTTTCTGGGGCCTTACGAACCCAAGCCTCGTCAGGCTATTTCTCCTTGTTCTGCACTTCCGTCGTAGCTCCACTCCTGGTAACAACATTAATGGCTGGGACAGGTTGTTGCTCCATAGCAATCAGCTGAATATTCTGAGTAGAGGCACTATTTCTTTCTTGAATCTTGGCTATCAACTGCGGGCACTACTCTATGACATGATCTACTGCTCTGCAATATCGACACGTCGTAGTTGGGTTCCGACAGTCTCGAGCTAGATGTCCTGCCTGGTTACAGTTATAACACACAACCTGGCCTCATCCTCTTCCAACCATACCACCATGACCATGAACTCCAAAATTTCCGCGACCCAATGTACTACCGCGGTAACCATATCCATCATTACCTTGTCCATCGTTTTGTACCCGATAAGCATCATAAGTTCATTCTCTCATGAGGTCAAAGCTGCGACACTCATCTTTTTTATGTCCAACTAACTTACAGAACTTGCAATAGGGGTTCTTACGGACTTGCACATACCTCTGCAGGAGATAGCAGTCTTCAGGTCGATGCTGGCTAGTTGTCCTACAGATCTCACAATATAGAACACTAGGGTTGAATGGGTTTGGCACACCAGAATTTAGGTAATTTCTTACCGCAGGACACTGTTCCTTGTTGTGACCCTCTGTCCGACATCGTGTACACCAAACCTCTTCGCGGCTAGATTTCCCTTTCTTCATGTCACGAAGCTCCAGATCCATCGCTACCAACTGGCTTGTATTTGGGCTATTCCAGAATTATCTTCGACAGGAACAGTTTCAAGCTTCATAGCAATTTCCAAAGCCTCTTGTTGGTCATCAACCTTCTGTTGCATGAGTGGAGTCCTTATATGCGGTAACAAAGCTGCAATGAACCATTCCTTATGCTGTGCTGGGCCAATAGTGAAACTGGCTTGATCTAGCAGAACTTTGAACCTCTGATCAAAGTCCCACACTGATTCTCCTCACGTCTGCTGAATTTCCTTGAGTTCAGTGATACACTGCGACTCTGATTTAGGCTTCTTAAATTCATTTATCATTGTTGCTTTTATATCAGCTAAGACATGGTTCTGAGTACTGGAAAACTTCATGAACCAGGTCAAAGCGCTGTCTCTAAAAGAAGTAACCAGCTGCGCTCTTCTTGTATCTTGATCCGTAATATTCTTATCAGTCCACACTGCTTCACATAAGAACCAGAACTGTTATGGATCCTCTGATCCAGTTCCTTTGAAAACAGGGAGCTTAATATTATCATTCATGTGGGCCATAGTATATCTAGGGGGGTTGGAGGAGAACTGGTAGTAGACAGGGAAGAACTTATTGGGGTAGACTGACCTGCGATAGCAATACTCGGGCTAGGGTTACTTTCAGACTGCGACGGTTTCTCAGGGATAACAGGTCTACGCTGCGGGGTTACCGAAGGGTTTCCAACAAAAGGGGTTTCTTCGGGCTCTGAGGCAGCTGGACTTACGGGGGTAGACTCGCTATTCTGACCTAGGGTATAGGAGTCAAAATTTCTCTTGTACCTTTTGCCACTTCGCAGCAAACCACTTTTCTCGTCGAAGGTACTTTCACTTGCAAACATAGGTTAGTAATACTAAATCTAACAGTCTGATTCAATGATCAATATACCTTTTTCATCCAATAGCATTTTAATTCTCAAACTAAATGAATTCAAGTACTTACCCCTTGGTCCTTTGAAAAACTTCTGCATGGCTTCGCTGAAGGATGTACTTGTGTCAATGGCGAACTCCATCACAAATGCTTCGAGGGTTCGCTTTGTCTAGAAATCAACAGCTCGAGATATCTCATTGTTCACCCTTTTCAATATATTAATTCTTGCGGGGGTCCAATCATGAAATTGACCTTCTTGGAAGTTCGTCCGTCTCTCTGCCAACCTGGATAACCACTGGTGCAACTCTATGTGGATACTACCAAAGAAATTTTCGTAAACATCAGAAAAAAAAAGTACCTTTGTAAAAAGTCGTTTGAACTACAATGCAGATCTTTGTTCTCTTGTTCAGCAAAGTTCAGATAAGTCCCTTCAATCCAATCACCAATTTCTTTCACTGAGGGCCTCCAGAACATAGTCCTCTAGGCATGACGTAAACCCCTCTTGAGCAGATACTGAGTTCAACCAGCAACGGAACCAATTTGTTGGGCTTAGGGCAGACCCGGGTTCTATACTTTTCTCTTCGCACCAACAAAAGACCCACAGTGTTGGCCCTTTTGGCAACAACCTGCAAACAGGTTGCAGTCTCACCCGAAACAACTATGGGGTGCCGCAGAATCAGGTTTCTGCAAGCAGAAGAGGGATATTACTGTACCTTTAGCTTTTAACAAATAATAATCATACAATACAGAGCTTCGACATTCACTTATTTAGCTTCGTGATTAGATAAACAAACAGTGACTTGCTTAACTCTTAACTGGGAATTCACAGCGAAGTTAGTATTTAGCAGTGATCTTACTTATCAGTTATATAATTACCAATGCATAAAAGAACATAACAGAACAACACAAAAGAACCAAAACACAAGATATAACGTGGTTCACCCCCAGTTTAGGCGCTATGTCCACAGAACTGTGTTTTATTCAACTCTTTACAAAAACCACAGTTCTGATCTGCGCACTCAGCTGCAGATCCCTTCAACTCCTCAAAGCTGCGCACTTAGCTGCAAATCTCTATGCACACAGCTGTAGATATTCTTAATCACCCAAAAACCCTCTGCGCACATAGCTACAGAGGTCATCCATGCACACAACTGGGACTTAACCTTTCTTACCAAACAAGCCTTAGATTCGCATCAATTCATCTTACATCAAAATCCTAAACTGACTTCTTTACAAGAGTGCTTATTTATACAGTGCACTTATTACAAAACCATGGTCACCCCGAACCCTAAACCTTGGACTTAAACCATGGGTTGATTACAAAAAGAGGGCTTTCACTTAACCCCGACACCCCTAAGACTATTTTGAGTCGTAACTCTGCTTACAAGCTCCCACAAAAACCGTGGAGTTACCAAAGTTAAGGACCGTTAAGGTGCGCGCCCCAACAATACGGTAGATGATTCTTGTTGCAAGCATGTTATCAATCTCCTTTTTAACTATCTCTTTGTATTTATGAGCTAGTTTATATGGTCTTTTCTTCACAGGTCGAACATTAGGTTTTGTGTCAATTTTCATTTCATCCATTTCATGGACTAAACCTTTGAGGTCTGTATAATCTCTAGCAAATACATCCTGGAACTCTTTTAGTAAGTTCATTATTTCTGTTGTATGTGCTTCACTCCAATAGTCTCAAACCTTTGCCATTTTTGGTCGGTCATCATTTGAGATGTCAAACTCTCTAGTTTTGACTTTAGCATCTAGCCATTCCAGTGCTTTGGCTTCATTGATTGGTTAACTTCCTTCCTTAAACTGTGAGAATGTGGCAGGAAAGTCGGTTGTAGTCATTCGATTGGTATCCTCTTTGTCGGTTGTTTCAACTTTGAGTACTGTGCAAATAGGTTTGGTCATTTCAACATGGTTTGATTTCCATCTAAAGCTTTTCCCTTTAGTATTTTCATTTTCTAACTGCAGTCTTGTCGATTGTGGTATTTTCCCGGCTTGTATATTGTTACAGTCCATTGTCTGTCGGTTATCTTTTAAGGGTTTGTTTTCTGTCGGTTGTATAAAATCTTTAATATATTTTGTTGTTTCGACCAAATTCTCATCTTGTGGTATAAAGTTGAAATCTTTGATAAAATTTTCTCTGAGTTCATGCCAGAGGAATGTTTCACCTCGGGCTTCTTCCATCTTGTACCATTTGTTTGGTAAGTCAGAGAGGGTTGATGGGAACAGGTGTGGCCATGCACGTTCATCTTTGTACCCAAGTCGTTTCCATTCTTTGTCACACGTCCTTATATGGTCTTCTCGATTCTATCCTTGAATGAATATAGATATTTGGGCTTGATTAGTTATTTTTTTCCCTCCAAATCTTTCTATGAAGAAAGTTGAAGCTTTTGTCCATGTCTACAGTATTTATTGATGTGTATCCCACCATCTAGCAGCTTGGCCTGTAAAAGTCTCCACTAGGCTTTGAAGTCGGCCATGTTCACCGATGTTTTTGGATACTTGTTTTATATGCATGACTGGTGATTCTCTTTCCTTATATCTTGGTATTTGTGTAGTGTTTACATCTATTGGTTTTAGAATAGGGTATTCCCTAATTTTCTTTTCAAATTTTTTGGGGACAATGGATACTATGAAGCACTGTTGGGTGGGCTTTTTCTGTATTTTCTGAATAGTCCAGCACCCTATTGCTTGCGTTTTGTAGTTCTCGACTTTCCAATCATATAATTCTGCATCTGAATTATATCCTACCGAGTCTTGATTTCCTAAATGAAGTTCTCCATAGATATTAGATTATGTATAATCTTCATTGTTTTGTATCTGATAGAGTTGTCAGATGTCGACTTCTTCATTGATAGGTTTAGTCCAAGGTTCTCCTTGGGATGGATGAATAGGTACTATGAATTTTTGTCCGTTCCCTTTTAATTTGATTCTTTCTTTGTCCAAGGATATCGAGGCTTTCATTTTTCTCCCCCAAGGTCGACCTATTAACGTTGGGAAGGAACTCAATCCTTCCTTAGGGTTAATAATTTCGAAGTCGACCTTAGTTGATATAACTTTTATCGTTGTGTCGACATTTTTACAAACTCCAATAGGTTCAATTAGGCCTTGGTCTGCCAGTTTCAGGTATATTCCTGAGTCATATAATCGAGGTCTGCCTAACTGTTCCCATGTGTCTCGAGTCATAATATTTACCTATGATCTGAAATCGAGTACAACTTGTCGGACATGGTATCCTTCAATTTCCAAGTCGACAAGTGGGTCAACACCACTTTTATCTTTTTGGTTTAAGCTGCAGATATTCTTTGTTTATTTTTCGGTGTTTCTGTTGTGTTTTATTTTATACAGTAAGTCGATGAATTGTGATATTGTTTTATCTTTTTGTACCAACTGTATTAGCTCTTTTACTGTGTCCTGCTGATTATCATCTTCTTCTTCCTGTCGAACAAGTTCTCTAAATATATTTGTTGCATCTTTATATATTTGTTTTTCTTTAACTCGGTTAGGATAAACATTTTTTCTTTTATCTTGCTTATTTGGGGGTTATCACTCCCAGTTTTCATCCCTTGTCGGGTTACGATATGTAAATTCTTTGTATTGATAATATCATGTTTTTGCACACATGACAAGACATTAACATTCTTCTTTTTATTTATCTTTTCAAGCATAATAGGGAAATCCTCTAATGAGTGATCCCCTACACCACAATTAGTACAGAATTTTAGGTCAGTCCTGTCCTTGTATGGACAGTCTGCATGTTAGTGCCCCTCCTTATAACATTGAAACATTGGATGGGCCGACGTGGTCAGTTGTCTCGATTACCAAAGAATCGACCTCAACCTCCATAGCCTCCACGTCGATTGTCATACCGATGCTTGTATCTTCGACCTTCATATCTTTGATTGTTCTAATCGTTTGGTGCATTGTTTTGCTCATTATTCTGTGCAACTGCATTGGTCTGATAGACTGCATGATAATTCTGTCTATTCTTGAGATTCAAATGGCAGTCGGTAGTGTTATGATTTTTAGTTTCACATATTGCACACCATAATGCTTTGACATTCTTCATATTGAATGGGCAATCTTTTGTCGAGTGGTCTCCATACTCTTGGAAAATGTCGCAAAAACATTTTGTCTGCACAAAAAAGACGTCCTGTCGATAGTTGTCTTTTGAATGTCTGGTTGTCAAGCACTTCGTGCACCAGATATCCTGACTTTTGAGGTTTAATTCTTTTAATGTATTTTGTATGATCTCAAGTTGTTCTTCTAGTCTGTGATTGGTGGAGTATGTCGGTATGTCCTCATCCATTTCTACATGGAGAGCTTTTGTAAGCACGTCTTCGTAAGTCTTGAATGTCTCAATTTATGTGTCAGTAAATTTTCTGTGATAAACCTACAAGAAACCACTGGATTAATAATTGTTTGTCAATAACATAGTATAATTGGCTAAAAAGGTGTTTCCATTATTTACCGTAATCGTGGACAGTTTCTCCTGGCTTCTGCGATGTTGTCTTTAGCTTCTTTGCTGCCAAATGTTTTGCATCCAGAGTTTTAAAAAATGATAGGAATTTCATTTTGACTTTGGATTTGGTTTCTCGAGGGCTTCTTTCAGAAAAGGTCATGTACCAAGTTAATGCCCTTTTCCTCAAGGCACCGGTGAACTACGCCATCTGCCTGTCTTCATCTGTAACTTGGTTAGCCTCCCACGTCGACTCAGAAATGAACCAGTGTCATCTGGGGTCCTCATCACCCTCATATAGAGGGATGTGTGTTGACCCATGACCCATGTTGGAATCACTGTCACTATCTTCTTCAGGAGGTGGTGGTGGTGGAGGTGGTGGTGGGGGCAGTGGGGTTATTTGCTTATTCCTATCTGCAGAACTATCATCGACGGAACTCTCATTTCCGTCGGTTTTTTTAGTTGTCATTTCTTCTTCGACCAGCAGTCGGTTATTGTTGACTTCTTCTGTCGATGTCCAACTGCAATTATTCATCCGCAGTTCTGAATGTCCTGTGTTCTCCAAAGCTATATTTGGCAGGGCGGGTGCTCCTTCATGTGTCGGGTAAAGTAAGTGGATACTTTGGTTGGAGGGTACTGCTTGAAGCGTAACCTAATTTCCCTCTTCTTGTCGATAGATAATTAGATGTCTACCAGTGTATTTCTCATCGTCTAGTCGACTCCATATACCAAAATCACCAGCTCCTAGTATGAGTTCCTCTTCGACAATGGCTTGTATCCGGGTACTTGGATTTGTTGGAGATAGAGGTTTTACCTCCTGGGGAACTTCTAATTGGAGACCTTCTCGCTGCTCTATCCACAATTCTTCTTCCATAGGGGATGCCTCTTCTTCCACACCTTCTTCCTGTCAGTCATGACCCAACTCCAACGGATCTCTTTCCTGGTGGGTCACCCTAGTACTCATTCCTCTCTGCAGCGCTAAGGCTCTTTCTCTTCTTTATTCCCTTATTTGTAGCCTCTTCTCCCTCTCTATTTTATATAAGTCCATCGTACCTTTGTGTGACACTCTCCACTTGATTTCCTTTTTAGGCTGACTTCTCATTATTGGTGATTGGTATCTTCCTTAGCCGACTAGAATCCACTCCACTTTATCCCGACATATGACCAGCTACCCCCCCATAGCCTACTTGACGCTTTAGAAAGCACGGATAGTTCTGTCTACTTGCTTAGGAAGTATTCCCACTCCCTTTCGACAATGAATTTTTCCCACCTCTTTTTTTTTTCCGCCCAGTTAGGGTTTAATGGCGGTCCGCGAAGTGATGGACGAGGTTCGACAATGTGACCCACTCCTTTCTCAATCAGGAACTTAAACATCAAGGTCAGTAAGGAACACAAAAATTGCTCGGTGAGATATGTGTAGAATTTATTTTTTATGGTTTCCACCAACATCCTTTCTTCTACTGCTTTCTCCTCGTGGAATTCGTTGGCAATCTTTTCGAACCACTCTGACAAGTTTGTTCTTCCCCCTCGAATCCGTTTTTCTAGTAACTGTTGATTTTTAGTTCCTTCCAGCTTTTTCATCCAGGAGTTTCTTCTGCAACTGGGGCACTGATTCTACAAACTTCTCATGTGTCTATGTAAAGAATCTTTCCTTTTCTTGTGCAGTCGTTAATCTATCCCTCTGTGTGTAATTATGCAAATAGTTTGCTACTTTACGCTCCCACTAGTCCTTAATCTCATGTTCTGTTATCATTTGCTTGCATACATCTCAGACATGTACTACCGACAACGGAACCAATGTTGTAATCTCATAGATCACATAAGGTTACCAATAATACATACTAAAACATACATACATCACAAAGACAAGAGATAACAACAAGTAGATAGAATAACAGATTATATTAACATGAGAGGGTCCATACAATACAAAGAACTTAACTGAGTTCTCATCTAGCTCAACAGTCTAATATATGTGAATTACAGACAGTTACAAAATAACTACCTGTCGGTTCACTCAACTGACACAACCTTAGGTGGCCAACCTAATCTCTAACTAGTCAGCCGACCGACTAAGTCGGTTATCGTTCAAGTCGGCTTACCGACTTGCTCCTCCAACAAATACTAAAACAGTTAGTTTTGGTGCATTCGCTATACCTAGGGATTGAAGATGTCTCAGGGGCCAAAATTTTCATAGGCCGAAGATAAAATCCTGATGTACCCTATGTAAAACTTTCAGCCTCATATTCGCTATATTTTGGGAGATATGTTTCCTCCAAATCAGGTTTCTAGCCTCTTCCAGGATTCATCCCTAAATAGGACACCTAGGGAGAATTGCTATATCTCAGGATACAAAGGTCCAAATGAAATTTTGAAAGATTTTACTGATAGGGAATAGACTTTACTTTCAGTGGTAAAATTTTCAGACCCTGATGATGAAACAGGAACACGTGGTAGTCCATAAAACTTTGCTACGGTTGAACAATCCTGAAACAAGTCACCTTCGGAAAACGCTCATAAGTCCCAATTGGTGAAAACAATTCTAGTAAAACCTATGATGTTGGAAAGAGGAAAAATGATTTTACCTTAGTACAAAATTGCAGACACATAGGAGCAATAGTTTCAGAGATACCACAGAAACAGTATCAGGAATTTCTGCAGAAAAAATTGGTAAACTATGGATTCCTGTTCTAGGAGCTTCCCTCCACTATTTTCAGAAAAAGGAGTACATTGGACAACTCACCTTGAAGAGGCCTATCTTTCTATCCAATCAGATCTGATAGATTCCAAGTTTTTAAAATTAGGGTTTCTCTCACAAAGCCTACATCAGTCAGCTTCAAAACCAAGACAGACACCTCAAATCGGTAAGATCTAATCTTTTTCTATTTACATTTGAGGTTCTCATTTCTAAATGACTAGTCACACCAGCTTGATGACAAGCTTGGTGAAACTGACAAATTCCAAGCATGGAAGTATTGGATCTCACTAGTTCTTGAAGAAAATGAATTGGACACCTACATAAGTGGAGAGGTTCCAGTTTCGAAGGGAGATGAGGGCCTGAGGCTAAAAACCTTACACAAGAAGAACTTGGTCAAGGCTAAGAAGATCATTGCTGATTTAATCACGGATCACCTTATACCACAAGTGTCTTCCCTAAAGACACTGAAATAGATGTTTGATTCCTTGACCAAGCTATTTGAAGGGAAGAACATAAGTCGGAAGATGACTTTGAGAAAACAGTTGAAGAATGTGAAGATCCAGAATGAAGAGACCATGCAGTCATACTTTGCAAGGGTCTCTCAAATCAAAGAACAACTTGAAGCAGTAGAAGAAGAAGTAGAGAATCCATGAGTTGTGATAACCACCTTGAATGGCCTCCCATGATCAAGGTATTTATTAATTCGAGGAATGTGTTCCTGAAGGAAGTGATTACCTTCAATAGACTCTGGGAAGAGCACACACAAGACGAAGCTTGGATCATAATAAGAGAAAGAGAAGATGGGAGAAATTGAAGATCAAGCTCTCACAATTCAAAGAAGATCCCTCAAGCAATGATGAATATGAAGAGGTCAATTCTTGAAGAACCTCTTATCCATATTTAGCATTTGGATAAGAAATGATGCTATTATGAATAAAGAAGACGATGAAGCTGAAAGAAGGTGTCTACCCACGAAATAAATAAAGATAAATATTCAATTTTCATTTCATGATATTGTTTTGTTATGCATTTGTTTATATTTAGTTGATGTATTATGTATGATAGAATGTTTGCATTAATGACAGTATACTACTAATATGCATGTGATGGGTAAGTAGCTCATGGTGCTATACAACTCTCCATTGCTACTTATCTAGAATGAAACCTCTTTGCTGACATATTGGATTAGTGCACAATCTCAATGATGTCTTGGTAGAGATGGAAGGCATCTAGAAAATTTTCAGTGAGATATGGATGAATGTTGTGTTGGCTAAAATAGTTGTATGATTATATATTGAAGCAAAATAATTTTTCATTATGAAAAGAAGGATGAGACTTGCTCTTCGACAGTTCAAGAAATAATCCAAGATGAAGAATAATATGATGATACTTTCAAAAAAAGAAGAGATCTCAGAGACACTCTAGTTATGTGACACTGGTGAGAGACATCATTGATGCAGAGCCTTCCAGCTATGAAGAAGTAGCCAAGAAGAAAGGGAAGGAGATAACCAGATCATGAAGAATGATGTCTAGGATGCGGTATCAAGACCTGAAGGGAAGTCCTTAGTATCTTCCATATGGACCTGCAAGATCTAGCATGCAGTAGATGGCAACATCGTGGGATACAAGGCAATATTTGTAGCACGAGGCTTCTCATTGAAAGAAGGCATAGACTACGAAGAGACATTTGCAGCCACTGGAAGTGAAGACACATGACAGGAAAACTCATGTGTGAAAATTAAAGAAGGTCGTGTATGAGCTCAGAATGAACCCATGGAATAACACATACATGAGGATCTTGAAGATCACCTAGAGTGATGAAGATATTAACCTTTGCTACAAGGTTGAAGGTGAAATCCTATAGAGGATGACAAGCTCACAAATGGATGCAAGAAGAACTTTTAAAAAGGTTCAAGATAGAGGATCTTGGTATCCAGTGACCCTAGATGGATACATAAAATATTAGTAGCAAAGGAAGCTACTTGTCACTCCAATATAGAATGTTTAAGTCCATAGAGTACAGAAGGAAGAGGGAGAATGATGCTCCGCTTCTGAGGGAGTGACTGCAGAAGATCCTGAGGCTCCACATGATGCAATAGGATGGACAGCTTACTGATGACTCTAGGATTTACTGAGAGTAAAGTGGATTCCAACCTTTAATTCAAGGTTGAAGGTGGAAGACTAGTGATGCTCCTATTATATGTCAATGACTTGTTCCTAACAAAAAAGAGGAACTCATTAAATTTGCAAGAAGGAGACTTGCTGTCAAGTTCAAGATGAAGGACTTGGGGATGATGCACTATTTTGTAGGTATACAGGTGTGGTAGAATGCGGATGGAATCTCCCTAGGACAAGGGAAGTATGCAGTAGATATCTTGAAGAGGTTCAGGATGATAGACGACAAGGCCATGATCACACCTATGGCATCAAACCTGAAGCTATTGAGTGTTTCGTCATCAGATTCGGTTGATGCCACGATGTATCATCAGATGATTGGGTCCTTGATGTGCCTGATGAATACGAGACCAAATATTTCCTTTGTTGTGAACACATTGATCCATTTCCTATCAGATCCGAGATATGTTCACCTGATTGCTGCAAAGCATATTCTGAGGTACCTGAAGGGTACAGTTGACTATGGGCTCAAGTATGAGGTGAATCAAAAGATTAACCTGGAAGTTTATGTGGATTCAGATTGGGCAGGAAGTTCCATTGATAGGAAGAGCACTTTGGGGTGTTGCTTCAGTATGGGATAAGGTGTGATCTCTTGGTTTAGTAGGAAGCAGTCCTACGCAGCACTGAGTACAGCCAAGGAAAAATATTTTTCCACTTGTTCGACTATTTGGGAGGTAGTATGTTTCTTTTGAAAACTACTATTTGATTTAATTGATCTTACTTGCATTTTTTTTATAATGCACAGAGGATGAGTGAAGCTCCAGTATGTGATCTAGATCGATATCTCTCGAAAGAGGGAGTTCTAGCATAGCTGGTGAGACAGGTTGTGTGAGCATAAATCCTGGTGAATCTCGTAGGTTTCTCAGACATAATCAGTCATGTAGGTTGTCCTCGGATGGAATCAGTCTTGGCGAAGCTCGTAGGTTATCCTTGGACGTAATCATCCCTTATGTGATTCTATGCTAGAAATGGCCAGAGTGAAATTCAAGTACTTTAGGGAGAAGCTTGGTGTTCTCCAGATCGAGGTTCCCTCGAAAGGGAATTGATGTGTCCATGAGCCCTTCTGACATGGTGAGAAAATTGGTTCCTTCCATGGTTAGATGTAAGTGCAGAGGCATTCTGATGTGATTGTGGGATGTGTTCCCACATGATCAGTGTAGCAACATTCTGATGTGATTATGGGATGTCTTCCCACATGATCAGTGTAGAGCCATTCTTATGTGATTGTGGGATGTGTTCCCACATGATCAGATATAAGTGTAGAGCCATTCTGATGTGATTACGGGATGTGTTCCCACATGATCAGATGTAAGTACAGAGCCTTTCTGACAAAATGAGGTCGGATGTAAGTGCGAATCCTTTCTGACAAGATGAGGTTGGATGTAAGTGCAGATCCTTTTTGACAAGATGAGGTCGAATGTAAGTGCAGATCCTTTCTGACAAGATGAGGTTAGATGTAATTGCAGAGCCTTTCTGACAAGATGAGGTCGGATGTGAGTGTTGGGCCTTTTCGACATGGGTTTTGGATGTGTTCCTCCCATGGTCATATGTGAGTGATGGGCGTGCCTTTCAGACATGATTCTTGGATGTGTTCCTCCCATGTTCAGATGTAAGTGCTGGGAGGGCATTTTTGACATGGTTCATTCCATGGTCAGATATAAGTGTTGAAGACAATGAAGACCTACATGGAGGCTAGGCCTACAACCAACATGAAAAAGGGTTGGCTCTATAGAACTTCCTATGACGAGAAGAATTGAGAGATAGCACCATTTGTTTGAAGATGATGGAAGTAGTGATGATGATCCAGACTTGATGATCGGGTGATGATCCAGACCAACTGATGATCCAGAATTGATGATCCATTGATGATATAGACTTGATGATCTAGTGATGATCCAGAATTGATGATTCAATGACGATCCAGATCAAGCGATGATCTAGACTTGATGATCCAGTGATGATCCAGATCAAGTGATGATCCAGACTCGATGATCCAGTGATGATCCAGAATTGATGATCCAGTGATGATCTAGATCAAGTGATGATCCAGTAATGATCTAGACTTGATGATGATCCAACTTTGATGATGATCTAGAGAAGAAGACTTGTGCTGGTGAATTGTGTCAAGAGAATACCTTCCTAGTTAAGAGGGAGTGTTGATGTATTTGTAACTTCAGAATGTATTCACTTGTATATCTTATATTGTACCCTGATGTTCCT